>VWZG01012465.1:78977-170692 GCA_013396735.1 Grallaria varia | reverse complement strand
GCAATGTGTATGTGAGCAGCAACTGCCTTCAATGCAATCTGCACAAGATAAACACGACAGAGATGAATTAAACACATGAAAATACCAAGCAAAATCCAAATCTGTTTCTTCTATTCAGAGCTCCAAGTACTGGCTCTTGGGAACTGCCAGTTCGAAGAAGGCTGCTCATCTTCCTTGAAAATTCAAGCAGCGTGACCGGTGGAAATACAGGTTTCCTCTCTTCTAGTATATTTTTTAGATAACTGCAACTCTGAATCTCCTGCAAAGTATAGGAGGACCATTAATTGGTATACAATGGCATACCTCTTTTCTTAAGCCAAATAATTGAAAATAAGAGGTGTCTCATAAGTGTGGATTATGCATAATACAATTGAATGGCTTATTACGGTTCTTTTCGCAAAGAGGTTGCCCTTTGAGTAAGCACTTAATAGAATATTCCTTTCTGTTGGTCCAGTGACAGGAGAGATGCATACAAGTCTGAATTTAACCTACCAGTTGCCATTTTTTTAACACCAAAGGGCATCATTCACCTTTTTTCTGTTTTGCTAGATTCTTGGGTGACACCACAGTGCATGACAAATGCAGAATGACTTGAAACACACAAATACAGTCTTTCAAATTGCCACCTGCAAACTCAGTTCACAAAGAGAATGAGAAGGAGAAAAACAAGGAGTAGGAGAAGAACGAGGAGAATGAGGAGAAAGTGAAATGTTAGGAGAGTGTTACTAGCACCTTCCTTATTGGTTTGGTGCTTTGAGAAGTGAGAAGTCATGGCTTAAAACTTAACATCACTTTCTAATGACATGCCACCTAAATTACTAATAGAGCTACCACTTGAAAACAGAAAATTACCCAGAGTACTGTAATTTTTGTGGGCTATCTAGTGCGATGATCCTGAAGGTAATATGGATCAACTACATCAAGTCTTTGTCAAAGAAATCAACACCGTCCAAGTGCAGCTACTTCATGTGATTTTTTTTTTTTTTTACATGCAGATAATGAATTTGGAGGTATTTTTTGGTAAACAAAGAAATGTATTTGATATAGGGTAACTAATCACTGTAACAGTCTGCCACTAATTGAAATACGACCTCTCTCTAAAACCGGTAAATTTACCCCTAAACTATCCTAAACTACAAAAAACTCACCCTCCAGTAACTGTTGATAAGCCTGATAAGGCAAAGGTATTTGTATTTTATAATTCTACAATATGATCATTCCAAAAAGTCATAGCATAGGTAAAATGAAAGGCATTCACAATACAGATTGAAAGTAGAAAATAAAATCGAGTTCAGATTTTAAATAAAAAGTCATTGAGATTCAGTTAGATGAAGTAGTGCTAAGGGAGAATTCAAAAATTTTTCTCAATATTCTTCAGGTTCATCATAGCACATTGAATAAAAATCAAAATGCCTGTTCCTTAATCTCCCATAAAGGATTAATAAACAATGTAGGCAATGCAGAACAATATTAGTATTCATGTCTATGAATCCAGATTTTCCTACCACCATCCTGCATTTCTAACTTCATTTATTTTTGAGAGCCAAAAATAAAGGCTGGTAGCCCTTATGTCAGCAATCCCAGCTATGCTTCACAGGGGCAAGGTTCTATCCGCTTGTGAATGGAAGCAAAAGCTTTTATCCCCAAGGAGGTAATTCTTATTTCCAATGTAAATGTGCTGCCACCACTTGTAACTTAGTGTGCATGGAACACTTCTAATACTCTTCTAATATTGCCATCAAGACATAAAAATCAGTCTCCCTGTGCCTGGAACCTTATTAGCCTCTCTATTTGCAAGCAATAGGAAGTAAATCTCAAGACCAAAAAATGCCATCCTAGGTTCCAAAGAAGTACAGCATGTGCATGACTAGTTTCATAAGAGGAACCCTAAAATATAAACCACATAATTTTTCTAGGAGGAATCCCATTCTAAACAGGGAGAGTTGATTCATCTGTTTGCTTCCTTTCATCACCCACTCTGAAATTGAAGTCATAAAAGAATAGAAAGTTTCTAAAGATCATGAGAAACTGAGTTATGTACACATGGCATTTTCTGTACTTCATTATCATATTCTGCCCACACTTGGAGTTAGCTAGAGCTGGAAGCTGTGAATGAAAGCTAGACTACCATGCTTGCATAAAGCTGGGCCCAAGCTAATAAGCTTTGCTGAGAATCAATTTTTGTTATTGTAGGTTGTTGACACATTAGCATGGCTATGTAGCTTCAAGTAAGGCTGCAGCATCAGCAAAGTAAGCTCATATCTGCTCGGAGCATATACAGACATATTTACAGACTGTTAACAAAATAAGAGAAGTGAAACGGAGGGGTTTTTATAGTTCGAACAATAGATTTGTTGCCTGTGCTGCAGTCATCCCCAGCACACCACTAAGCACAGTCTGAGTTAGTCAGGAAGCACCAACTAACTCTGCTATGTCATGTCTTAGGGAGCATGGGGCTATATGACATCTTCCAGAGTCACAGCTCTGTCCCTGTTCTGCTCCTAAGACAGCCCAGTTATACCCCACGACTGCTGCAGGGGCCATGTTATAAAGCCAACAATTGGCTTATGATTAATCTTAATTTTCCTTTACTAGCCATAGATTTGGTCTCTTTTTCTTCTACAAATATTGTCATTATGATGAAGTGACATTATGATGCTGTTTAGTAATCCTGATTTACAATAATGACATACATCCATTTCTAATTGCTATTCAATCCTAATTGTTTCCTAGAAACATGTACCTGATTAGATCAAGTGTTAAAGACAAGAACCAGAGTTAGTGCTTAGGATCTCAAACCACCGAGGACAGGGCAGGAGAAGGTCTGCCGAATTTGGAGGAGGTAGTAGTGCAATACAGTAGAGTACCGCTTGAAGAAAGGCTTCACTGTGCCTCTGCTTCTGCCTGGAAACTCCATAGCTCTAACACCAGTTCTGCATCCTATGTTATAAAAAAAAGTCACTCTGGAGTGTGAGACACCACATGTCAGAAGTGTACTATAAAACATATGTTCATGTTTTCCCTTTAAGACAGAGTATTTCACATTTCATTTTTTATATATACTTTAGGTTACAGATGAATCTATTGTACCAAAACACTGGCAACTGCTTTCCAACACAGGAGACTGCCTTCCATGTTCAGCCTTCATGCTTTTGACTACAAAACATTTCAGCAGACTCTTGTATATCGATATTCATTGCCTATACAGTTTGCATAACAGCCACGCCAACAGTCCAATCAATAATATCAGCTCATATTGACTAGCTATTTCTACCCTGAAATAGGAATGTCAAGCTTCAATTGATTCACATCATGCACCGTGTAAACATAATTTAAAATTAACGTGTACAAGATAGAGCACACACTGTTATTACCATGTGGAGTAACCTGGGGGATGCACTGCAGCACAAAGCTGGTGTACTAGTCAATAAAATGCAAGGTATAATTTGCCACTAAATATCCCATAAACTCCAAATGATGCTGGCTGCTACAAAGCTATAGGCCATTCTTGTGCTACCACCAGTAGTTCCCTGCAAGCCACAGGAGGGGCAGTGAGAGAAGGTACAAAACTTTGCTGACCAAGCTGGGGCTGCCTGGGAGGAGGAGCAGTAGCAGCCGCTGAGGACAGTGCCTGGGGCAAAGGGATGCTCAGGGCACCAAAATACCTCTCTCTTTCCTCTACAGCATATTGCTACCTACCTTGCACAACTAACCAAAACCCAAAACTTTGCTTACACAACATGGTCCAAATATTGCATGGAATCATAGAGAATCTCAAGTTGGAAGAGACCCATTTGGGTCAGTGAGTTCAATTTCCTGCTCCTTGCAGGGCCACCTAAAACTAAACCATATGACTAAGGACATCATCAGGATGCTGCTAGAACTCTGACAGGCCTGGTGCCATGACCACTTCCCTCAGGAGCCTGTTCCAGTCCCTGACCACTCTGACAGTGAAGAAACTTTTTCTAGTGTTGAACCTGAACTACTGCTGCAGCTTCATTCCATTTTCTCATGTCCTATCCCTGATCACCAGAGAGATCAGCACCTCCCTCTCCACTGCCCGCCTTGGGGAAGTTGTAGACTGTGATGGGGTCACTCCTCAGCCATCTCTTCTCCAAGGTGATCTAAGTGGCCTCAGCCACTTCTACTACATCTTGTTCTCGAGACATTTTGCCATCTTGGTCACCCTCTTCTGGACACGATTTAACAACCTGTAGCTGGTTGACCCTGGCTGGATGCCAGGCACTCACTAAGTCTGCTTTCTCACTCCCCTCTGCAGCTGGACAGGGGAGAGAAAATAGAACAAAGGGTTCATGAACTGAGATAAGAACTGCAAGAGATCACTTACTGATCACTGTCATAGGCAAAACAGACTCAAAGTGGGGATATTAATTCAATTTATTACTAACAGAATCAGAGCAGGAGAATGAGAAGTAAAATAAATCTTAAAAACACCTTCCCCCCTCCTTCCAAGTTCTACCTCCTCCCCTCCACTCCAGCTGCACAGGGAGATGGAATTGGGGGTTATGGTCAGTTGTTTCTGCTGATGGTCAGGGAGAGGAGTCCTTCCCCTGCTCCCCATGGGGCCCTCCCACAGGATATAGTTCTCCATGAGCTGTGAGTCCATCCCACGGGCTGCTGATTTATATTCAACTTGCCATTGACCCAAACCCCCAGATCTCTTTTCATGGGGCTGTTCTTCAGCTTCTTGTCCCCCAGTTTTTGTGTAGAACCAGGATTACACTATCCCAGCTGGAAAACCTGTTCTTCATAATCTTCTGCACCATGGGTCATTTTTTCCCGGGGTGCAGTCCTTCAGGTACAGGCTGCTCCAGCGTGGGTCCCCAACAAGTCCTACCAGGAAAACCTGCTCCAGCATGGCTCCTCTCCCCACCAGTCAGCNGACAGGCCTGGTGCCATGACCACTTCCCTCAGGAGCCTGTTCCAGTCCCTGACCACTCTGACAGTGAAGAAACTTTTTCTAGTGTTGAACCTGAACTACTGCTGCAGCTTCATTCCATTTTCTCATGTCCTATCCCTGATCACCAGAGAGATCAGCACCTCCCTCTCCACTGCCCGCCTTGGGGAAGTTGTAGACTGTGATGGGGTCACTCCTCAGCCATCTCTTCTCCAAGGTGATCTAAGTGGCCTCAGCCACTTCTACTACATCTTGTTCTCGAGACATTTTGCCATCTTGGTCACCCTCTTCTGGACACGATTTAACAACCTGTAGCTGGTTGACCCTGGCTGGATGCCAGGCACTCACTAAGTCTGCTTTCTCACTCCCCTCTGCAGCTGGACAGGGGAGAGAAAATAGAACAAAGGGTTCATGAACTGAGATAAGAACTGCAAGAGATCACTTACTGATCACTGTCATAGGCAAAACAGACTCAAAGTGGGGATATTAATTCAATTTATTACTAACAGAATCAGAGCAGGAGAATGAGAAGTAAAATAAATCTTAAAAACACCTTCCCTCCTCCTTCCAAGTTCTACCTCCTCCCCTCCACTCCAGCTGCACAGGGAGATGGAATTGGGGGTTATGGTCAGTTGTTTCTGCTGATGGTCAGGGAGAGGAGTCCTTCCCCTGCTCCCCATGGGGCCCTCCCACAGGATATAGTTCTCCATGAGCTGTGAGTCCATCCCACGGGCTGCTGATTTATATTCAACTTGCCATTGACCCAAACCCCCAGATCTCTTTTCATGGGGCTGTTCTTCAGCTTCTTGTCCCCCAGTTTTTGTGTAGAACCAGGATTACACTATCCCAGCTGGAAAACCTGTTCTTCATAATCTTCTGCACCATGGGTCATTTTTTCCCGGGGTGCAGTCCTTCAGGTACAGGCTGCTCCAGCGTGGGTCCCCAACAAGTCCTACCAGGAAAACCTGCTCCAGCATGGCTCCTCTCCCCACCAGTCAGCAGGTCCCTGACAGGATCCTGCTTCAGTGTGGGCCTCCCATGGTGACCCAGCCTCCTTTCAGGCATCCACCTGCTATGGTGTGGGTCTCCTCCATGGACTGCAGGTGGATCTCCACACACTGATGGTCCTCCATGGGCTGCAGAGGAACCTCAGCCCCAGTGCCTGGAGCACCTCCTGCCCCTCCTTCTCCACTGACCTCGGTGTCTGCAGAGTTGTTCACATGGTCTCACTTCCCTCTTCTCTGGCTGAAATTTTTTTCTGCCTCTACAACTTTTTTTCCCCATCTTAAATATGTTATCACAGAGGCGTTACTATCATTCCTGATTGGCTCGGCCTTGGACAGCAGTTGGTTCGCCCTGGAGCTGGCTGGCATTGGCTTTGCAGGACATGCAGAGCTTCTGAGGAACCTTCTGGCAGCTTCTCAGAGAAGCCACCCCTGTAATCCCTCCACTACCAAAACCTGACCATGCAAAACTAATACACAACTTTAATTTCTCCTTGTAGTGTGGTGCTCGAAATTGCACTCAATATTCAAGGTGAGGCCACATCAACGCAGAACATGACAATCACCTCCCTTGTCCAGCTGACGATGCTGTTCTTGATGCTCCCCAGGACATGATTTGCCCTCCTGGCTGTGAGGGCACACTGTTGACTCATATTCAACTTGCCATCGACCCAAACCCCCAGATCTTTTTTCATGGGGCTGCTCTTTAGCTTCTTGTCCCACAGTTTGTGTGTATAACCAGGATTACACTATCCTAGCTGGAAAATCCAGCAACTACTCTTGTTAAATTTCATGTGGTTGCTAATTGCCCAGATCTCTCGTCTATCTAGATCTCTCTGTAAGGTCTCTCTGCCCTCAGGGAGTCCACAGCTCCTCCTAGTTTAGTATCATCAGCAAACTTGCTTAATGTACATTGGATTCTTGCATCCAGATAATTTATTAAAACACTAAAGAGCATGGGCTCCAAGCTGGAGCCCTGGGGAACCCCCCTGGTGACTGGCCACCAGTCTGATGTAATCCCTTTTACTATGCCCTTTTGTGCCCCACCCATGAGCCCATTGCTCAGCCGCTGCATGCTGTGTTTACCCAGCTGTGTGCTAGACAGGTTATCCAGAAGGATGTTGTGAAAGACAGTATCAAAAGCTTTGCTAAAATCACACACCACCACAATTTCCTTTGATCGGCTAGACTGGTGAACTTGTCATAAAAGGGAATTAAGTTAAGCAGGACTTTCCCCTCACGAACCTGTACTGGCTGTGACCAAGGACTTGCACTGTCTCTCAAGTGTTTTTCAGTAACTCTCAGAATAACCTTCTCCATTACTTTACCAATCACTGAGGTGAGGCTGAAAGTCCTGTAATTACCAGGGCCTTCCTTTTTACCGTTCTTGAAAATTGGGGCAACACTGTCAGCTTCCAGTCAAACAAGTCCTCTCCAGACTCCCAAGACTTGAAAAATAGTGGAGAGAGGACCTGTGATGACATGACACCAGTCAGCTCTTTCAGGACCCTGGGCTGAATCCCATCAGATCCCATAGATTTATGCACATCCAGCTGGAGCAGCAAGTCTAGAATCACAGATTTGTATGACTTCACATTATTTGGCTTCTCATGCTGCACATGTGGGTATTTGTGCACATTATTGGTACAAGTGCAGCTCTGCTCAGGACAGCACCAAGTTCCAGTTTGAACAAGCAAGATTTTTCAGCTATTTTCTCACATGAGCTTGCTCGCTTTTTAACAAAGAAAAACTCATAAAAAATCAACCCAGAAGAAAACTGCTCAGCACAAGCATTGCCATTACAATGACAGTCTTAATGAAAATGATAATAAAAAATATAAAATTACAAGAACTGTTTGTTTTACCAACAAACAAACAAACAAACAATCCCCCACCCCAAAACAGAAGAAACAGCTCCTTTGGCAGAAGAGGAAAAGACAAAAGACATTTCAGCTGCTTTGTCAAGTGAGGACTAGACCCCGATCCTACCACAAACAAATTTCACTGACATTCTCTGTTGCTGATGAGAAGAACCGTATTTGATCCACCAGCACCCTGATGCTCTACAATCTCTCTGCCCTACATTCTTATCTATTGAGGTCTCATCATCTAGTGTTTTAAAGGGAAAAAAAGTTCAGTGATGAGAAGAAAAATCATAGAGCAGCTGCAGCTGTAATTGGCTGAAGGGCTCACAAATGACCTAATATTCTCCTAGCTAGGATTTATCCAGCTGCTCACCATTCTGATTAAATAGGACTAATTCATCAGGCATATATTAATTTGCTGGTTCAAGAAACAAACTCACCTGTATCTTAATTTTTCTTTAATTTTATTATTAGAAGATAAAGCTCCCCTTCTCTAATCTAATGCTTGTTTTAAATTATTCATGGATAGTTTAATAAATTAACATATAAACCTACTCCCACAGAGCACTCTTACGAAGCCAGTTTCTGATCTTTGTTTAAAGCTGTGAATTAAAATAAACCACAAAACAAAGCACTAAAACTCACAGACTTTTCTATCAGTGAATGCATTTCATACAAGAAAACAGGGGTTTTTTTGAGTATTTGACCTCTGAAATAGGAAGCTAACACAGTTATAATTAGAATTTGATTGATCACTATATATACTTATAATTGTTCCACTTCTGATAAATTTTTAATTCCAAGATAAATATGCCCAATTAAATTGTAATCAATGTAAGTTTTTGAACTCACTTGGTCCCCATCATGAAAACTAATAAAAAAGGAAGATTTAAAATGATTGAGCTTTTGACAGTTCTCACTTTATTTCAGTTCCAATCTCCTGATTCAACTTCTAAGCCTCCTGCCCTTAAACCTGGCTGGCAGACGGGCTTCCTCTTCCCCTGAACACCTCAATGTGAACCACCAGCCACACATCACCATATTTTGATATTCTGCTATTGCTGTAATGGAGCATTTTCCATCCCATCACCATCTTTGTTTTAGCCTTCTTCATACTGAGTTAAAAAATGATTCAAAGCCCTGAGCGTGCTGCTTTCACAAGAACTGAAATTTTAGTATCAGGTAGCGTACTACAGTATATTACAGATCTTGGGCTAATGTCACTGTGTTTCAGCAAAACTTATGGGTCTAGTGCTAGTAAACATCACTTGATCTGCTACCAAGTCCTGCCTGGAACATACATATGAAAAATTTTAAAAAAAGAAAAGAGGAGAAAGAGAAAGGGAGAAAGCAGGAACACAGAACAGTACAGGAGCTTTCACTCAGAGGAAAAACTTGTTGTGCATCCACTTAATGAGCAGAACGTTCCTTTTTCAGTGACATTTGTAAAAGTCAATTTCCAACACTATATGTCTTTTTGCACTGAAATACATGACAAATCTTTCCTATCAAGTCATTCAAGAGTTTAGCATGGATAAAACCAAACAAAGAATATTGACTGTGTCAGCATTTTCTTTCCTCCATTGCACAAGTGACCTCCATCAATATCATGTTTCGCTTCTGTTCCATATGGCTAAGCTTGTGTTTCAGGATCTTGCTCCCCATCAGGGCAGAGATTGCTATAGCTTCAGTTCTGGGACATTCACTATGGAAACCAGCAAAGACAGGTGAAATGCTGGAAGATTTTTCACATGGAACTGAAAATGGATCCTGAAAGAAATAAAAGATCAAACACTGAAGAGTTTATGGATGGAAGATCCAAGTATCTCTTCCTTTATAATACACAATGTAGTTAAGCTACAAAAAAAAAAAAAAAAAAAAAAAAAAAAAAAAAAAAAAAGGAACAGCAATCAAAGCTGCAACATGACTTGTATTTCACCAGATGGCAATATCAGTTGAAATATCAGGCCTTTATAAGGTCCAGATAGATAGATTAAAATCAGATTTTGGTGGAGCACTGTTTGGTGGATCTGACAAGGTGCACATTCTAGCACTAGCAGTGTTCATTGTCTTACTCTGTCCAAATACAAAATCACAAACCTATTTCAAACTGATTGTAAGTACAGGAGTTGGACTTGATGATCCTGATGGGTCCCTTCCAACTCAGCATACTCTACACAAATAATCAAAAGAGTCAAAGGAAAGAGTACAACAATTTTTACTGTCAAATTCAATTTATATTTTTGTTAGTGAATCATCAACATTTGGAAAATGCATTTTGGAAAAAAAGCCCCGTGACCTTGCTTGTTCTGATTTCTCATCCGTTGAAAACCAAATGCAAAACAAAGAAGATAGCATTAACCAAAGGTGCTACATATGTTAAGTGCAAGTGACTACTCTTACTGAAGGAGCTGTGTATAGATATTGTCCTTCAGCAAGAAAATTAGATTTAGGCAACTGACTGTCTTGCCCGAGGCACCCAATCACCAGCCACGAGTTCATTTCAGCATTTCTGACATTTGGTCCTTGACTCTCTCTGACATCTGGGAGGCCCTTGGGACTGAACCCTCCTGGCAGAACACGGGAGATGGCAGCGGTTCCAGGGAATGAGCATTTTCTAGTGCTGAAATAGTGGATTTTAGCTCCCTGCTAAGATCATTCCCCATTTTCTATCTTCATCTTGAAGCTTACTGGAAACCTGTGCTCTGTATAAGGCTCTGAAAAGCTGGTCTAAAAAGAAATGTCATAGCTTTTACTGTCACAAAAAACAGGGGTTTATAAAATTGTGATCATTAAGCCTCCTCAGTCAAATAAAGCAGGAAAGAAAAATATATGTAAAGGTTTTAGAAAACAGATCTGAATTTGCCATCTTAGATAACTGAATACTGCAATGAAGGGCCAAGTAGAGACTAATACATACTTACATGATACTGATTTCCCGGTTTCAATAAATCCAATGTAATAAAATTGACAGATGCTGTTTTACCTACTCAAGTTGTTCATGGAGGGCCTGAAACTGAAATGCTGCAACAAGACATGACATTTGTGCTAGGGTTTGAGGGTTTTTTTAAATAAAAATAACTGACTGGCTGAAGACTGGTGACAGCTTACGATTTGCCTAGCACAAAATGAGAAGCTTGTTGGCCTCACCTATAAAGGTAAGAGAATTATGAAACTTGGCTCCTATGTACGTGTCCATCATCTACCAGATTGTTATTTTGAAATTGCTGAAAACGTAAAATAAATCAAAGAAAGAATTGAAATTTAAAGTAAAATTAGGTATTTTTCATGTCGCCTTTTAAAATTAAGTTAATCGACATGCATTTTTAATGACAACATTAGCAGCAAGTAATAAAAAGTCGGCAGGATCTACACAAGGATAAATAACAATGCATTAATGATAATTGCATAAACCTTCTGTGTAGTGACACGTGGATCAGGAATTGAATTTGCACTCCCAAATTGAATCATCTATCAGGTCCCCACACCATCAGTAACAAATGTCACTGGTAGGTTTCATTCTCCTGTATTCAGAGTGCCCTCATAGTTCTGCTTATTAAAATCCAATAGAAGATTATGTTCCAAAGCCAAATCTTGACACTTAATGGTACTCAATGGGAGCGTTGATTGCAAAAGGTTAGCAATATTTGAGTTACAAAAAAGAGCTTATTTCACATACTGAAAGAATGTAATTTCTACTTGATGTCTAGGCATTTAAAAGGGTGTTTCTGATAAGAAAAGGACCGACTTAAATGCTTGTGCTTATATACTGACATAACTGCCTTTTTGAAATGGAACATTTTATCAGTGTGTGATTTTATCAATGAAGTTTTAAGGACTGAGCAAACAGTTTCTGAATTACTGAGATCAGGGCAAAGAGGAAACAATTGAAGCAAAATTGAAAAACTGCCATTTTTACCTTTTTTTTTTTTTTAACATAATGAGGTATGCTTTCTTGTCATTATAGAACAAGATGACAAAGTAGCTGAAAACAGTTCTCATAAGATCAGAAGAACATGGTACTTCCAAACAGGATTTTATTCTGTGGTAACAGGAACTAGTAGGCAGAATAAGTCACATAACACAAGCTACTTTGGAACCCCGAAAATGGCATATGCGCTGCCTTGCTTAAGGCACAGACAGGACCACCATCGTTTGATTATAAAGCCTGTGCTACACTGACATAAGAAAAATAAAAGCTAAACTAATGTATTGAGCATAACAGGCAGCATTTGGTAGCTGGAGGGTGTGTGGGAGAAGGTCACGAGTTGCCCTGAGCAGGTAACAGATATGTCCAGTCAGCTCTGAAACTGGTATGAGCAACCTGCTGCCTGCCAAAATTTCAGTGCTGAAGGGGCACGTGGTACCTCTGCTCAAAGGCACTGTAGAAAAGGCAGCAGCCACAAAGGTGAGTGGGCGCCTGGGGAGATGCTCTTGGGCAGAAGCGTGGAGGAGCCACAGGGAAAGAGGCATTTTGGGACACAGAGGTGACCCATGTCAGAGTGGGGAAAATGGGCAAGGAACAGCAGAAAGAAACAATAGATGCAGGACCTTCCTACGTGCTCACGGAATGAATTAGGAGGGACTGAGCGGAATCCACAGCAAAACCAAGGCAAGGTGAAGCTACTAAGAGGAGAGCAGAGATGTTTGCTTAAAGATAAGCCTGGGAAAGAGGAAGGAAAGCGAGATATTTAAGTACTTATTTTCTTATTTATAACACCCCTCCATCAAATATCTGAATCTGAAGGTGGCACTAATTGATAGCAAATCAAGTCAAGTAAAAATTCCTCCTTCTGAGACTGTTTTGCCCATGACACCTGTGTCATTTCAGTTGAAGCTGTTGAAACAGAAAAGATCTAGTGAAATATCCTTTCACGCTTGACTTATAAACGTACAATGGATGATGGAGAATCCACCACAACTCTTGGCACTTCAGGACCTCTTTACCATTTATCAGCTTTCTGTCATTGTTTAAAACATAATTTTAAATTGCTCAGTTTAACTTCCAGCCAATATATTTTGTTACACCTTCAACAAATAGAGTGAGCTATTAATAATCCATATTCAAGTCACTTCTTTAACTACCTTCAGTATTTAGATACCATGAACGTTCAGAGTCTTTTATCTCCAGCTTTTCTAGTTTTTAAATGATTTTGCAGCTATTTGGTAATTTCTAACCAAGTTTTCAATGTTATTCAATAGTTTTGGACACCTGAATTGGTGTTTTTTAGTAGCAGATGCACAAAAGTCAGAAAAAATACCAGCTCTACAATCCAATTTAATCTAAACAAAATTGTCTATTGCCAAAAAAAAAATTATGATTTGTTAAAATTAGTGTATTAAATTTGATGATCATCCATCGAAGAGTAATACATTTTCAACTCAGCCTAAGGTGTTTGCAAATTTTACCTTGGACCAATATTTGCTCTGTTAATTTGACATAATGTTGCTCAGTTTTCATGAGAAAAAAATTTCTTTTCATAGACAGTGTAGGTACAAAAACAGTGGTGAAATCATAGTTTCCTGGAAGTGAAATTATATATTTGAAAGTTCAGTATGATTCCTAGGAAGGATAAAATAAAGATAAGCATTAATTTTGTATCAAAGTGCAATATGTATTTAAAGTTAAATAATGGGGAAATGTAGTCAGACAAATATTTAGAAAAATGTAAAGAATTATCATTTTCTTTCCAGAATATCTGGGTTTGGTTTGTTTGTTTATTTGTTTGTGTGTTTGTTTTTTTTTTTTTTTTAAATTAAACTAGCTGTATTAGGTATGTATAAGTCATTAAAATAATGAAAAAGTATGCGTAAAATCTAATATTCTAACAGATTACTTTTCTCCTTTTGGACATTTCTTGATGGAGTCAGAACTCCATCAGGATAACTTCTGATTTTGAGAAGTCCTTTTATCCTGAAATCCAAATGTCTTAATAGACTTGAGAAGCCAAAGTTACATTCCTTAGCATGGACTAGAGAAAAACAGGTAATTGGCCCAACACAAGGTTGCTTTATACATCTGCACCTTCACTTACATAACTTCATTTACTCCAGTCATCCCTCCCAAGCAATGAAAAGGCATTGAAAATAGGAAGAAATTTTTGCCAACATTTGTGTTATTCAGCATTGTGTATCAGGAGAGGTAGATTTAGATTGGCTAGCAATTACAGCTAAATGGCTAAAGGAATTTTAAGTGAAATAAATGCAGTCTCAAAGTTCTGTACATTTTTGTTACTTTACGGAAAGTTTCACTGGAATTTACAGGTCTCTGAACTGTGGATTGATTTTTGTTTTTACCAATGAAATCCTAAGCTAACACATTTTTTACAAGCATTACTCAGGCTTACTTCTCTTGAATACAGTATATATTGTGTTCAAATGGATGATTTTTACTGGAAATGTCATCTGGGCTTTACCCACTGTTATCTCTTCAGCATACCAAGGACACTTTGAAATTCTGCTCATCAAATGTCCTCATTTAGGAATCAGTAATTTAGATTAAATCTTGGTCACCAAGATTAATAGATCAGTTAATACCCAGGACAGAAACCCCATTACTTCATATAACTTGAAAGCCAGAGATGGTATGAACAGGGTGTTCATTGATGAAACCTTCTTTTTCCATTCTTCGCTGAGTGTTCATCGAGCAGAAAATGGCGGAACTGTTCTTTCGCACAATTTACATGAACCAAGAATAAGAAGGATAATGTTGGCACTTGTGAGACAGCAGTTTTGGGTTTTTTTCTCAGTTTGTAATTGAGAAGCAAACAGAAGAAGGATATTCAAAAGCTAAATGGTGAAAAACAGCACAACAATAATTAATAACTACTACTGTTACGAATTTCAGATGATAATAACGAATAATTAAAAGAGTAATATTATTTTCTTTATTGTAATATAGTTTTAGTTTAGTGTTAAAAGGAAATTTCCCCCATATTTTCTCTATGTATTTTTCCATGTGACAGCTCTGAGGACACAAAATTGCAGTAAAAGAAAGCAAACAAAGCTGCTATGTGGTTTTTATGTACTATCTTATACTAAGGAGTTATATTCAGAGACCAGAATATGGTGAAGAGTCCAAAATAAACTTATGAGAAAAGGAGAGTTTTTGTGTTAGATAGATAAAATTAGGAAAAAAAAAAAAAAAAGGAAAATACCCTGTTCACAAATAGAGGAGTTCCTTGTTCATTCATACAAACCTCCTCCTGACTTTGCTTCATTAGGCAGTAGGGCTGGGCTGTTCTTGAGTTCAGAGTAAGTCATCCTTTAAAATCAGCCAGCTCTCCTGGACCCTTCTTTTCTCCAAGGCTGTAGCCCATGGGATTCTCCCAAGGAGATCTTTGGACTTGTGCATGTATAAAAGAATCATGCTTCATCTTAGATACATCGAACTGGGCCTCCACTATCCTTTGTAGATAAACATCACTGGGGAATGAGGACTTGTCTAAAAGACTTGTCTCAAAATGCTGGCAGCCAACAAGTGTTGAGCAAGTAAACTCCAAGGAACTGAAAGAATTAGAGAAAAGGCAGCACAGACAGCACCACTGGATAAGTCAGAGCAGTAAAATGAGAAGGAAAGTAATTATGGAGGAGATGCAAGAGGATTAAAAGAGGAACTGGAGAAAGGTTACATTTCAGAGGCAGAGGACAGACCATTAAAAAGAGAGAGGGCTGACACTATGAATGCTCTTGCTTAAGAAAAAAACAATACTGAGATTTTGCAGATGACAATGAAAATTTCAAAATGTCTTGTAAATACTGGAAAAAGGAATTCTTTTCTCTACTAGAGCTCTTCATTTTTCTTTCTGCCTTCTGTGAAGTAAATTCTGGCTTTCAGAAGAATAGTTGACTAACATGTCATGTTTAAAGAGAAGTAAAGAACCAGATAACAGAAGTAAAGTTGAGGTGATAAATGTGCAGTTCCAAGACCCACATTATAAACAAGCCACATCTGTATTTTCCTCTTGACAACATAAGCATGCTAAGCTGCTGAATGAGAAAAAAGCTCTGAGAAACACAACAATGAGGAGGCAATTTATAAAATCTTCAACCATATTAATCTTACACTTAACAGCTTTTCAACAAAGCACTGTAGAAAATGACAGAAGGAAGTGTAAGATTGAAAGGCTAAAACAGTTCGCTGGACAGTTTCAGCCTCAGTCTTAGTGTTACTATATTACTCCCTGCGATTTTCAAGGTAAAAGTGTGTCAGTAGTGCACACACAGTAATTCTGGTGTGCCCAAGATCCATCACATTTACTGATGGCTGAGATATGCCCATAAAAGTGGTGCATCTTAAACTCCTTGTATGCTTGTACCTTCACACATCACTTATGCAACTCACATACAGGAAATAAATCCTCTGCATCTTGACGGACACCTTGGCTGCATCTCTGATTGTAAATTAAGAAGCGTCCAGGACTTTTGTCACCATTTAAACACAATCATGCCTACTAATGCACTGTAGGAATATTCTCCGCCGTGGTTTTGGACAGCACCAAGAAGCATCATTCCAGGAAACTCCCAGTGCTGGACCTTGGAGCTCACAACCATTCCAAGACACAGGTAACTCACTAGCTTAGTTCGTACGGCCTGCTGTCCATTCTGACTCTAGGACAAGGTCCTCCTGTCTATTAGAGAAATAATTTTCAGCAGAAAAAGTCTTTGGCAGATAGACTCTGCAACCAGGATGTAACATATGTGTAACTCACAAAAATGCACATGTAATTAATAAGTAATCCTGATTACAGCACCCACACACTTTGGGACACATTATGTGCTTATGCCGTATAACTCAGCTGCATTCCCAGTTGCTTCAGAGTGAATATGGTGAATTCAGGTACCTCCTAGTAGGAGGATGAGTATAAAATAAGTTAATAACTTTGAGCGTGTAAGCAGACAGACAACTAAATAGTAACAATTTTGAAATATAAAAAAAAGGTTATTGTGCAATACCATGCACTTTTTAAATAAAACCCTATCACTTAAGCAATAATAAACCTATTTCTCTGTATTGATCTTTGATAGAAGAAATTCCATGTGTATGAACCCCATACTCTTGAATAATATTTTGCATCACGCAGCAGAAAGATTATTTCTGAGGCACAAACAAAGAGTGTTTACCTTTCTAGGTGTCTGATTAGCATTTATTTCTTTCACTCTCTTACATCTGCCAAAGCTGGGACCTGTCCTGCTTGGTAGAATGATAGAGAATTTATTTATTTTCTGCAACAGCTGCTTCTTGGTGAAGTGACAAGGGGCAGCACAGCAGTGGGCTGATAGCAGCAGCCACAGTGGGGATTCTGCTGCACTGGTTGGATGTTCAAATTTGGGGGAGTCCTTCTGTATGTGCATGCCAGTTCCAGACAAATCTCAGTGTGTTCTAAAAAAAAAAATCAAAACATTAATAATGCCGGTGATTTTCTTCTCTGTGTGCGTGCTTTGAACAAGACTGTCCCCCAACTCCGAGTGTTTACTCCATGAATATGCAATGCTTCTGCATGAGGAAGCACAAAGCCATAAATAAACATTAGAGGAAATAGATTCTTGCTCCTTGACAAGTGACAGAGATCTTTTTGCAGGTAAAACAAACATTAAATTGATTTAAAAACCTGTAATAGTGAACTGGTACCCATTTGCACCTTTTAACACTGGAGCACATAACTACCAGCTATATAGCTGGTATACAGAAAATCAAGTCAAAAACCACTAAATTTTGCAAAATTTGTAGCAAAGTGAGAAAGTGCAGCTAATTTTAATTTAGTGTTTATGACAGGTGAATTAGTCCTTTGAAATGAGAGGAACATCAAGATGCCAGCTGGTCAACTAATTAATGGAGAGGGAAAGCCATCCCTAAAAATGCTGACTATAATCAGATAATTAACACAATTGGCACAAGAGGGAAAAGGGTACATAGTCCTAAATAGTTAGAGAGAACATCTATGAGCTGTATGTTTTAAACTGATATGAGCATCATGGCCATCACAGGGTAGCACTTGAAACAGTGGCTGATTCAACCACAGGGCAGTCAGTTATCTTCCAAAGCTGGTGAAATCAGGTGATGCAGGGAACACTGGGGAAGGATGAACATCATAACCACCTGGATTTCACAAAAAAAAAAAAAAAAGAAGGAATGAAGGGAATTAGTATCACCAGCTTCCTTTCATTCTCTAGAAAATTGTTAGCACAGGTCAATGGTTTATAATTATCCTCAGAGATAAAAAGTAAATGAGCTATGGTCAACACGGTCAAGAAGAAGCTGGGTCAGCCTAGCCTAACTTCCCTCCATGACAAAGTAACAGGCAATGTGAATTGAGGAGCAGCAGATCTCACATGTTGACTTCAGTAAAGCTTTTAGCATTACTTCCATGACATTTTCATGTAAACTGGAAAAATATGGTCTAGGCAAAACTGTTACCCAGTTAGTTAAAAGTGGGTGGAAAACCATTCTCACGTAGTCATAGCAGCTACCACAGCAGAGTCCGTTCTGGCACAGCTCCAGTTCCTTCCAGCATTTTAGTTAACGAGATGACTGATGGGACAGTGAGTTCTGAGTGAAACGCTGGGCTCCATGACCTACTGAGGGCACTTCGGCAGGAATTATCCTGTGATGGCATGGTCCTGTTTTTCTGAATTTGCAGATTATACCTACCTGGGAAATACTGTAATCTTGTTGACAGATAAGATTGGAATTTAAGATTATTTGGACAAGTTCAACGTATGGTTTAAAAGCTTAAGATATGACTATAGCACTGATAAGCAGAATGTTTTACATTTAGAAATAATTGTTCCAATACAGTACAGGGAAAAAGCAGTTTTACTGGGAAGCATGCAGGGGTTACTGGGACCAAACTGAACCAAAGTCAAATAGGCCATGGACAAACCAAACACTGATCTGGGACACAGGGCACAATTTTAGTTTCTAAGGCATGCAGAGCAGTAGCACCTCTCTGTTCGTCTCAGCTGAGATAAAGTATTCACTCTCAAGAACGGAACAGAAGAAAGATTTAAACTAACTGGAGTGAGTCCACAGAAGAACAATGAAAACAATAAGAGGTTGGAAAACCTGACCTATAAAAACAGGTTGAATATCAGCATTGTTTAGCTTAAACAATGGAAAAGCAAGAGAGACAAATTAACAGCATAGCTATCTAATAGTCTATTGGAAAGGAAAGAAAGGAGGTATTTTCTGTGCCTGTGAAGTGTAGATAAGACTGAACTGGTTTAAACAGCAGCAAGGAAGATTTGGGTTAAACATTAGGATAAGCTCTCTAATTTTAAGAACAGTGAAGCACCGAAACAAACTCTTTCCTTGAGTGAAGGCCCTGCAAGGTGGGCGAAGCAGACCTTCACCACCATCACCACCACCAACACCACCACCAGCAATGTGAGACTACTGAGGAATAGAAGGGACAAGTTGGCTTTCAGACTTCTGGTAATCATATTTTTCAGGTTCTAAATGATATGAATAAAATCAGCCTTCTTTTTGCAGCAGCAGAAGTTCTCTAATATTTAATCCTGATTTAAATGTACTTCATAGCCAACTTTCCTAATGCTTTGCTCTGCTCCAGTAGTCCTTATATATAATCTTTTTATTTCATAACCATGTCACAATCATCAAATGCCAGAGAGAACTGTTTGTGACTTACACCTCACATGTATTTCTTTCTATTCCCCTCAAGTGTTATTTCAGTTTCTGCCCAAGTTTCTATAAATCCTATTTTATTAAATATTTGAATACCACTGGCACCACTGTATATATATCATTCCTCTTTATTGTCACCTGCACATGTCATAAATACCTTGATATTATTTCTCTGAGAATTAAAAGATTTAGAATGAAGAATGTCCGTGCCTCAGATCCAGAAACACTCTACAAATTCCCCTGAATCACATTGCTATTTTCACTGGCCTTTCATTTGATTATGAAGGAACTAAAAAGACAACTGCAGATTTTCCCCCCACCCAGAGTAATTCATTCTAGGTAACGTGATACAACTGAAATAGGTGATTACTTTTTGAGCTTTCCTACACAGTGAAGAGCATAAATCAGACCTGTGTGGCAGGGCAAGCAAGGAATTTTATAATCAGGAAACAAAAATAATGTTCTGAAATCCTTATTTTAAGAAATCAAAACAAAGACACAGAAAAATACCTTCAAAGGTAATGTTTTAAGAAACTATCCATGAATTTTTCTAATTTTATGCTGTCAACTAGCCTGGACCAGTTTTTCCTTAAATATTTCAACTTCTCTCCCAGTTTAGAGCTACAAAAGGTGTTTTAATGTTTGCAATTCTATACAGTTACTGAAAATTTAAAAAAACATGGCAGGATTGCTCGTTTAAAAAATGTAACTAAGCTTCTTTTTCCCTAGTCTCATGCTGACTATCTCCTTATCCATGCTTCTTTGCAGTTGACAGTTGGATTTGATAATCTCAGAAATCTTTTCCAATCCTAACAATTCCGTGATTCTGTCTTTGTTCCTACTGTTTTCCTAATACTCTGAGGACACTTTGGACTTGTGGAACTATAAATGCTCACTCCTGGATGGAACCCAGGACTATCATCTATTCTGATTCGTATGGGTCAGCTCCTGCTTACAATCATTAAAAATATGAGCCATGGGCTTTTCCACTCCATAACCTAAAGGAAGTCAAGGAATGTATGTTGTGATTATTGCATTTTCACAGCCAATTCTGTTATTTTCCCCAGAGACTCCATCCTATTCTGCAGAATGCAGAAGCAAAGATTAAAGGGTGAGGTGCTGTGTACGTGTCTCTCCACCATTGCCCAGATCTGCCATAAATGCACCCAGCAGTAGCAAAGATTCTGTATGATGGGTGTGGGGCTGAGATTTCACAATCAAGAGGCATGAAAATGTGATTCACTGAATGGATCTGAGCAGTTGGGAAAGAATCAGAGGCAAATAAGACTACAGTAAGGACCAATATTTAAAAAAACCCAAACAAACTAAAACAGTTATCTCCTCCTCTATATTGATATCAACAGTGATTTATCCATTCAATATGGCATGATTTCTTATTAAATGAAGTCAATTATCCAGTATAATCAGCTTATTTTCAGATGTGTTTTTTCTATGTGGGATATTAAACTATTCTCTGCTCTGGTGGTAGATACATAGAGGAGGATGCTCAAAGATACTGAAGAAAGCGCTCAGCCTTTGGTTGGAAAGACATGGAGATAAGACTCTGATGGCTAAACTAAGCTCTACAAGACCAGGACAAAGGATACAGAAGAGAAGGGCTTTAGATGGGTGACCTGTACATAGAAACTCACATTTATCCAAGCTGTCATCCACTTCCAAAAAGTACAATCTGGGTATTTTTCCCCCATGAATATGTGAAACAACTGCTGATTTCATCACTGATGGTGAACCAAAGCACCTGTGACTGTCTACGTTCTTTGTCATGGAAAGCTGTCTCCAAGGTGGCAGTACTCCAACGCATTTAAACTGAAAGAGGGAAGGTTTAGATTAGGTATTAGTTAAAAAAAACCCCTGAGACTGAAGGTAGGAGGCACTGGAACGGGTTGCCCAGAGGAGTTGTGGATGCCCCATACCTGGAAGTGTTCAAGGTCAGACTGGATGGGGCTGTGAGCAACCTCATCTAGTGGAAGGTGTTCCTGCCCATGGCAGGGGAGTCGGAATTAGATGGTTTTTAAGGGCCCTTCCAGCCTAAACCAGTCTGTGATGGCAATTTGGTGGTCCTTCCACTGCAAGTCCTGTCATCCAACAAAGGCCAAGCTTGATAACAGCACAGCCTCTGCACACCAAGCAGTGGTAGTACCTTCATATACATCTGTAAAGCACCTCGATACAGCGCTTCATTGCTTGTCTCTCTTCATCCATGTGTGACAAAGGAAACTGCAGGGAAAGAAAAACCCAAAGAAACAACAAAGCTCTGGCTCTGGCCCGGGGAGGAATTTTTTCCAGTGTATCAATACTTCAGCTCCAGAGTGCACAACTCAGACAATGCCAAGTGCAGGAAAGGATGATGTGGGCTTCAGGGCATCATGTCTACTGCAAGCCAAGTTCCAGGACTGGGAGGGAGGCTTGTTCTCAGTACAACTAAAGCTCCGCAGAGAAGGCAGGCACACCCAGAAACCCTGTGCATTCGTGACTGCCTTTCTCCGCACTGTGCACTCTCGCTGAGGAACAGGAATACCGAGACCACCGCAACACGTTTTCTCCTGATGCCATCTGCTGGCTGAACTACCAGGGTAAGGCTGGGCTGGCCCAGGCAGAGACAGCACACGGACCTAAAAGTAATCAAAAACCTTAGAACTACTTACAAGGTCCTTAACAAACGCCACTGAAAAATTAAATACTTACTTTTTAAGATTAAATAAAAATGGGTAAAAAAACATTTTACAGTTTTAAAAAGGAAAAAGAAGGGAAAAGACAAAAGTGAGTATTTAGCTAGTACAGATTTAACAAATAGGTTTGCATTCCATAGCTTAGATGAAAAATAAAATAATAATACTAAAAGCTGTTACTGTCAGAAGCAGAACTGGTCCCTGCTTTGGCACAGGCCCAGGCAAAAAGAAAAAAAAAAATCTAAGCAGAACAAACTAAGTTCTGCATGACAGTACAGGCGGAGGGATTTTGCTAGGTGGGTACTGGATATGAAAAAAAGGACAGATTTTGGCAGACAGGGCTGACATCTGCTGCTAATAAGATCCTCAGACGGTATCACATTTGAAATAATAATGACAGGAGGCTGGCCAAAGTTGGGGTTTAGTTCTTCTATTTCTGAGCAAGCCTGTGAAAAAGCTGTTTGTTGCCCACTTTGTAACACTTGCACCCACACCACAGTCCTCAAAGCTCTCTTTGGAGAGCAACATGATTAAAACACTGGGTTTGGTGGGTTTTTAAAATTTAAATATAATGGCTACTGATTCTCCATTTCAGGAAGGCCTTCCAGACCTGAAAAGATAACTGCTTTAAGGAATATAACTTGGACTGGTACCTTTCATGTACCACAATAAGGAGGTCTATGCCAAGACTGTTGTTGTTGTTAACTGCCTTATGGACCGGGTTGCAGATGGAGGCAAAGAACTAATTTACACCCAGCATTAACTACCCAAAGCAATACAATCACTTTCATCCAATAACTATTCTACTTACAACAACTTAATATACAACACCTAGTTTTATTTTACTAGTATAAGATTAATACTTGAATTACATCAGAAATCATTCAAACTATGTCTTACATCATCATAATTGAAAAACCCTTTACAAAGGGCTGATTTTTCTCTCACATTTCTAGTTCATCAACCTGTACATACAATAGATGTGCACAAGCAGGATCTCCCGCCTAAGGCACTGAACATAAATAAACAAATGACAAATATTATTTTATATCTTTATTTTTTTCCAGAATATCTTAATATTGAAGCCCAAGTTGTTACTTTCAAGGGATAGGGACAGGGGAAAGGAAAGGGAGAAGAGAAAAGTTATGAAGACAAATTATTTTATTCAATTTATGGTTTTGTGAATGGTCATTTCTGTAGGCAACAAAAGGTTGTTTTCTTAAAAAAACAAAAAACCAAACAGCACCATTAAAGAAAGCATGATCCCTGAATTCTAAACAAAACACTGTCTTGAAACAAAAAAATTGCTAAAATGCTTGTTTCACCCAGTCACGTCTGGTGGGGTAACAAAGCAAAGCATAACAGCATCAAACTGTAGCAACCTTGCTGAAACCAACTACACCCCCTTCTGAAGATTCAGAGAACCACTTTCCAAGCTTGTCCTGTGGGAATAATATTTTCTTTGGTAGAGGACTGAAGGAGGGTATTTACTTCACTGAATGCGGATAGCAAAAATATCTATGCACGTTAGGGATCTCCCCAATAAATCTGTATTTCTCATGCATGTTAGGAACGAGTGGATTTCACATTGCTGTTATACTGCAGGAGTAATACTGCCCTATAAAGGCATAGAATGGCTAATGTTGAACAGATGTAAACATTCAGAATACTGACAAAAAAAAATACATACACACAAAAAACCCTGTACTGAAAATGTGAATCGAATTAAGTTTCTGTAAAGCAGAAAAAATATTTTACAGCAGTACAAGAGAATTATGGCAACAAAGTAAAGCACTTTTCTTGTAACATTCATGAACAGTACAAATACAACAAAGTTATTCTACGACTAAATTATTCTTTAACTATCAAATATAGTACAAAGCGAAATATCATGTGCTATAAAAGAAGCAGCTCCTTAAATTAGATTAAAAAATGCTTTTCTTTCTGTTGGTTTTACAGTGACAAAGCATGATGACCGAAGACAACAGGATTTCATAGATTCAGAAACATTTAGCTACACAGGTCCATGATAAATCCACTGAATATTTCGTTGCTTCCCACCCCAGTATTCTGCAGAGCCACAGAAGATGAATCACTGTGCCGCTGCCAGGAAACTGCAGAAGTCATTCAGTGTTCAGAGCAGGGCCCTTCATGTGTGTCAGCTAAAATGATCCCTTTCTGTGACACTTCTCAGCTCATTTTGAGTGTTTATCCCGGTACTTCACCATACCTTGGAGAAACTGCTAAACCAGAGGCTACAATAACAATTCTGAAATTGTGCGTGTGTTCATAAGGGGAAAGGGGTGCAGCATAAGGTAATTTTACTCCAGAAATTGCATTATAAAGCACCATATGCACCAGCTTAAAAACGGTGCAAGGAATTGCAGGGCCCTGAAAAACCATCTGCACGTTCTGTAGCTTACCCTGACAACATGCACCACCCTCAAGAAGAAAGTCTACAGCATAGAGAATACACCTTTCACTTTATGGCTCAACCTTTATTTTTGTCTTTTAAATGCTATTTCATGTACTAGATCTCAGCAGATAAATAAAATGCAAACAGGGAGCATCCAGTTCACCATTTCTTAGTTAAATTTTTTAACATTATTTCAAAGGGAGTTTCTGTTTGAAAAAATTAGTTCAGAACAGAAACACACAAACAAACTCACTGCAAATGCCCTAACATTATCTGCATAACTCACAGATATGCAATTAAAACAATAAAGAGGGAGAAAAGAAAAAAGTGTTTCTCCCTCTCACCCAAAAGTGCTGCTCCAAGGGTAGGAAGTGGGGGAAAAATTTTGAAATTTTAAAAAAAAAAGGTAAATTATACATGCTGGACACTGGGACACATATGCACGTATGCACAAACACAGAGCAGTGTGTTCTTGAGTAATTCTTTCACCACTTTTCAGTGCATAAACTATTAACACCCCATGGTGCAAACTGCATGATCATTAGAAAACATGATGACATCGGGCTTGAAACCTGAACAATTAAACAAACAAACAAAACAAGTAATTCAAAATAAACCTCGAAATGTGATTGGGTTTTTATTGAAGACCTAATGTCACTCTCCCCTATGAATTTGTGTGATACCAGAATCCAAGTAAGGTTTTCAGTCACACTAGGGTTCAGTCAGACTCCCAGATCATCGCGTTTGCTTTTGGGCATTTTAATACCCTAAACCTAATCTGTAACAACACTTCACCACTGTTGCAAACCAATTGGCTGAATTTATTCCTGGTGCAACTCCAAGAATGAAAGGAGTAGAACTGCACTATGGAAGAGTTTGGTCAGTTGTGTAATATAACATAACAACATCCAGTCTAATGCCATTTCAAAGAACATTTTATCATGACCTCACACATGCAAATTGCAATCCTGATACAAAAATGACAATATGACATGAATGAGTCACCTACCACATTAGTCACACTCTTACCCTTTGAACAAAGTAAAACTGTTTTGTGGCCGGAATTTATTTCTGTATTATGTCAGTCAATACAAGAACTATTTCAAGATGCAAATACAAACAAATATTGACTTATGTGCTGTGGACAGGAAAATCTGAGCTAGAAATAAGGATTCCCAGCAGGCTTATATAAACATAGGTAAATAGAAGTCTAAGACTGGTTGCTCTCTTTTTTTTTTTAAATAGAAGTATCCTACCTCTACCAAATATAAATACAATGCAATACAATTCCAATACAAAGGCTCCTCAAACATGAATTTGATATGCATTAACTGAATACACTCATGCTTCCTCATGAGTATTTCCCCATCATTGTTTTGCCAGCAGCTGGCATAGGACTGGATGCTAATTTTCATATGGTTACTTTAAGGTTTTTGCTTGGCTGGCTTATTTTCCCACCAGAAGACCCGAAAGTGCTGAGAAGCCATTTCTTAGTTCACGTGTCATATTAAGGAGCACTTTTGTATACAAAAAAAAATATTATTGTATCAGCAACAAATCTGTTAGTTATTACAAATGGCCTTTGTACCACACAGTGTCAAAAATAATATTGATATGTTGCTAATTACAATAAGAGAACATCAAGGTGCACCATAGAGCTTCCTATGACAGGAATGTATATTGTAGATATTCCAGCTCACGTTTAAGACAATAAACGGCATTTATCATGTTTGTGAAAATGGTCCCACAAGAAAATAAAAGTGGTTCCTCTGCTCAGTAGAACCTCACTAATATACACGAGTCAGGGAGACTGGTTACAGCTGATCAGTAAGGATGCAATAATCAGATAAAAAAAGGATAGTGTGAAATGCAGTATACTTTTCATTTCATAAATGCAGTTCTACCATTCACATTAATACTTCAGAATGCAACAGTAAATGCATGACAAAATCCAAGCATTACATCTCACACATTCTTACTACATTGCTGTCTTAAAACTGTGGAAGGAAAATCAGTTTTTGTGAGAAGGCTCTGGGGTCTTTGGATTAGTGAGGTTCTACTGTAATGGTAAAAAGAGCATTTCTCTCTGATGCTGATGTGTGAGTAGACCCAACCACATACTGTCAGATGGATGACTTGCACTCCACATTTTGTGTTTTTGAAGTGAGAGTAAAAAAAATCCCAAGGTGTTTTCATCTCCCCAACAACTTTATGTGCTTTATCCCTTTATAATATTTTTGTTTTAGGTGAATAGGGCCCAAAATTACCATTTTTCTTCTCTGCTCTTATAGTGGTTAGCACATCTGGAATGCAGCTATAGTCCTGAATGTAAATACAGTACTGGATAAATACTGAAGGTTACTTTAAAGATGCAGTATCCCTTTTAAAAATACATTTTGCTTTCAAATTTCTAAAAGGGTTTAAATTCCTTTGAGAAAAAAAAAAGTCAGTGCTGTAAATAATTGTAAGCTACTTTAAATGGCAAAACTCTGAGATGTTATTTAAATAGAATAACTCACATAAGAGGAAAAAGAACTGATATTGTAACATTCAACCAGCATGTAATTAAATATTTCCTTATTATTCATCAGGCTAAAACCTTGAGAATCAATTACGTAAGTCTGATCATATATATATATATATTTGGGACCGACAAACTTAGTGAACAGATTAGAGAGAGAAATACAAATAAAGACCATATGAGTGGGAAACGGGAAAACAGACTTATAATCCCCAGTAAAGTTACTTTATCCAGACTCTGTTGAAGCTAGTGTGATTCCAGTGTTGGCCCCACTAACCCATCACATATACAAATCTTTCTGAAGGAATCAACACGAAGAGATGATGAATAAGATTTGAGTTCCACAGTCCTTGGCAGGCACATAAAGAAACTCCTCTGAAAATCTAAGTTCCTCATTTTTGTTAGGTGAAGTGACTATATTTTAGCCTTAGATAGTGAAAGTCAGTTGAAGAAAACAATCTTATCAGCAAAAAACTGCAAACTGACTTCGAAGCTATGATGGCCAACACCCCACACCTTACCACTACCCCACTTAAAACAGTTGCTGTTCAGTGTGTTATTCATTCTGCATAGTAACTCCACTTCTTACAGTGCTATTCTTCCATTGATCTTTAACCTGCAGCTTGTATCAAATATCAAAAAGTGGAGAAAAAATGTGCTGCACTTTGTGCAAATAAATAGAAGCTACGAATGACATGCATTAATGCCTTTTTCTTTTTTTCTTTTTTTTTTTTTTAGCACAGCAAGAGAGCTCATAGAAGCTTCAGTAACAATGCTATCATTTTTTTGACTACTTCTACTTCCTCTTCTTCCCAGAAAATGGCACTCAGGTAGGAATAACTAAATTCTGAAAGCACCATGTAGAAGAAAAAAAAACTAATTAAAAAAAATATCAATCCACTAATTGCAAACCATTAGCGGCCCAAACTATTCCAATTTCTCTGTTCCTTTGTCCTGCTCTCCCATGCTGATAAGGGATACTGCATCTTTGATTCAGCTCCTACCGCACAACAAGACAAGCTACACAGAGTTTGGAAGGCCCTATGCAGTCATCATGACAGAAGGCTCCGCAGCCTTTGCACACGATCATGGCTTTCAGCCTGCAAGAGCATTTCAGTTCCAGTTCATCGGCATTGCTGCTGTCAGCAAATTTCTGAACTGGGATCTGCACGTTCTGGTTAGACAGGCCTGTGGCAGTGTTTGAGCCACTTCCTAAAATCCCAATCGATTTCTCAATTGCAGATGCCGCCCTTTTGAAGCTTGTGCTACCGAAGTGTATTGTTGGATAATTTCCACAGAGCGGCTGCTGCTGCTGCTGCTGCTGCTGCTGCTGCTGTGGGTGCTGCGTCTGTATTTTCTGAGCAGCAAGTTGAATAAAAGGCTTCTGTGGCTCAGAAAGTAAATAGGAAGAGAAATCTGCATTTTTTAATGCAAATGCTTTTAACTGTTCTTTCACTTCGTTCTGATCATAGGAAGCTTGTTTCATGCCCAGTTCGCAGCTGCTGCTTAAACCTTCCTCAAAAGAAATAGGTTCAGATTTTATATTGCTACAGATGCTTGCTGGCTGAGGCCAACTAAGTCTTTTAGTGGTTTCCATAGTAACTGTTGGTTGTTTTTGATCAGAGGGGACTTCTGCATTTGGGTGAGGAGGGGGAGGAGGTGGCAGGGGTGGAGGGGGAGCAGGGGGATGCACTAATGGTTTACTCTGGAGAGTCTGAGAGGCACTGGCAATGTCATCACCTTCCTTAATCTGAATATTAGGGGAAAACACACTTCCTAGCCTCAGCTGGTGAGCTGCTGTAGAAATATTCACTTCTCCCAAGCCCTTCTGTTCCAGCTGTCTGCTAAAAGCAAACGTGTTGCAGCCAGGTGGGCCTTTTGAAGTAGTTTGCAACAAAGCTGCAGTAGGAATGGGGCCTCTTGCAGCCATGGACATTTGGTAAAAACGCTGTCTATGTGAGGTACTAGCTTCTGCGTGAAAGCTGCCATTTTTATCGATGTGAAATAAGCTCTGCTGGAAACTGCATGACGGCAATGGCCTCTTCTGTTGCTTGATCTCCGGGCTGTGAGCAATTCGGCTCTGAATGGCGTGTTTGTTCAGCCACTCCTGCTTAAATGGTTGTCCGTGCCCTAGTTGATTCATGCTGGAACTAATTACACATGGAGCCACTTTAACATCTGTGTCCATTGACACCTTCCCAGGCTCACATTTAATTTGAGCATGTTCCCCTATAGTCCTGGCCATCCTCTTTTTCGGATGGTTTTCACGCTTTCTGATTTGTAGCGGGGCTATGCTGCCTGCTGGAAATCCTTTACCATCTGGATTAGGAGAGCTGGAAGCATGTTCAACAATATTTCTCTCGGCCACTGCTGTTTTACATACTGAGGTAGTTTGCAAAGGCAAGGGAAGCCTGTTAATTTCTAGTTTGGCTCCTGATCTGGGCTGCGGCAGCACTTTCTCTAAAGGCAGATTGCCTTGCAGTAACTGTGTCACTAAAGGATTGTTGGCCTCCACTGACGACAAGCGACAGCTAGAGCCCCCAGCACTCGTAACTCTCTTCAGGGTTTCTGTTGTCAGGGACAGGGAGTCTTCCATGGAGCCCGCGATGGATGTCTTGGAGGTCTGCGGTGGCTGCACACTCGTGTTTATTTCTGCAGTCTGGGCAGGCATTTCAGATCCTGTAAAATCCTCGGTGTCCATCCTGAAGCACTTGTCAGACTCATTAGTTTCTGACTTAAGAGGAACAGCAATGTTCGTCAAAAGACTCCTGGATTGCAGTTCTGACATTTGTGTGTAACTGGAAGGTTCGGTTTTGACATTTTTCAAGCAGTTTTGCTCTGCGTATTCTCTATGCTTACCAGAGGAAAGATGGCTGACCACTGGCTGGTCTGTATTCATTGCCTCTTCATCATGCCAACAAATTCTGTTGTTAGTGTTATATTGACTGGCACAGGCAGCATTTACTTCATTCTTCAGTGCTGAAGGACCTCTTAATGGCTCAGAAAAACCTTGGCTGGGAGTAACCACCTCAGGTAATTTATCTTGAGGAGCAAGAGGCACTTCTCGAAGACTTGAACAACCTGCCTGCAAGTTCTTGCTGTCTTGTTTTGTTGTAATGGCAATAAAGCTGGAACTGTGCTCAAGGTTTTCGCTGGGGACTACTTCAGGCCTGCTTATGACAGACACCTGAGGACAGGCTATACTTTGTAAGGCAGTTTCTGTCCTTACAGGTCTGCTCTGCATGTCAATGCTGTTTTCTGTGCTTTCAATAGAAGAAGAAAGCGACAGACTGGAATTCTGATTTGTAGTGTGGTCAACAATGACTTTGCAAGGTATAGACCTATTCATGGCAGTTTGTGTAAAGCTCACTGGCTGAGATTTACCAGCGAGATCCATCCGGTTTCGTGCTCCAGAGCCTTTTTCTAAGAGATCGGCATTTAGTTTAGTGGCGTTATCGTAAGAGCTTATTGTCACCATGTTGCCAGTAAACATTGAAATGGGCGGCCTTGCAATAGAATCCGCTGCTGCAAGGGCCTCGCTGCAGCTTAAAGCTGACCTGACAGTGGTGTGAATGGAGGCAGTGCTCTGCTCGTTACACCCGCTTATGGCTATCTTATCAGAAGGAAACCTGCCGGTAGCCCCCACAGGGGGAATCAGTACCGAACTACCAGAGAGATGGTTTGGCAAATTATTTGCAATAGATGAAGCTGGCACAGTGGCATAATGACCGGAGACTGCGTTATTCACATTGCTACTTGGTAGTGGCAACCTTTTGTCATCAATGGCATTTGGTAAGACTGTGCTGTCTATGGAGACTGGTACATTACTGTTATCAACACATTTTGGTCCAATGGTTATGCATGGAGTATCAGCCCCTTGGATGGTTTTCAGCATATTTATATTACAAGCTGAAACTGCTGTGTTTGCGCTGTCAACAGACATTAACACAGAGGATTTATCAACAGAACTTGCAAAAGAAAGTTCTTTAATTGCTCCAGACATAGCAGTGCTGCAAACACACACAGAGACCGAACTTTTATTATAAAGCGCTGGCACACTGTTACTTTCAGTAGAGGTAGATGAAATAATTTTCTCACACAACTGTGGCACAGGTATATTTTCATCAGAACTGTGCACAGGTATCTCAGTAGCAGTTTCTGGTAATGTAGCTGTATTAAGGGACTGCTGCAATAAAGTGGTGTTCTCACGGTGATGAGCAGACTTGTTGCTAGGGGACCTGCAGTTAGGATTAACTATAATGACACCAGTAGAACCTTCAATCTTTGTGTCAGTAGACATTGGTATCTCCAGAGATGAGGTACTTTCCTTTGAGCTGAACTGTGACTTTGATTCTTTATTAGTCTGGAGTAAATGAGCTCTGGCTTGGTGCTTTGCAAATAGCTTGGCCTTTGTTTGCTCCTTGATGTGTGCCAATGTTCTTGTCTTCCCACCTTCGCATGGGGTCCCCATTGCTCCAGAGACTATGCTCGCAGCTGCTGCCACGGCTGCTGCAGCTGCAGCTTCTCTTTGGGCTCTTGCTTGCTGAGCTCTTGCTTTGATATCTGCCAGAGTTCTAGCCCCAGTATTTCTCCCACTGCTGACTGATGTACTTGGGGAAACTCGAGGTTCTGGTTTAGAAACAGGCTGGCTCTTGATGATAAAAGGTGGTCCAATTTTTGAAAGCTGAATCTAAAGGAAGAAAAAAAACCCCCAGTAACTTTAATGAGATCATTGATTCACTAAAATAATCAGCTGTCTTTTAAAGGGTCAGAGAAAGGTGATAAAGGGAATTACTGTTCAGTGCAGCTCATATAAAAAATTAATTATATTTACGCTTCAATACTTTATCATCCTTCAGCATGAGTAACTGACACCTGTATTAGTCTTCTCACATTGATCCTTCTGACAGGAAGAAAGACTGAATGGGATGACAACATGATGCTTATCTGATATAATTTGTCAGTCCTGTTTTATACGCAGCGCATCTAACTGAGATCAACGAGCCTCTTGTAGTGGTACTGGAAAAGAGCCTACAACTAAGCACTTTCTGCAAATGTGTGAAAAAATAATGATCATGTTGTGATTTTCTCCTTGGTTTCTGATGATTAAGACACTAGGAACAGGCTGTGTTTCACTTATATACCCCAGAAAACAACTCTTGCCTTCAGGTAGGATGCAGTGGTGTCTCCATTACACCTGTTTTCCAAGTTCCATCCCAGAGGACTTTAGAGTAGCCGTATAAAAGAAGTGAGTCACTAAAGGAAACACCTTTCCCTTCCTCACGCACGATTTTAAGGGACTTGCTTTAGTATATCCCTGGGATAACTCCTACACTACTCCAAAAATTAAATCCTCAAATCCATAAATATTAAAACAAAATATTAAAATTTTAAATACCTAGCAGTTCAAGCACAATAACAACCGAAAAAGTAGTCATGAGATATGATGGGAAATGACAGCCATATAGCACAATGACTTCGAAGAACTGGGGTACCTTCTCTTCTTTTTATGACATAGGATAGGAGTTTGTTGGTGAGATGACGTAAGAGCCAAATATTTGTTACACAAAAAACATACCAGAATTCGTTGTGCAAAATTCTTTAAAACATTTTGCTTTCTATTTCAGCAGCAACTCTTTTCAGTTTCCCCTCTGCGTTACCAGAAGTGCTAGAGCTCTAAGTGCTTGATTATTTTTATTATTGTTATAATAGTCATGACCTTTTTTTATTCTCTAGTGATCTATTCTCCTATGCATTTAGAGAGTTATTAGAATTTATTAGGCTAGATAGGTATCTTCCAAATATGAAAGGATATCACTAAACTCAGAGTGGCGCTAACTTCCAATTGCATCACTGCTCATAAAAATAAATTAGTTGAAATATGCTTCTGCAGTAGTGATTAAAGGAGTTAGCCTATTTGCCCTCCTGGCCATTTTAACAATGTTCAGTGACTGTCGCAGTTAAAAATAAATGCAGAAAAGGGCATTTCTGAATAATCAGGAACTAGCATTGCAAAGTCAATATCTTAAGTTCAGCAAACTGGATCTTAAACTTGACTGATGTCATAATGTACAAAATGAAAAGGGTCAAAACACTTGAGCCTATATATAACTAAATGTATAGAACTCTGTTAGGAAAAAACACACTTTGAACTGGAATATGCTCTCTTACATATAGTAGAATGATACATGTAACAGTGTTTGTTTAGTTGGTGTATTTTCTATATCCTTTGCTTTGCCATTAACAGAGATATCTATACATACATCAATCATAGACTTCCCTGATAGCTAGGGCTCTGTTTCCAGTTAATTCTACAGGGAAATCATATTTTAGCCTATCCCAGTCCCTGGGCTTGCAAAGGGATCTTCAGTTACTCTGAGTCTAGGTTCTCTTGCTTAGATTAATGTGCTCGTTGTTTTTACAAGTATTGGTTACAGTAACAGCTATTATTCATGCTTGCTGGAGAAGACATCCGTAGGAGAACAAGCAGTTGGGCAATTAGAAAAACATGGAATGCCGTGTGAATGACAGGGAAGCTCTTGAATTAGATTAAGCCATAGATCCTGGAAAACTTTCCTGAACGCAAAATCAGTGTTGGAACAAAGACCCTGACTGAACAACTATAGATATATTTATATCAGAAGTAATTTGGTATGGTAGAAATGTAATACTAAACTAAATCCATCAGTACTAACAGCCCTTATATCTCCACAAAAAATACACCATTCACTGTGTCTGTGTGCAATTAGGAGGGAGATAATAAACCCTTATTTTCAAAGTACCCTGTTTATTCACTACTTTACCTTAAGGGGTGGAACTCGGGGTTCCTCTCTGGGTGGCTGTTCTTTATCAGATGGACTCGTTGATGAAGCACTACGGTTAGGCTGATCATCATCTATTCTAGCTCTCTTCTCCTTGCAGATTCCAAAACTGTGCTGTTCTGCTGTTTTCCTCTTTGGGATCTCTGGGTCTCTACTTTCATTCCTTGCTTCCGGTGATTTTGTGGGTTCTAATGACTTGGAAGAATGCGAACTCTCTAGACGACTTTGGGTGCTGCCTGTTAGCTTGTGAGATTTACTTCTGCACACTTCAGAGAATGTACTTTTCTCTAGAGATGAGGTATATAGTTTATCATGTGGCTTTGATGGAAGCAATTCAATATTTTTGCCAATGGATCCTTCTGATAAGACAGACACCTCTGAAGGCAAGAGCGTACCTTTCTTGTCACCTTTTTGCTGAACACTGTGATTTTTATTTTTGATCACCTCTGGAGGAGTGTGTTCTGGAATGGATGCAATGTAGGATTTCTCCATTTCAGAATGTGACTTACATGGCTGATGACTGAGGTTTTTGCTTTGGGGCTGTTCCAATACTGAAGTATCGGGTATAATTGCTAATGGACCAACTTTCATATTTTCAGGGGCACTCTGATGTTGCTTTGGTTGAACAAGTTTCTCTTCTTGAATCACCTTAGGAATGGCAGAGCTTTCTTCTTTCAAACCGGGAAGGGAGTCTTCCAACAAACATGGTGATTTCCTTTGTTGCAGAGTAAGTCTTTCATTGCTGGGGGAGTTAGAAACTGGAGATATCTCTGATGAAAGAGGCAAACTATTTGTCACAAATGTTTCAGAAGTTAGAAGAACAGAAGATACTGAAGATGTTTCTGATGTTAAAGGCAAATCAGACATTGGAGATGTTTCTGATGTTAAAGGTAAGTTAGAAGCTGGTGATGTCTCTGATGTTAAAGGTAAATTTGACATCAGAGATGCTTCTGAAGTTACAGGTGAGGTGGACATTGGAGAGACTTCTGACATTAAAGGCGTGTGCAAGTTTTCATCACTGGCCTTTTGCTGAATATCACCTTCAATGTTTTCAGTACTGGACACTTCAGATGAGCAAGCTGTTTCAAGAGATGCTGGAGTACAGGGCTCCTCTGAAGTCGACTGAGTGTCTCCTCCAGGAGAGGCAATACAAACTTCTGGACTTCCAGAGGAAAAGGAAGTTTCAGAAATACAAGCATTCTCAGACAGCTGTTCCTCAGGGTCACTATGAAGCTCCATATCCACTGCAATGCCTCCACCAGGGAACAAGGAGCCTTCCAGAGCAGCATTTTGCATTTCTGGCACAATTAACTCTTTTGCAGACTCAGAATCCTTCTCTGCTGTACTGCTGACAGAGTTTGTGGATGAAGCCGATCGCGCTGGTGATATGCAATCCTCCAGCTGATCTATCACAACTGACATCTCCTCCTGAGGGCATTCTGACTTCAACTCCACTTTAATTTCAATGTGAGAGACAGCATCAGTCACATCATTCATCATGACACAGGACTCAGTGCTGTCTGCAAGCTTTACTGCCTCTGTTTCCTCATTTGTGCCAGTTGGACTTACAGACTCCTCAGAAAACTCATGTTCTGGTTTATGGTTCTCCTCCTGGCATTCACAAATACTTGTCTCAACCTCTTCAGCAATTTCCTCTTGAATGATTGAGTCTTCAGGTATCAGTATATCCTCAGAGTCTGCTGTTAGATCCTTGACAGGAACCTGTTCCATACTACAAACAGGTGGACTATAATCTCTCTCTGGTAAAGGTGGAATTTTAGCACCTTTCTCTTCTTGATCCTCAAAGGTTGCTTGCTTAGAAGGACCAGGTGTGCCAGAAGATCCACACAAAGAATTGTTTTCATCTTCATCATTGTTCTGCACTGTAGTAAGTTTCATTGATTCCCCTCTTGACATTCCCAATCTAAATAAAAACACACAAATTAAAAAAGGTATTCTCAGCACAGACAGGATAAGGGAATAGGATCACCTTTCCCACATGCATCTTTTATTTACAAAAAAGGACATATTTTCTAGTTTAAAGTAGTGGTTTGCTTAAGTGATGGCTGACTAATTTATATGCAGTTTTATATATTTTGGAAACCAACTACTCAGATTTTCTTCTAAGTGTTAAAAAAACTTGAATACTTTTAAAATTAGCAATCTATTATTAATTAGTTAACTATTTAGCACCTGAATCAAACAAAAAAGCAAGCTACACAGATTCACCATGATTCATACCCTGTTCAAACTCCTGTGTTTGTTTTTTGTTTAGGTTTGTGAATTTATTTTTGTATTTTTTAATATCAGCACAACGATGTAACACTAATACAGCACACATTGCAGAGTAAATGCACAACTGTATCTTCTTCTAGCAGTAAGAGTTCTATAGGAAATCCCATTTTCCCTCCTACACCTGCTTTTAGAGTCAACACAGCCAGCAATATGACAGAAGTTTAACATCCTCAAGGTGCTAAAAAGATTTATTCTCAGGGATGAAGTGCAAAGGAACCATTCCCAGTATACTTTTTAAGATTTTCTTACCTTTGGTCCTGAAAATACTAGTTTAAAAAGATTTATTACTTAGGCAGAATTAAAAAAGACCCATAAAAACCCAAAACAAAACTAAAGCCAAGAGCTGAAAAAAGGTTATTTAAAAAAAGATGTACGTTCTGGCATTCTCATTTCCTTCTAAGGCCAGTGGGAGTACAGGCGCTCAGCATCTTTAGTAAGATTTTCCAAGTAGACTTTATGTCTCAACAATTTCATAGTAATAGAAAATACACAAAAGCTTGGTTGGAGGCCTTAAAAAAAATTTCATGGTCTTAAGGATCTTCTAATCTAATAAACAGATCCCTGTTATCATTTTAATCAAAAAGTAAAGAATAAAATGGAAATAAGCAAGCATAGAAGATTTTCAGAAGTTATGGAAGCAAGATGGCTTGTTAATGTGGAGCTAGAGAATAAAGAGATCACAAAGGCCTGTGCATATGAAAGTACACAATAAACTGGTGAAATACCAAAATATGCAGTTATGCATTTTAAAAATACTGAACAGATGTATTACATTGACATTTGTAAACACAAAAAAACCCCAAACAAAGTCAGCCTGGAACAAGCATCCAAAAAAGAACTCTCAGAGTAATTATTAATGTTTCTTCTATACACTCTATAGGTTCCCCATATAGTCTAAGTTTAGGTTATAAGTTTAGGTGAGTAAAGTTAAGTTTATCTAGGTTTAGGTGAATGACTTCCTATAAAACTCCTTGCATTAAGGACCAAAAGTTATCTGAGAAAAATGAGAAGGGAAAATGAATCCAGTGCATTACTGAAAACTGAATCAGTAGTCTACTTTCTCTAGCTGTCTTACATCATGAAAGGATATTGCCTGACAGAGATCTTTATGGGCTGAAAATCAGCAAAGGGATGAAGGACAGGATAAAAGTGAATGCAACTGTCACACGGGCACTACATAAATACACACATTCTAGTAACTGAAGATAAAGAACTATAAGAAAAATAAGATAAAAGGAGGATTAAGGCCAGCAGAACCCGTACTGGATCCTAATAGGGTTTTTTTCAGTATTGGAAATACTACTATGTTGAACAAGACACTGCAGTGAAGAAAAAGGTTTTCTAAAGAAGAAAGTTCAAGATCAGCATGTTTAAGGCAATCTCAGATTGCAAGATAAACAGCTGATCTGTCTTCTTTCTTAGAGAAAAAGACACCCAAAGTTTGCAAAACAGCAGCAAGGGGCCTTCAGTGAAAGTGTTAAGGACAGGATTCAACTGATAAAGTACTCAGTCATCCAATAAAAAACCCCCAAACACCTATTCAAGGATATATGGATGCTGATATTCTAGTGCTGTGATAAGTAGTACAGGAGCAAAAAAGGAAAAAAACCCCAGCCAACCAAAAAAAACAAAAAGGCAAAAAATCACAACAATAACAACTAAAAAAAGTGAAAACCAACAGCAAAAAAATCCACAAAAACAAAGGAATAAAAAACTCTAAAAAACAAACAGAACAAAACAAAAAAACAAAAAAGAGAAGGATTAAATCTGCAATAAAATTTAGAGGATGTCTACCCCAAATGAAAGCTTTGATTTAATGAGCTGGTAGTACTGTCCTGACATGTAACTACCTCAAAAGTGGGAAAAGAAATATTCTATTGAGACAGTAGCATATAACCCTTGCAATCCTGGGGCAACAAGCAAGAAGAGTGTGGATTTTGGGCAACATGCATCAGCTGATCCTAGATAAATGTCTGCAGAATAAAGTTTTTGCATTTTGAAGAAAGTTGGAGAGAGGAAAAATGAACAAACATGAGGAAATAGAAAAGAGAACAAAAACGGATGGAAGCGAACTACAACTGACAGTCCCATGATAAACTGTCTGGGTACAGGTAAGAGCAAACACAAGAAGCAATGCTAACAGGGAACAAGCACCCAAAGCCTTTGAATACCATGAACTATGGAGTGTAAAAAAATGTTTATAAAGATTCCACATCTATTAATGGATCTTTTCTGAGCATTAGGTGAAAACTAAATTTGCTTATGGAATATTAGAACATCAAATTAGATAAGGTCAGAGTAAAAATACTATAGTGATTGTAAACTGAGCAAGTTAGTCTGTGAGAGAGATTCATTTTGCAGACAGTGCATGTGAGAAATAGCTCAGGAAGCTTACAGATTTTGCTAGTTCAGTTGAATCAACATAGCTGAAAAGGGACAAAAAGTCCAATCATACTGCAAGCTTGTTTAAAAACCAAAGTAAGAAAAGGTGAGGAAATCATAGAATCATAGGATATCCTGAATGGGAAGGGGCCCACAAGGATCATTGAGTCTAACACCTGGCCCTGCACAGGACCGCCCCATGAACTTACACAAGGTGGAAACTACATCAAAAGCTACCATTCAGTCAGTAAGGAGAAAGAGTAGGAGATCTGCCTATGTAACAGCCAGGCAGAACACAAGTGAAACAATGCAAGTGGGGGAAAGGGCAGGGGGGAACCAATTCAATAAGTTCAGTCAAAATATAAATAATGTGCAATATGACATTTTGCGTAACAATGTTGATGTCAGAAACCTATCAAACCAAAGGACCTGTATGACAGCAGACTGAGTAATTATCTGCCCTTGATAACTGCTTTATCAACTTTTACTGTATATGACTGTGTTATGTGAAGCATAGAATTATGTTTTCTTCCTCCCAAAAAGAAAATAAAAAATTCCTTTTACTTGCTTCAGTACTTACTTTTCACCATAAAACCTTTCAAAGAATTTTTCTTTCCAAGGTTCTGTTTTCTTCTCCTTTTCAATCTCTTGTCTGATGCGCAACTGCATTTCGGGTGTAAATTCTCCTAAAAAACAAATACTAACATATTGAATAAAAGTTGTCAAGGATTAGCTTAATACAGGTCATTATAAATCACAAAGATGATGTACAGTGATTTCTGTTACAGTCATCCAACAGTGCCAAATGAAAATAATGAAAAACAACAGTGTGACACAGAAAGATGTAATTTACTATATAACATCAGTATTTCAAAAGTATATTAGTGGGATTTAGTTGCATACAGTTACGTTTCCAAGGCCTGACAGTGATGAAAATGCTTGGGGATTTTTTAAACTGTCAAAATAAGCTGCCACAGCAAGCTGTAAAAAAGGTACTCTAAATTCAAAATGGCATCAGCATTTTTTCTTTTGCTGAATTACCAGTGTGTTACACTTTCCATTCTAAAAGTATTTCTCACATGTAGAAAAAGAGGCATTTTTCATAAAAACAATTAACCTCAGGTAAACCTGAGAAAAAGCAGAGAGTTACCTTCTGCCAATCGCTGTTTCCACCCTTGTGCTGCATATGCAAAGAATTCATTATTTAGAGCAGAACTACTGAGGCGCAAAACTCCATCACTCCCCATCTAGAAAATAAGCCAATGGTAGAAGAAGACAGTATCAGAAACAGTGCCAGGTAGAGATTACATCAAAACAGAGTTTTAATTAGGAGAAATGGGGAGGGATAAGGAGTGGGAATAACAAAGAAAATTACTACTACTAAAACACCATTTTCATTGTAGTCTTCATTGTAAATAGAAGTGAACTAATCCAGCATTAGTGTGCTCTCTTCAGTCATAATGTTACTGATGATAACTCAGGTTACAACTGATTGATGCGTTTTAATCACAGACCTCTGTCTTGAGCCGATGTACACAATCAAAAATCAAAATCATTATTGTACTTGTGCATCTGCCTGTAATATGGTACTAATTAATTAACTGCAATGAAGATTAACTTTGCTGTTTCCAAATAAACCTAACACTCATCCTTACTAATAAGCTGTACTGGCCAAAGAGTGGATGACAGGTATCCTTAACAAAAGAATTGATGTAAACTCAACACTGAAACTGAAGACACCTATATACATAATTTCATAGGCATCAAAAGTGAAAACTGTGGAAGAAGATGATAATTATTTTTATTTTCTACATCTGTCAAACATTCAGTCATAAGACATTAAAATTCTTAATCACAGTATTTTCTACAATAACTTTTAAAAGCAATCCAAGTATTGATCTTTCTTTTACCATAAGAATTGATGCATTATTTTCAGGTTTGTGTGGGTATGTCTGGTTACTGAAGAAATTCTAATAACTGAAAAAAAGTAATTATATAAGAAAAAATAGCAGTGGGTACCATCTCTAGCATAATAAATAAACATTACAAACAAAACAGCAAATTAAAAAGAGAAAGAGAGGAATTGGCAGAAGAGGTAATGTTGCTAGAACAAACTCTCCCACTATTCACATTCTTCAAGGAAACTAAGAGATAAATGTTTGACAACATTATTTGTAATCTAGCAGTAAAACCGAGCATGTTTTCAGGCATATTAACAGATGTTTTAGCTAAGTAATATCCCCTAATTCTCAGTGCTTCTTTCAAACAGCAGCCAGAAAGACACAGACATGTCAGAAACATTAAATGATATTTCACTGTAGCTCCCTTGCTGACCTCTATATTTCACTGATAACACAGGCCCTACTTTGAAAACAGTTTTTACTAGTTTACTTATTGCCTAAGTTGACTTTCTGTCTGACAATTACCTCAAAGGAGTAAATCAGAAAGATGTGAAGTAGTAAACAGAGGAATAGTGATAAGCATGGACTCTGAAAAACAGGCGGTGCTAAAGACATTTGATTACAGCAAGAAAACAGTACATGCATGGTACTGGGATCCCTCAGCAGGATATGAACCTACAGTACTGCTGCCAGTGATTTCCTGCTACATGGCATTGTTTTGCCAACATGTCACAGGATTTGCATTTAAGTGGGGTGGATATATAATATTTCTATGCTTCTCATGATGTGCATTGTGGAACACATACATATTAATTACGGGTAGGCTATGACTAATTCTGACACTAGAGAAAAACTGGAATGAAACAGGGAAACATGCAGCAGAAGCAGCAAGAAAATAAAACCAGTGAGGTGAGAAAGGCCAGAAAGAACATGTATGTATTGCATAAATCATACTGGTATGACACATTATCTTATTTGTGCACAAATCAACTTTGCCACAAGTATTTAAATTCCAGATTTAATATATTAAAGTGAGATTTTTAAATACCAGTGCCTCTTGCACCTGAACAAACAAACCAGTATATGGTCAAAACCACCACTTACACAATTTCCTAAAAAGGTCAGATGAGAAGTTACAAAGAGAAGAATCCCAAATTACTAAATAAACAATTCTTTGTTCCTCAAAGAAAGGTGTTCAAGCCACCTTCAGATTCAATACAAAAGGAGATGAAATAGAAACACCCATGTCTTCTACTCAACCTTTAGTAAATTCAAGATTTTGTCTATAAGCCTGACAGCATCTTGCAGAAAAGTCATAAAGACATTGAATTATTTTATTCTTCTCATGTTTAACCACATTTAATTGCAGGCTATCTCTGAAAAGCCTGGATCTCCTGAAACTCCGTGGTTCAGCCGATGGCAAACAGTGTAGCCATATACCAGCCAGAACAATAAATGTCGTAAGAAAGTAATAGAGTAGACAGCAATTTTCTGTTAAATGAGCAAGATGATCCATCCAACTTATCCTAAAGTCATATAACCATTAGATTTCATGGAAAATTGGAATTTACGACAAGAGGTGGAAAAAGAATGCCACTTTTCAGTGGCAGTCCACTATCAGACTGCACTAAACATAACATGAAACTGCAGCCAAGTTTCATTGAGCCGTTTCACCAGGCTGTGTAAGTCAAGAGCATTGTGAAGACTGCCAAATTATATTACCACAAGAACAGTATTAACTTCATTGTAACCCTGTTGTTGTAAGGACATGAGAAAAGCAAGCTTTGCAGGAAGAGTTACTCCACCTTTCATTTCTGTTGGCTAATATACTTGGGAAGAAAAGTGCCAAGTTTGTGGGTGCAAATTTCTTATAAAGTTTGAAAAAAACCCCCTGTGAACTCCAAGCTAAATGCTAGAAAGAGGTTTAAACAAATTCAAATGTGAACTAGCTGACCTGAGAGAAAAGCACAGGCTAGAACTTTAGAACAGAAGGCAAATGTTAGCAAGGTTATGGTTAAGGTTAATTAATTCTTGTGGACCAGAAAAAAATACCAAGCAGGAAGTACCCATGAAATTGAATAAAAAAAGGAGGGGGAAAAAAAGCTCCCTGAAGAATAGCAAAAAGGAAGAATTTAAAGATTAAAGTGGTTACCTAAGAAGGAAAAACACTACAGGTCAACTAACAATGGAACAACAGTTCATTTGTGAACCATATCAGAAAACAGACCCACACTGCACTGACCACTTAGAGGTAATGACAGCGGCAGCTTACAAGTACTGAGGAACTAAGATTGAAAACATGATGTTTAAGATGCTTAGGTTAAGCAATGTGGAAAAAAAAAAATCAACATGAAGTCACTGCTTGATTTCACAATAGTCATTGCCTCTGATGAACTGACAGAGGAGGACCTTTCCTGAGACCAGTGTTTATGGAACCACATAACTCATGGAAGATTTATGTAGCTGGAAGAATTGACATCTAGACACCAGAGCATCTAATGATAGAGAAGGTAGAGACACACTAATTAGAGAAGAAGCTTCTGTTATTTTAACATGACATGAAAGAATCATTTTAGGCTTAAACACTGTGGAGGGATGCATGAAAGTAGTCATCATTATCGACACTTGGTACACATATGGATACCAACGGAAAAAATGATGGAAATAAAGAGTTGTCTGGCCCCAGTGACTTCACCAAACTTTCTTGGAAATTTGAGATCAAAGCAAATGTTTGCTGGGAATGGAACAGGAAGAATTTATTCAGTCAATTAAAGCTTAAAGAGAAAAAGGATGATGACAAACATGCTAAATGAGCTCATAATGGCCAAAGAGATAACGTGAAAGAAACAAAAATTTTCAAAATCTTATATGAAGGAAAAAGCACTAAAAGCAGAAAGTAGATCCACTACCAAAGGAAGAAGGCAATCCAAACTGAACTAATAAGAAGTTCAATTGTTTAGATATTTTTTATTCATTTAAAGATTTCTACACAGGGAAAACCACTTTGAACAATCTAGAACAGACAAGCAACTTTACACCTAGTTGTTTTGAAAGGGTCTATCAGAAACAACAAAACTAACCAAGGGTATTTTATCCCTTTTCTCAGCACTCTACTCACGTAAAACCAGGCTGATGTTTTTTATGCTCTGTAAAACTTGGAAGGACTCAGAGGTCATCCTTCTATGATACTAGAAAACAATCTCCATTGAAACTCTCTTTTCTTACCTCACCTGGAGAATGCATTTTCACCTAAAGTCAAAAAGTTAAAGGGGAAATTGAAAATTTTGAAGCCCAGGGGGATATTCTGTTCTCCAAGCTCTGATGATTGCAACAGCACAATTAAACACTAACTCTAAATTAGAATTTGAAGGAACATGCCAATAAAGCAGTTCTTAAATACACTGTTAATTTTTATGGTATTTAAAAACTGCAGTCCAACATAGGCAGTGTGTTAATGAGCTGGAACAACAAACATTTCTTGGAAAGTTTATGTTTTATTCTGTTGAGTTTTAAGTTTCTGTTTTCTCTGATTAAGCACAATGCTAGAATTATGTTTTCTAATGAATACTTCTATGAAGAATACACAGTGACCTTTAAAAGTTCCTCTTTTTACTGAAAACAAACAAAAAAATACCCAACCTCAAAACATATCTCTGAAACCCTAGAATCTGTTTGCATTACAAAGCAAATGTCAAATGTTCTTATAAAAAGGAACTTAATAACCTTTTGAAAACAACTACTTCAATTATTTTCCTCCAAGTTTCACCGAGAATTCTCTTCTGAAAATAAGGCAGGGATTATTTTTGATTATTTTTGAAGATGCACACTGTTGGTTTAGTATGGATACAGCAAGTACTGCATAGATGTATACTGGTACGTTATCTGATCTTGGCTAGACTCTTAAAAGACAAGGAACTAGTAAATCCACTATTTCTCTCAAATGATTTAAAATTCTCCTAATGTGTTTATAAAACTTTTAATGATCCACTGGAGACAGCTCCTGTGTAGTATATTTCTTACATGAAAGCTTATGTGTGAACACTATGCCATTTGACCAGAATCATACGATAGTTCAGAGTTGGAAGGAACCTTTTAAAGGTCATCTAGTCCAATCCCTCCACAATGAGCAGGGACACGTTCAACTATCACAGGGACACATTCACAATCAGATGTCTCAGAGCTTCATACAAGCTGACCTTCAAAGTTTCCACGAATGGGGCATCTACCACCTCTATGGGCAACCTGTCTCAGGGTTTTACCACCTTCTTAATAAAAAAACATTCTTTCTTATATCTAATCTAAATTTACCCTCCTTCTGTTTAAAACCATTAGTCCATGGTCCTACAGAAACAGCTTAAAAAGTTTGTCCTCATCTTCTTACAGGTCCAACAATCCCAGTTCTCTAAACCTGACAATAAAAATACCAAACAAAACCAAAACAACAAATACAAAAACAAAGATTCAAGAAGAGAAGCAAAGATTCATCCAAACGAAATGTTCAGCATCATACATTTTTATACACTTTTTAGAAACTGCTATTAATGCTCTACTTTATCTTGAGGCAAGAACAATCCTATAATTCACATACTTTCCCAAAGGTATGTAAAAGAAAATATCTTCAAAAAAGGGGAAGATATGAGAAAATACATTTTGATGCTTTTGCATTAAAGCTTCTAGAATAATAAAAATGAAAAATTTAGCAGCATTTATATCACACACAGGAAAAATTACATTTTATTTATATGTGTGGAGAGACACCACTGCCATTCTGTAACATGAATTTTTAACAAATGTGATTCTGCCATACTGGGCATCAGCATTAAATTGACCTGTGATGCACATACAGTGCAAATGTAGCATCCTTAGTGACTGACTTTCTGAGAGCAAACATTTTGGAGAGCTAGCTAGACAATGTTAGGCCTGCCTCATATCGCTTTTGACGAGCACAGAGCAAAAGTTAACGGGTGACAGGGAAGACCAGCATCTGTATTTTTTCTTAAAACCCTCTAATACTAAGGAGAACTCTCTCCAAGAAGCAGAACTGTTTGAGTCCAAGAAGACAGAAATAAACACTTAATTTAGGTACTCTGCATCATCACTTTGGAAGAGTCCTTCTTTTTCCACTATCAGGACAGGAAGCATAAAGAAGATCAGACTCCTAATTAGGGCCTCTATATTTGCTACTTAAGCTACTCAGCATGAAACACCCACTCACAACTTAAATACATAGAGAACATCAATAGGTACGTTTGTAGTGTACCAGATGCTATCTGCATCCACAAAATCCAGGAAGGATTAAAAACTGCTGTCAGATCTAGTAAGAAGTGATAGTAAGGTTTAGAACAGTCACAAAACTCAATGCATGCCTCTACATGCATGACTTTTTACTGACTGACATGTCTGATCATTAATTATTCCTTTTTGCCTCAGTGTCTTTGTCAATAAAAAACCAGATCTCACAGTTGTTAACACCAAGCCAGGTGTTCATGCTGTAACAGGAAGGAACTGTCTTCTCTTTCAAAGTTCCTACTTTTTAAAATAGTTGGTATACCTACTCAGATTACTTTAGCCACCAAAATACAGTTGTAAGCAATAACTACTTATAGCTATCAACTATCTTATTAGGAAACACTGACCTTTGGCCCAAGACTTTTTCAAGGCTTGTGAAACACTATGTGGAATGGAAAACAGGAAGTGCAAAAATAAGCTTAGCCCATTTATGCTGTCTTTGTCTGGGAGACAGATAATTTTCTCCATAATAGCTGGTACGGGGATATGCTTTGGATTTGTAACCAAAACCATGTTGATAACACAGGTATGTTCTTGTTGTAGCAGAGCAGGCCTTGCACAGCGTCAAGGCCCTCTCTACTCCTCATCCTACCTTACCAACAAGCAGGCTGGCGATGCACAAGGAGTTGGGAGAGGACACAGCTGGGACAGCTGGCCCCGAAGTGACTAAAGGGATATTCCGCATCACATGATGTCACACTCAGTGTATAAAGCTGGGGAAAGAAGGAAGAATGGGAGGATGTTTGGTATGATGATGTTTGTCTTCCCAAGTCACCGCTATGCATGATGGAGCCTGGCTTTCTTGGGGAACGGCTGAACACTTGCCTGCCCATGAGAAGTGGTGAATAAATTCCTGGATTTACTTTGGTTGCCTGTGGCTTTTGCTTTACCTATTATTTTGTCTTTATATCAGCCCACGAGTTCTCATGTTTACTCTTCCAATTCTTTCCCCCATCCCACTACGGGGAAGAGAACAAGCGGCTGTGTAGGGTTTGGTTGCCAGCCAGGCTTAAAACACAACACCAATTCACAAGCAAGTCCCCAGGTGATACAGCACCAAAGCAGGATACTTGCCACCTGTGAGCAGTGGCTTCAGGCTACTACTTAAAGTGCTTCTGGGATTCTCTGAGGGTTAATAGAAGGGGTGACTGCTAGCAATCATAACAAAAACAATATCCGAATTCCTACTTTCCAACTACTGTTTCATGACAAAAATGAATATTTGTGATTAGTGATCTCCATAGTGCTAGTGTCAAAGGCATACAGGCCTAGATGCTACAGCTCTATACAAACGTAACTTAGAAATTAAGAGAGGGTTGTGGTATTCCTGGCTGGCACACTGCTTAACATTAAAATAACTAATGTAAATATCTAGGTTTCTCATCCCCTATGACAGTCAATAGAGATCTAGTTGAGGCAGTCAATGAGGTCTAGAGAACTGCTGAGCTGACCAGCAAGTCCGCATCCACTTTGCAGTGAGACAAATAGCTCTTCAGGCTCTGTTGACTCAATCTGCATCATCTGAAATGAGGGAATGAGGATGAGAACATCTGATGAGCCTCATGAAGGTGTTGGCAGGTATGATGCCTGCAAAATCCACCAATGTCACTGTTTATGATGTTCCTCTACCTTCACTTGCCAGAAATGAGATTGAGTGGATCAGAAGTGAGAAGGAGACTCCAGGAATCATCATGGAACGTAGGGATCTCTTGATGTTTTTAGCAGCAGAGACAGACGTATATTGGGTGATTGTCCCCCTCTGCTTTGCACTGATGTGACCTCACCTTGAATACTGTGTGCAGTTTTGGGCACGGCAGTATAAGAAAGATATTAAGCTATTAGAGTGTCCAAAGGAGGGGAACAAGGATGGTGAAGGGCCTTGAGGGAAAGCCATATGAGGAGCAGCTGAGGGCACTTGGTCTGTTCTGCCTGGAGAAGAGGAGACTAAGGGGAGATCTCATAGCAGTTACATCTTCCTTGTGAGGGGAAGAGGAGGGGCAGGCACTGATCTGTTCTCTGTGGTGATCAGTGAGAGGACTCGAGGGAATGGCCCGAAGTTGTGTCAAGGAAGGTTTAGGTTGGATATTAGAAAACTGTTTTTCACCCTGAGGGTGGTTGGGCACTGGAACAGGCTCCCCAGGGAATTGGTTACACTACCAAGCCTGAGAGAGTTCAAGAAGCGTTTGGATGATACTCTCAGGCACATGGTGTGACTCTTGGGGAATGGTCCTGTGCAGGGGTAAGGGTCGGACTTGACGATTCTTGTGGGTCCCTTCCAACCCAGCATATTCTGTAATGAAGTGGTGGTTTAATAGATGCTTTAGGCAAAATGGCTTTGGCATCTTCACCCATGTGGTGATGCCCCAAGGTTTAGAGATATGACAGTAGGTAAGCAAAGATGGAAAATGGCCCTCATGGAGGAAAGGAACAAGCTCTAAAAGACAGACTTGTTCATTTCTCCAAAATTTGAATGATATATTTATACACACAGCGCAATAGCATGGGCAAATCAAACACAGTAAATCCTGTTCTGTGGACCACTGCCAAAATCAAGTTTATTTATAGAAAGAGGGGTTAAAGAAGAACCTAATGTGATGAAAGGAGTACATTTGTCTCAGACTCTGATAGCTGAACACTAATGCAAGAACTACAAATGGTATGTAGGAGGACTTGGAAAATTTAGTTGACAACCAGCATTTTCCCTTACTTGGCAAAATGGAGATCTGATAATTCATATGACTGATAGCAATATAAAAGACTAAAGTTTGTTTGAGAAAAAAAAAAGAAAGAAGAAATTACAACAAAATAAAAAAAAAGTGTTTCAAGTAGACATACTTTCATAAATGCAGAATTAGTTGAAAGAATCCCCAAGAACATGGTGTTAGTGAAAAAGGAGTTAAAAAACCATCACAGTTCTTTGGATAAACAATGCTGACCACATGGAGTGCAAAATCTCCTGCAAAGGAATAATGGGGATTGTACAATAAGACCACATTGTCTTAGGACCTCACTGTTGATCTCACAGCATGCAGAGAATGCAAACCGGGTCAACTTACTAAGCAGGAATACCAAAGCAGAACATGGTATAAAGGGACAAAATTACACACATCTGACTCCAGAAAAAGTAATTCTTTAAGTACATTAGGAGCGAGAAGATTACGAAGGAAAAAGTTCACTGTGCAATACAGCAGAAAAACTAGAGGGATGCAAAGACAAAGCTAATGTTCATACTCCCTCTTTCTGCATGCATCGTCACCACAAATCTACCGGACTGAGGTGCTTAAAACAACTTATATCAATGGTAAAAGGGTAAGAACTGACCTTGAACAAGGAGGTGAATAAATATTACTAAAATGCGTTCAAATCATCTGGGCTTGATGGACTAGCCTGTTAAAATGCCACATATGAATCTATTTCAGAACTGATAAAAGATTGATTATAAAGTAGTGAAGAGGACAAATGGAGAATTACACATGATAGTTATACACATATAACACATATGTATCACCTTTGTCTAAAGAAGGGGATCAGCACAGTTAAGGACTTACAGACTAAGCCAGCCTCAGATGAACTCTATGGCCTACACACAGACAACCAATTCTTTTTTGAGATGCCCAAGCCACATTCTGGGCTGACACAACTCGTAATCTACAGAGGACCCATAAAATTTTGAAGAAAAGTTGGGTACTAGACTACATACCACAGCACGTCTCAGTTGACACAAGACGCCTATGTTTAAGCATCTTGCTTCTTCCCCTTGTCTTCATGCTCCAGAGAATATGTGAAATGGTTCAATGGTGAAATCGTTAAAACACAGGATAGAATCACAGGACCAGTTAGGTTGGAAAAGACCTTTAAAATAGAGTCCAGTGGTTAATCCAGCCCTGCCAACCATGTAAGATGTAACACTATGCACAACTGCCTGGAACTTAACCATGAGCTGAGCTACAGCCAACACAGGTTTGTCAAGAATAGGTCATGTCAAATCAGTCTATTTTCTCTCTGACAGCATAAAAGCCCTTGCAACAGAAGAGAAGCAGCATAAGTTTAACATCTTGATTGTAACAATGCATAACATTTTCTTAAGCAAAAGGATACCTAAATTGTAATTAGGTGACCACAGAACTACTCAGAACTCTTTACTTAGGAAACTATTGCTTATTTATTATCAACTGGGAGGCTGTATTTCAGAAGCATGATAAAATGATGGAAGTAATTGGCAAGTAACATCAGTCAGAGACTGATTGAGTACACTGAAATGTAGAACTTAAATTCAGAATTCTCTTGATGGTTTTGTGAGTTCCTTTGCAAACATCTGTGATAAGCAGGGCACTACAATAGTGGCAAATGCAAAGTTTCAGACTCTTGTAGTAATTCATAACTAGAGAACTACAAAGTGAAGAAACTAAATGGCTATGCAATCATTCTATGGAAAAGTATTTGTGGCTTGCAAGCACACGGACCCATCACAAACTGAATATAAGTCAACCCTGCTGTAAAACTGCAAAGAAGGTGAGCACAACACTGTAAGTGACAAAAAGGAGTTGTGGTGGGTCTGGCTGAGCCAGAATTTGTTTCCCCGTAGGAGCCCTCACAGTGCTGTGCTCTGCATTGGTGTCGATAACACACCCATATTTTGGCTACCACTGTGCACAGCACTCACTGTTCAGTCAAGGGCAAGATCCTGGGAGGGGACACAAATAGGCCAGCTGACCCACACTGACCAAGGGGATATTCCATACCATATGACGTCAACCCAGATATAAAAGCTGAGGCAAGAAGCAGGAGGGGGGGCACTCATTGTCTCCGATGGCTGCCTGCTAACATCTAACACACGCGTAGGGGCCCTGCTTCCCAGAGACGTGGCCGACCATCGCTGTACATGGGAAGTAGAGATTAGTTGCTGCTTCTGCTTTGTGCGCACGTACCCGGCTTGTGCTTTTGCTTTTTGTATAAACATAAACTGCCTTATCACAACCCACAATTTGTGCTGTTTTTTTTGTTTCCACCCTTATTCTCTCCCCTGTGCAGCTGGGAAAGGGAGTGATAGAGCGGCTGGGTAGACACCTGCCATTCAGCCAAGATGAACCCACCACAGGAGTACTGCGTAAACACATAAAAATTAGTTTTGTTCTCCTTGGTGTTACTTACCACTTGAGCAGGAGTAATATGTTCAATTCTGACTGCTGCAACTTGGAACCGGTAAAAAATGCAAAGGAGATAAATGAGGCTGAGAACATATTTAAGGTCCTCGATCTACAAAGACTGTATTAGTAAGGGCTGCTTCTAGAGACAAAAAAAATAGGGACACAGTAGTCTCCACACTCTACTTGCAGATGCCGAAGTGAACAAAGAATAACAGACAGAATTGCAGCAAGAGTGATTCAGATCAGACCCTGAGGAGAAAACTATCAGAGAAAACAATGAAGCACTGGACTTATTTGGAGAGGCTGTGAATTCCCCATCATGGAACGGCAAAAAACCACCTGTAGACAATTTATAGAAAAGCAGATATTGTTAATTCTGTCTTAGTGTAGAGAAGACTAGATAAATTGTCCTTGGTATATTTTCTATATTAACCTATAAAAGATGCTAAAGAAATGTAAAAATAAATTAGTAACAAGAGGGTTTCACAGTTAAGAAATCTAAAGGATGATATACCAAATTGCCATCTATTACATCATCATTAAAAAGAAAACTGAAAGGGCTCTTATATTAATTTTTCTTCTGATTGCCAGCCTCCACTTTCAAAGAAAGGTGCTTAAGTCAGTCCTTGCATTCTGGCTTCCAGACCTCTAGCCTCTTAATGCCGTTCTAGTGGAGTCACTCCATGCAATCTAGAGTAACTGACCACAGCTCATGATTCATATCCGAAACAACTCCTCATTTAGAGAGAATGACCTTTAGAAACACTGATTTCATAAGATAATAGCTTAGCTTGCCTGAGTCCAATTAAAACCTTAGATTATAACTAGTTTCAAAGTATCTTAAATGGATGTCATAGCATGTAACGTTGCGCTGTACTGTGGACACACTCCACCAGTTTTTGGAACTATCCTTCTCAAACACAGACCTGTTGTACCCACCACCAGTTACGCTTCATGGTGGCTGGAATTATCTTTACTCACTCATCAAGAGCCTTTTTTGCTAGCAGTTGACAGGTTGAGGCATGTGAAAAGTCAAGGTAGATACTTTCTGCCTTGAGGCTAAGTGTGGCACCCCTGTAGAACAGACTTCCCATAAAGCCCAAGAGACAGAAATTCTCACTGGGAAATACAGAATGGCTGCAGAGAGCAGTATGGAAAGGCCTATACTTTCTCCATACCAATGTTTTCCATCATAAAATGGACGAAATACTAAAAAGGGGAACAGAGCTTATTACTATATGGGGCCCTTGTTAGTCTCAGGACTGTTCATGTTCTGACTGACATAATCTTCATAAACTCTAACAAGAGCTGCTTGCACTTATAAAAGCCTAAATTCTCTATAATAATGCAAAACACTCATTATCCTCTCACTACTTTGGCTAATAAGCTGGGAACCAATTATGCCAAGGACTACTCCACATCCAGAGCCCTCCCTGTGAAGTAATAGTTGGCAATTACAAAATTGAACTTTTATCCATCTGAAAAATACTTCTAAATGAACTTGCATGTATTTCTACTATGGAAATAATTGAGGAAGTTTCTCACTTCCTATAGAATGCTACTGACTGTTCGAGTATGCCACTACCTGTCTAAAAGTACTTTTTCCACTTATACAACTACTATTCAAAGAGATTGTGATAAATGGGACCAAACTAAAAGGATGCTCTAACAGTTGGCAAGTCTATAATACAGAATAAGTGTGAATGCACTTGGGTAAGAAAAGGAAAACCAGTTGTAGCTGTCACAAAAAATCTGGATGTTCTGTTAAACAATGGCTGCATTTCTGCTGATAGTATTTCTGCTACACGACTTGATGCTAAGCAAGGATGCTATATTTTTCAGCATTTAGTCATATCTAAGAGGTACCATATGGTAACACAATCAGATCAAAGCAAAGGTTGAACTAACCCTTGATAATTGCAAGGAACAGATCATGCAGATAAAGCTTGTGAAAGACCACATAATAGCCAATTACTAGGAGAGCTGTCAAATAGGAGATTTCTACTTCTATTTAGCTTAGCTGGCATAAGACTGAAAAAGGGGATTTTTATTTTCCATAAATATTTCAGTCTGTTTGATATAACTGTGGCTACTACTTACATACATGCATCCACCATCTTCTATTTATATCAGCTAAACTGTGCCAGCAATCAGTGCTAACTTTAAGTATGCAAAAGACTTCCCTGGGTTAGATGCCTATTGTATGAAATACAGCAGTTGATTGTATTAAAGTAGATCCTCCTCACTTTTACTTTTGTTCTGGTAGACTAAAAGCTAAAATCCAGTAAATTTTGGGGGGAAATTTTTATGGCTTATGCAAGTTTTGGTGCTCTTCTCTGGATTCTTTTTACAGCTTCTGAAGTGAACTGGCCATGCTTAATATTCATGATGATGACTTAAAACTATTGCATGAAAGGATATTTTCTTCAGTGCAGCATCACTGGAGTTGCTGCTTAAAGGTTGATGGAACAGATGTTTCTGCTGAACTGTCCATAATCACGACCATATTTTCTTCTCAAATTTGATTTAGAGACTAGCAATGGAATGACCCATATAATTTCCAGTGCAAAATCGTGCATGCTTTCCTACACTAAGTCATAGAATGGTTTGGGTCCCTGCCTAGACACCTGCCACTAGACCAAGTTGCTCAAAGACCCATCCCACCTAATGTGCCTGTGTTACTGAATTATAACAATACACTTCAGATGGGAATAAAAACCAGTTAGTTTTTAATATGTCCAAGGATGGAGAACCCACAACCTCTCTAGACAGCCTGTGCCCTTAGTAAAAATTGTTTTATTTTATGTCCATATGATACATCCTGTCTTCTGGTTTGTGTCCATTGCCTCTGGTCCTGTCACATTCTTTCTTCAGGTATTTATACATACTGATGTTTATACACTGCCTCTGATCCTTCTCTTCTCTAGACTAAGTCCTAGATCTGGACAAGGTACTCTAGTTGTGGTCTTACCAGCACTGAGTTAGATCAGATAGCTTGTAAAACTCCCACCACAATGGTATTCATGCCACTCGCCTCTTTGCTGACCTTGACCCCTAAGAACTGAACCAGGCTGTAATCCACTCAATAGAAGAGGTCCATACACATATGCTGATCCCCTTGAGGGCAACAACCACTCCTCTTTTCTTTTCTGCCTCTTTTTTTTTTCTCAAGAGAGGCAAAGGTTTCTCAACAGCTCTGGTATACATAAAAAAGAGAAAGGCACAGTGTAGTACTGGAAACAAGCAAAAAAAGGGAGGGGAATGAATAGTTAAGGAGGTGGTAATTACCAGGGTTAATATAAAACAATGATTTCAGGTCTTGAGAACACAGATGGTAGGAACATGGAAGAAGTAATGCAGTTGAAGACACAGAATATTAAAAAAACCCAAAGACAGACAGGGCGTGCAAAAACCCAGGGACAAAAGGATAGTTTCTTTGCCTGAAGATAAGAAACACTCAGAGACTCATCTCAAACAGAAAAATGCATGCAACACATTTACACACAGTGCTTTGACTCTGATGAAAAATCTATCTTTTCTTAAATGAGTTACCATGTATTTAAAGCTAACAGTGGAAGAATTTCTGAGTAGAAAGTATATAAACAAGAGTATAAGGAAAGTGCTTCTGACAAGACGCAACAAACAGGTACCTTTTTGCTGTTGTGAACACAAAATAGCTACAGTAACACTGAGAAGTACATGAATGATAAGAAATACATCCAACACTAGGGAGTACAGCAGACAGCAATACATGGATCTGACTTAAGAGTTGCTGCAAGAAAACAAACTCAGTCACAACAACTTCAGGCTTGGGTAGGTGGCACAGAAAGATCCCAACTCACACTACGGCTCTCACAGCAATTCTGATGCAATATAACATGAGTGTTCATGTGCACTCTGTATAAGCATTCTTCCATGGGTCTCACCCCTACTCTACACAGTATAACCTGAACCAGAAAATGGCTGATTTTCCTTTTTTAGTTCTGATTAGGAAGTTATCAGTCCTTACAAGAAAACCTCTCATCGTTCCAAACTGATCAGTGGCATAACATTAACAGTTTGTCTTCAAATACAAAATGAAGACAGATTTTGAAGACAGATGGTGAAAGTAATTATGAGTATTGCCTTAGTCCTTTAAAAAATAACCAGACTAAACTCAGAAGTTAAGCATCAAAGGATGAAAAAGAAAATATCTACTACTATAGGAATAATTGCTTCAGAGAAGAGCAGAAAATGAGGAAGTGCCTTTTAGAGAAAGAAACAAAGACCTTTTCTATCTCCACTAAAGTGGGAAATATGCAGAGTAAGACTGAAGAATTGCAAACATATGTTTTCAAAATGAAATGTGACTTGTTAATTTAGACCTTGTCTAAATCAAGAAGACAAGTGGGATAGCTATATTCATTCCAATGTACTGGTGTCAAAAAAGACAATAGAATCCAATCTGTTTGAGCTCAGATGCAAGAAATTAAATGAAGAATTTAAGGCGAGTAATAAATCTGGCAAAATGAAAAGATAAAGCATGTTTTAAAATGAAGCAAAACCAAGTAATATAAAAAGAAAACCAGATCATGCAGATAACAGTACCTTCTAAGTGCATTCAAATCCTAGAAATAACAATAAAAAGTCTTCTTTCTATATAAGTCATGTAAGTCCCTCAGGTAAGTCCTGATCCCAAGCATGACAGAACACACAGCAAACACCAAACATTTATGAAGTACCAGAAAAGGCACAAGGTGATCAACACAAGTATGTATGGAACTTGTTTAAAAAAAGATGACTGGAGACTTTGAGAAAGTAAAACATTATTAAATTAGCTAAGAATGTTCATATGCTGGAGAAGGTGCAGAAAAAGGGATGGAAGCAGACAGGGTCAGTTCACCTAGCTTTTAATAAAAATGAAGGACATATACCTTTAAGCCCCAGAGGCAGAAGGTGAGGGGAAGTTACATGTAAGCATCTAAAATTAGTCAGTCATTTTTGATGACTATCATAAATGAAAAGCCTACATTCAATCCCTTTTCTCTAGGCATTAGAAAACACTGCCCTTCTATGCAAAAAAACGGCTGCATGCCCTTGCCATGAGAACAAACTAAAGGAAATTAGAGTTTAAATAATTCAAAGATAAAGAACAGTACTGTTCTAAAATGATTAGGAAAAAAGGCTGGGTTTCTTTTCCCTGGTTTTTTTTTTTTTTATTTAAGCAGAACAAATATATTGAAAAAGGGGGAGAGAGAAGGGGGAAGTCAGAGGGGAGAGGCAGAAAGAGGGTGAGAGGAAGGGTGAAGAGGGATTACTGCAGAGGCATGGATGGATCACTTCTTGCTCTTCCTTTCCCTGCACCTGCATCCAACATCCTGTTTCAAGTCCCTGGCTGTCTTCGGATTCAGAACTGTAAGGAATCTAATTCCAGTGCAACTCTATAGTGGGAACACTGGAGGCATTGCAGACCAATTCATATCACTTAACTACTAGCACTTTGTAAGGGTGGAACAGTTGAAACACTACATGTTGCAGTACTGCAATTCATCCTTAATAGCTACCTAACTTGAAGCATGTCACTCCCTTGTGTCCATATAATTTACCATTTATGTCCACATATTAGTTGAACTCTCGCAACACAGCTCCTAGCACAGTCTATTAAAAAGGCACTTACGTAAGTACTTTGCCATTGGAATAGAGGTGTTTTATCAGTTCTCTTCTCTTTTTAAAGTACTAATAGTTCTATCAAATGTAAATGGAACTTGTATTACATAAAAGGTCCCCCTCTTTTTTAAGCACTAACAACTGTGCACCATACTTTATAAAACTCGCTTGGAAGGAAGGAGGGGGGAACAAAAGTTTCACTAGTCTGCATCAGAAGAACAACCTTGAGCGCAGGGCCACTCATACATCAGGAGAACTTACGGAAAAGGATGCTGCAGAGATTGCTGCGGCTCTTGTACTTTTAGCTTTCAGTGGGCACAGCACCATTGCTGCGTCCTATGAGATGTTCCAACTGAGTTGAGACGTGCTACGCACAAAAGCAAATGTGATAGTTCTGCTAACGTTCTGCAGAACTTGTTTGTAAAGGTGAGATGTCTTAAGTGTGACAAGAGCTTCCAACTAGGGCTTTAGAAATCAAACAAGAACTTCCACAACATGGATGTGGCATGGTGGAAAACACTGACTGACACGCTGAAATACAGTGACCAAGCCAGCAGAAATACAAAAACATGACACAATCAAAAATGTAAAGCTTTCTATTCACATATGTAGACATACTGATACTGAGGGGACATCTAGGGATTACTGCAAACAAGCAAACAAGAATTCCATTATCACGTCAATCAAGGTGGCCAGATTGCAATGCAATTGCAGTGAGCCCTACAGGACTGCCAAGGGATGCTAAAAGAGTATCCATGTAGCTAAAGACAACTGGAATTTTGAAGTAAAATCCTTCAGCTTTCAACTCGTATAAAGTGAAACTGGTATTTGTTTTTAATTGCATGACCGTGAAATGTGCACATACACCATCCATACAGATGCACTAAGGAAGAAAGGTATTAACTCGCTGCACAAGGACAGAGGGGCCAGCCGGGGGTAGTAACCCTATCTGAACACCCTTGGCTAGTTCAGCTCAGGAATCAGCGCTCCAGAATCTTACTGAAAAGGGAGTTTAAATGCTTTGGAATTTTGTCATCCATCTCATCTATATGATGTTTAAATTAAAACTACCTTAATAAAGGTGTACAAATAAAACACATTACAACATCACCATGCTGTCCACATTTACCAGTAAAACCAAAGGAAAAAATGTCAGCTAAAAGGAGAAATGTGACCTAAAATGAACTTCAATTACTGCACACACAGGGGTGCCAATTTAACAGGTTTTTAAATATGCTTAGGTGCAGAAGACATATGTTACATTTAACCTTCAATTGCAAATGTACTCCTCTGAACTAAATGCTTTTGTCATGACCCTAAAACTATTTCAGCGTAAAACTTAAACATTTACAGGAACATAATAATAAATATTTGAAAGCTACTGATGATAGAGAATTGAAAAGGACACAGATAAAAGGTTGTAGTATTAGCAGAAAAGGCAGATAAGTAAGGTAAGGTAACCATTTAGCTACCACTACACAGTAATTCCATAGAGAGAAACATAAAATAAATCTGGAAGGACACAATACACACAGCACTTATTTCTGCAGTTGGTCCTTTTATAAAGGAAATTCTGGAAAAAAACAACAGCAAATATAATCCTCAAGCTCTGATGAAGGTAATAAAGCAAACAGGAAGATGGTTACACTGCTATAGGAAAGGAACTGTGAAAATCAAGCTTTGTTTACTGTCTTTTAATATAAAACTAACATACAGTGAGTCTTTCCATACTAAGTGTTCAGAATGTCAGACACCAGACCTTTCTCCTTGTCTTTTACAAGCCTAAAAATATTTTGTATTATTCATTATCCACTCTCCACTGTAAAATTCAAACTGATGTGCTTGGGAGTATGAGTCATTTGTGCACATGGAAAACAATGGTTCCCTTTTGCTATCATTGCTCAAATGGTAGGAACAATATTAAGCTGACTCACACTACATGAAAGCAGAGGTTTTGAACTGGAATTCTGTAGATAATCTCCCCCAAACTACTTCTTACTATTTTAAACAGAACGGAGTATATCACTGACATCACCCTGTGCCTTTTTTCAATGCAAGGTGAGAGGGAATCTTTCCAAGGTGACAGAACCAATCTAAATTGAACTGGCCAAGATGGAAACAGAACCTGCACTGACCTTAAAATAAAAGGATGTAATGTTATTGCATGGCAGTACTGGCACTGACCCAAGAGAGAGTAATTATTTCAGGATTCACCCATTTAGAAATTAAGAGACTGAGGTGGCATTTGACACATTTTAGAATCCTTTAATTTGTACATCATGTTTTCCTTTTTCAGTAGACTGACTTACTACAAACCTGGAATATTCACAGGCACTTCTGCAATACTACATGAATTAAATAATTCCTTAATAATATTGAATTTTAAATTAAATTAACTAACTTGACTACATATAAATTGTAGGTAAAAGATTGCTAAATTTCTTTCATTAAACAAGTAGGGCTGATACCTAAGATTTCCTCTACTGTTTTAAATGCTCTTTCTGAATAGGTTTGGTCAGATGAAATGGCACTGCCATCTAACACACACGTCTGAGGAGGCTTTGAAGTGTTTTTGTAGGAAAAGATTCCCATCCTATGTGAAAGGGCAGGGCAGGTGCAAATCACAAGAGGCTCAGAAGATCCCAGAATTACCGGAAGAGAAAACAGAGGACAAGGAGATAAATTCTCAAAGATCTGAAATTGTGTCAAGCATTTGTAGAGTCTGGAAAAACATTTTTTTTTTCAGAGCATTCAAGAAAGAACATTTTCTTTCGCTCTCTAAGGATTAGTAAAATCTGAATCCAACTGAAAATTATAAAATCCTTGATAAATGCATCTGCCATAACTGAAAACTTGCTCCAATTTTTTTATAGGCATTTTGAATACAGAAACTTACACACAGGCCTCATTGCTACTGAAATAAAATATAAACAAATATACAAGCTGAAATCAATTTCAGTTGTGAGTAACTGATGACAGAATTTGTTTTATCCCAAGGAAAAAAAATGGCAATGATCCTACACGTCCATCTTGTGAAAAAATGTAGCTGAAGTAGGAAAAATGACAGCACCAACATCAGCAGAGTTGTTTTCAACTTTTTCCATTTTGGTACATCTGTCCTAAGGCTTTTTATTCCATGGACTCCGATGGCTCCCTGATAGCAACCACAAAACTTGAAAACAAAAGAAAGATCAAAAAACACAACCTAATAAGCTCCTAACTTGGCCCTGAACTTTTTTTGAACACATTAGACTAACCAGGGTTGAGATGGAAGTAATTTATTTATAATAAATACTTGCACACAAAAAAATAGAAAATCTCAACTCCCTTCACTAATGGTTTCTAAAAATGCTTATTCAAACTGACATATGCATGACAAGTTTCGGCTCAGTACGATTTAAGGAGGAGGAGTTATACCGCCCAGAAAAATGGTGTTTATGACAGAAATGACAAAGAATCATTCATCATAGGGTTTTTCTGTGTGGAGCAGTAATAAAGCCTAAATGAGACTGCACTTCATTAGTAATTTATTTCACAGATCACTATATATACCCAAATAGCATAACTCTATTACATTTTTATAGTGCCATTTATTACAGTATTTCACATACTATATCCACATGACAACACAGAAATGCAGCTTTCTCTGGGGAAGACAACAGCAGCCAACTGCAGAGCAGCACACAAGGGAGGAAACACTTCAGAGCCAGAAGAACAGAAATAAGAATTCTCAGACGAAATGAGAAAAGGACAATATAAGACAATGAAACTGAAGATTTGCCTAGAGATAGGCAGCTAACTCAAAGAAAAGTCTTGCACCATTTTTGCTTGCCCCATTTGATCTGGACAGTAGAAATTAAAGAGGAAAACTGAATACCCTTGCGTTGCCCGGTCAGTGACCAATAGCACAGACTACCATCAGAGCTCCCTGGCTAGAACACTCTCTCCTCTCACTTGATCTTTGAGCACTACACTGGCATTTTCCACTTGCCACAGGAAGAAAAAGAACATCAGTTCAATTGCTTTCATCAGTCTGTATGTGGGATGCCACTCTTCAGGCATAGCCAAGGGCATATTCTCAGATATTAAGAAGAGAGATGCATTTCTTCCTGTAGTAAGACTTCTGCAAAGTGAGGGTTCAGGGCTGTTCTACTCTCCACCAGAAAACAATTTCAAACTATCACACTTAGAGGCCAAACATTTCCCTTAAATTTCCAGAGATGAATGGTGACTCCTGCCTTCCAAACGCATGTGAAAACATAGCATGCTACACAAACCAACAGAACGCTGCTATGAGAAGATGACATACAGAAGAACACCTGAAAACTTTTCATCACAACCGCTTTTGGTGAATAGTTCGCTTGCAAAGTAACAGTGTCCAATTATGTAGTGTTGGGTCTCTGAAATAACATTATATGCATTATGTAAACAGTTTCTGAAATAAAAATTTGAAAGAAATGCATTGCTTTTAACTAGTGAGGAATGTTTAAATTCAACAAATATTGTCTTGATTTTCTTGCCAAAAAACTCCGCTGTAAGAACATTGATAAGAAGGTGACTTGTCAGTTCTAGTCTCCATTTTTAAAAATAAATTTTAAAGTAAAAAACTTCTAAACAAAGCCAGTGTACTTGAAATGCAATTTTTGAACACTGGGATTTTTGACAGTTGGAGAAAAACATGATTTTAACTACTACTTTTTTATCTCTTCTGACTAATTAACTAGAAAAAGAACAAAAATCAAAACTATCAGGAAAATATTTGCTGGGCATTAAGCTAAAATCTGTTTCATAGCAGAGAAAAGAGTTATCTCAAAATTTGTCAATACTGACTTCAACTACACTGTCATGGCTAGGCTTCGCGAATGAAGATTTGGGAAGGACTACACTGTGGGAGTTTGAGAATAAACACATTTGCATTGTTTCTTCTGTGACTGGTTTTAATGTTCCTTCTCAAACATTCTGCTATTAAGTGCATGATTACAGTCCGCAACACAGTATCTAATTTGATGAGAGGATAAGTAAATGTACATCAATACAATTTTTCTTTCTCTTTTGGTCTCATATTGCACTGCTTTCCCCTGCTTTATTGGTAGGCTAAATACTAACAATTTAAGAAATGCAACCTGCATTACTGAAATGAAATACTGATTTAAGATGCAGGTTTTAATTAGTCATTCAAGTGACCTGCATTCTCTAGTTATTACACAGAAAGAGAAATACTGACCATCTGCAAAAAACACAATGATCTATTTGGGTAAGTTAATGAGTCTGAATTAAGTACATGAGTAATCCCCACTGAAACTGGTAAGACTGTTTAAATTCTTAACTGAGGCAAGAGAGTAAATGAAGTGGTCTTGTCCTCTCCTTGCTATTTTAACTACTAGACATGCTGAAAAGCATTTTTCTTTCTCTAAGAAACCCTGCAATCTGATCAACAAATATTGTAGAAAAGATCATGAAATTGAAATTTTATTTCCAGCCTGCTAATTCTCCAAATCATTATCCTCAACAGAACTGATTAATGACCCATATGAGACTACAGCTGTAAGCTCTGGAGAAGAAATTCCTTACAAAAGGTGTGAATGAATGGATCCAGTGCACTGTAGCTGACCGCGCATACGTAGGCTTGCGTAAAAGGCGAGGAGGAGGAGGAGAAGAAACTAAAAGAACTAATATTGACATAGACATTGCCGGCAGTGTGCCAAGGAAGATAACAGGTAAAAAGACGGTCAACAGAAATAGAGTCTCAAAGATGAGAAGTTTATCTTCAACACCATAGGCAGAAAGAGCTAATTAAGAGATTTGGCAAGTTTGGAAGACCTGCTGGCCAGTTTCCATTTCGGCAAATCAGGGGGCTGCAGAGTTTTCAAGAAGAAAAAAGCAGGAGCTGGTTGATGCTTACAGATAAAACATTACAGTCATTCTACGTCTAACAGTTTTACCTCAGAAAGTATGGAAATTTCCTCCTTATTCTTTCCTGGAACAAATTCTAGCCAGTCAAATCAGCCTATGCAAACACACCATAAAAATATCTCATTAAAGAAAGAAATACTGTGTGATGTTACTTACCTGCCTGTCTACTTCTGGAAGCAAAAGCAGGAGGTATTGTTGAAAATGCTGAGGTAAAGAAGCAAAGGTGTGTTTATTTATTAAAGCCCTCAGGTTAGTGTTCACGAGAATAGATCCCGGTGTTTCTATGTCAATATCCTCAGCTTTGGTCCATTTCAAATGTCCTGGAGTAAATAAACAGAAACAACACTAAATATAAATACAGGAAGAGAGTAAGAACAAGTCTTCTTTTTCAGTTTTTAGCTTTTATTGTATAATACAGTAAGCCCCAGAGAAATGGTACTCTGAGAAGGGTAACAAAGCCTTTTCTAGGTGTCTTAACAGCTTCTTTCATATTCCCTGGATTTATCTCTGGAGCTATTACATGGTCCATGTCTCAGTCAACATCACAGCTGACATATTCGTACTTTCAGCTCAAGAGACCAACTCAACTCCACAGCAGTAGAAAATATTCCTATCATGTCATCAACAATAATTATAAGCAACTGTTTTCAAGCAAAAGGCTGCCCGAGGAGGCTGATGTGAATCAATCATTATGGACAGCTTCTCTTTTGCCATGCTCCACATCTGCAGTGTCCCATGGCACCTGTTAAAAACTACCTGCATGGATAGACAGAGATCAAAGACATAAGAATATTTAATGTGTTAAATCAGTGTTTGAAAACATGTATTTTTCCAATTTTCATAAGAATCAATGTTCTAAAATGATCAACACACAGATGGCAGCAGCAGGAATTCTGAGAGGGTTAGAAAACAGGGTCTGTGAGGAACAGTACAAAGTTGAGAATGAGATAAAGACTCAGCAGAAGAAAGGGGAAATACACATGGCTGATGCACAGGTGTACAGAATAATGTCTTCTTATTGTACACAGTGGATAGCAAAGGCAATGAGCTTAAACACAGTAAGACATATATATATTAAGATACTGGGAAAAGAAAGGTTTTAACCACCAAGGACAAGGAGACACTGGATTAGATACATAAGGAGGCAATACAGTCTCCATCAGTGGGAATCTTTCAGAATATGTTAGACAAATACCTGCCAGGAATGACAGGTGTATACCTGATTTTGCCCTATGACTGGAGGTCCTGTCTCATCTGATTTTACAATTATGTCTAGGATCATATTTAGAAGATACTTTTTAAAGCTTCTTAAAGACCAATTACTGCCACTTCCTTGAAGGGACGCATATATATAAATATATAAATATATATATATATACATATATATATACACTGCTACAATCCTTTTTTTTCCTCTCTCAGTCTTAACATATGACGATACTCAATGGGAAAATGGAAAAAGTTGAGTTCAGGTGGCAGGAAAAACTCAAAAGCTTCTACCCATTTTTTGGATATTGGGATCCCTTCAGGTTTTGGTCTGTAGTACTTTCCAGTATTTCAAAGATGCTACAGAAAGGGTCTTGACTAAATAATACCACAATCTCTCAAAAAGCAATTAAAACAATATTCCACTGCTATGGGCAATGATGGCACTTGGCATTAACACAGGACCCCTCAGCAAAGATTACAACTGACACGTTAAGAAGAATAAATGTTTCACAAATGGGGGAATTTAAGCATACTGATTATTAGGAATGTGTCAAATGCTACAAGCTACTTAAAAGTAACAATCAAAAGAATGAAACTACACATTAGATTTCTTGGAATACCTATGGTGGCCTCTCCTGAAAGGCTTTACCATGACCCACAAAATGTAAAAATGAAAACAATGTGGATTTGTAACTTCTAAAAGCTCTTCTTCAGTCACAGCCTCACACATTCTTGCAATTTCCTTTATTTTCAGCAGACAATACTAACTGAATGAGACAAGGTAGTGTGCACTCAGCACAGGATAACATTTTCCAACACGTATTTCCAACATAGTGTATTTCAGTACAGCAAAGACCTCATTACAAACGAGTGCCCTGTTATAGAGGACAGTTGTATGGAAGAAGTGCTCATTTTCATGAATGCATCACAATAAACTGTCATCACCACCTGTTCCACCCACTACATATAAATGCAAAAAGAACACAGGCCCCAAGCATAACACAAGTAGTATGATATATCCAATTTTAATGCCCGTATGTACACTCTATTCTTTAATCAATACAAAATACATATCTCCATTTTCTAAGTGATTCCAAATTAGATAAACATTTTCACCAGCTAATGCTTCATATACCATGGAAATATATGCACACAGAGATAACCCAAACTAAACCAAGATACATGACTGCAAAGTCAGTAAAATCCTTCAGTGGCAAGTGTTTTAATAGCGTGAAAAGCCCAAGAGAGAAAGTCAAACCCAACCCTATGTGCCTGGGTCACACATCTGATTTATTTGACTTGCTACCACTTACAGACTACTATGGAGGTTTCATCAACTTGTGGAAAAAATCTGTGTATTATTTCTAGGCCAGCAGAAAACTGTGGATGCCCAGCCCAGTCATGATTTAAAAAAAACCCAACAAAAAACCCTTCAAAATCTGTTCCAAACAACAACAAATTCTCTCTCCTGGCACCCCTGCTATGGCTAATTTAGGACCTGAACTGCAGGTCTCAAGTTTGCAATCAGATTCAGTGAAGTGCTTGGGAGCAGCATGGAAGTATGCCACTACTGCATCATTAATCATAACTCAGAGAGGATTTTACAGCAAAACACGTGCCAATGTTTTTTATGTTGTTTTCCACAGAGAAAGACATTTTTAATCCTTATATAGCTGCTTATCAGAGTTCAGGGGTATCACTGTCCAGATCAGAAACTGAACCTGTAAGATTAGAGAGAAACTCAGGCTTACAGCCTTGGAAAATAAGAGATTAGTCTCCAGTATAGAAAATTAACTATAAAGAGATGGAATCAGCGTAATTCTACATCCAAGTATAAAAATCAAAACAGGAAGAGGATAGAAATCACATATTTAGAATCTGTTAACTAAAAGGGAAAAAAGTCATCATATTTAATCAGAGCTCAGAAAGTCTACCAAAAACAACATGTAGTGAATGTTGGGGAGATCAGTGAAGTATCAGACAATCAGTGTCTGGAATTGAATTGTGCACTATATAGAATGCTGGACCTATTCTCAAAGATGCTCAACAACTGTTCTCTTAGGACCCCAAGAAGTATTATGTCAAAAGAGGTATATTTCAGCACGTACAAGAACAGAAGCCCTTAAAACTTATACAGAATTCCCTGTATTCCATGCATGGTGTCCCAAAATACCAGTGGATTTTTTTTCTAAAATCCATAAAAAATCCTAATGAATTCACCCTACATTTGAGATCATCAGCCAACAATTGATGTAATATCTGGAGATGGGGAGGAACGCAATCCTGAAATTATGTATTTCAGCCTTAAATGTAGAGAAAAGTTACAGGAAATCATCTAAAATTGAACATAACTTTGCACGGTAAAAGCTGTAATACTGAAGGAGTATTGTCAGTTCTGGATAATGCCATTGGAACAAAAAAAAAAAAAGAACTAGCTATCCATATGGAACTGATTAATAATCTGCAGAGAGAACACGTATGAAACCAAAGTGAACTTTCATGGGAGGCTGTAATACAATAAGGCTTGTAGGAAACACTTCACCAGGAACTGACAATAGCATGTTTAACAACGCAGCTATGGTATTTAGGAAGCAGAGTACCTTGGATTTACAGATTGATTATATATAATAATAGGACTAGGCTGGATGATTAATAAGGAAGAACAATCTGTTCACTGCAAAGAAAAACATAACTTTTAGGATGATTTAGCCTCTCCAAAGAGCTTGTTTCCTAACTTTTCCAAAATGGCCACATTGCAAAATACTTCTCTAAATGATTCAGCAGTCAGCTGAATGCAAAAAGTACCTCATAAAGATAAAGGAACAGTTATGTCATTATTCAACTTTACTTCAGCCAAGACAAGAGTCTTAGTGAACGCTACATTTTGTCTCCCTAGGGAACTTTTCCAATTAAACTTCATGCAGAGCAGGAAAATCTGCCTATCACTTGGAGATTGAGAATTTACTCTTAGCATCTCTTCAGAGAAAAATTCTTCGTTAATTACAGAATACCATTCATGAATCTTGCTAAAAGAACCCACAGAAAATAAAACCAGAAGCTGTGTCTACAGTTTTCTGAAGAGATGTAGCTTTGAAATAATTACAAATTCAACTGACAAAATAAACCAACGAAAGAAGGCGAATCAACCCAAAATTATATGCCAAATTTCTATATGACATGAAGAAAGAGAAGGTTAACTTCTAATATAGTAAGCATGTAAGCAAATATGCGATTATCTTTGGGAATAAATGCATATTAGAGGGCAAGTAAATTTACCATGAAGAAAGAATATCTGTTGTACCTCACCCCCATCCCCCAAAAAATCATTACATGACAATCAGAACCAAATTGCTAAATCACCTCTCTGCCAGCAGTTGCTTAGATCTGTCAAACTTTAAAAAGCAACTACAGAAAATCATTGGGGGTGGGAGTGGGTGGGTGGTGGAAATGATCATGGATTTTCTGGGTATCCAGCTTCCTGAGAGAAGGCCAGCTGCTGAGTTTGAAAAAGGGACAGATAAACCAGAAAAACAAAACTTCTAAAGAGAACAAAGTTTAAAAAAAAAAATCAGCATTACAAGTAAGATATTTATTTTACTTCTACTCACCTAAACCAGATTTTTTTAACCTCTTTAAGTGCTGGCTTGTTTGTTTTCCAGTTGGAGACTTTTGACCATGTTTCATCTCTTTATCAGAACCATCTGCTTCACCATTTTTAGATTCAGATCCTTAGGAAAAAATAAAATCCCTCAAACATGATGCTTTTGCACTTTTACCAACATCCCCCCAGCATCCCGTACATCATAAACAGAACAAAAATAGGATTTTAAAAATCTGACATCTATTTGCTGAAAGGCAATATACCTTTCTGGTCACAATATGATTAGAGGAAATGGAAGTAAAAGCTCAATAAATCAATTAAGTGCTCAAAACTAAAGTTTGCTGAACACTGAAGTCAATAAAAATGTTCACTGATCTAATAAAAATAACATTGTTCTATAATGCCCAAGAGGTACCTTTAAAAATATTTTAACTTCAAGTTATGGGGCAGCAAAGCAATCTAAAGCTGAAAAAAAGATCATTTCTTTGTGAAGAAACATTTACAGAAGAGATACGCTTGGAAATACAACTGTCAATTTGTGTTAAATGTAGACAGAGAAATACCTTAAAATGAAGCAACTTAAACCATCAGAGCTAAAGGTCAAGGTTATGCTGAAGCGATAAGCACAGTATATCAGAAGAAGAAAAGCTAACAAAAGGATCCCAGTATTGCAATGCAGAATTCAGACACAAATTCACACTCACAGAGAAGCTTGCCTCTTTTTTCTCCCTCCTCCTCTTTTTATGGCATTGAATACCAGCATGTGGTCCTCCATTAGAGCTCCAGAGCTAAACAAAATGTTACTTTGCATTCCTTTAAAGCTACTGCTATTACCAATTGTCATTTTACTGTGCCTCTTCAGTTCTTTATTAAAGAAAAATCTCCATCCTTGAGACACCAGATTTGATAAGGAAATAAAGACGTTAAACAAAGCCACTCAGCGGAAACATTATTCCAGCAATTCCAAATTCTGTATGTTACACAGCTGACTCAGAGGAAGGCTCGGTGACTAGAGCCGATCTTGCAAACGGTCCTTTAGCTATTTACCTGAAGGTGAATCCGACTGCTCATCAGACACCTTTAATGGTGTCAAAACAACACGAGGAACAGTCTTGTTTACCATCATTGAGACTCCATTTCTTCTTTTCTGCTGTTGTCTTAAAGCCTACAAAAATGATAACAAAACATAAAACTGTAACAGAGAATAATGCTTGTAAGTGAATTACACAAGACATTTCTCTACCATTAAACTGAATCCCTTAATATAAGCATAATTTACATAGCTACTGATTTGCCAGACTTCACACTTGTCCTCTTTATGTCATTTTCCTTTCAAACATAAAATGAGGCTTTTTTCCTTTTTTTTATAAAGAGAAAGAAGATGCACTTTAGATCATTTTCCAATCCACGTTTGACAACAAAGAAGCACGTAACTGTTTGCTCTACCTTAACAGCACAACATGATAACCCATGGAATGTGAAAGTAAGACTTCCAAAAAAAAAAAGTAAAACCAAAATGTTTCAAAACCAGAAAAAATATATATATGTCTGCACATCACTCGCAGGTGCATCCTCTCCAGTATACTGCTCAGTCAATCAAGTTAACACAGAGTGTCATCAGTATGTACAGCATGTAAGGACTACAGTATTGATGCACTCACTCAGCCGTGAGTAGTGCTGCACAAAATCACTGAACATGGCAGGAATCATTTATTTTCGTGAAGGGAATCAGTCCTAATCTTGGAAACCTTGCAGCATTTGGCTTCTGTCTGTTTGACTTTGGGCATTAACCTTCAGAACACGAACATGATGGTGTTCTGGCAAATCTGGAGAAAAATTATACATGAATAAATATCTAAAAATGGGAGTGCTTTGTGTTTCATAAATTTATTGAATACAGGGTTGATAATGTAATGTAAAATACTTAAAGATTAGAAATAGCAAATACCCATCAGACTGTTTAATATGGAAAATGATATCTCATTCAAAAGATCTCAAAACATACAAATATTAATACCTACCACTTAATACATCTGCAAGCATTAAAATTCTGAAATTCATCAGAATGGGCTGGGCTTAATGCAGATCTCTCCTATCCCCCTCTCTATTTTTCTCCAATCTTACTGAGCTCTCTTTTTACAACTGTGATTTGTGTTATGATCTTGGGGGGATTTATTAAAGTAATACTTTATACAGAATTATCCCTGTAGGTTTATGAACATGAATGACTGATGCCTCATAAGGTTTAAGTCTGTAACTTTAATGAACCTGTAATATCTGTCCAAAATAATAGAAAATAAACCCCTCTGAAAAGAAAGAAATCGATATCAGTCTATTCCTCTACATAATACACTACACAACATAAAATACACCAAGTCACACAGAAGCTATTTCATCGATTAACCCCTTTTATAGTACTTCTTAAAAGACACATAAGCACTGTGCAATAAAAAGCAAGTTAGAACACTTGAAATCAAACAAAGAGAGGATGCTGGTCAGATCTGCACTGAACCAAAGAAACAAGCAGAAAGCCATAAAGAACAGCCTATACTACAAACACTTTTGACCAAGAAAATTCATACTGGTATTGAGCAAGCACAGCTAGACTTGTGGACAGAAAATTTTAAAATGTTAACATTTCTCAAAAATTCCTCAAATTTCCAAAAATGACCCACAGTGCAGTCTTGTCAAACCAGGTGATCCTTAACTGACAGTAATACTACCGAGACAGTAGCAAACAGTTCACTAAAAATTAACTGAAAAGAAAGGCAACGCCTGCACCAGCAACACACCAGTACAACCACAACCCAAACTTTGTATCACTGTGCCCCACAGCCTTATTCGCCTGATGAAAATCAAAGCAAAGAAATATCCATCCTCAGCGTCATCCTCCCATGACAGATAGTTATAGCCCAAACCATGTTCCATGTTTTCTTCCAGCCTCCTCCTGACACTCCTAGACAATTTCCACTTCTACCATGCTGCCTTGTTGCAGCATCCATAAGAGAATACCATTTTAATGATTAATACAGCCACTGTGACAAAGGCAGATTTTTTTGTAGAGCCTCACAGCTGATTTTTAATGCTTCAGACTGAACTCTCACAAAGGAGAGGAAGTCAGGGGCAGTGTATCCTCCACCAACGACAGGCAGTCAAGCGTTTGTACACCTCAGGTGACACACATGCTGCTGGAGTGAGGGCAGCAGTACCCAGTCTTTGTCAGGCGCATCACTTACCTTCTTTTGTGTTACAGGAAGGTCCCTTGTGGACCTTAAGCACACATTTCTGCAACTGATCTGGCATTTCCAGGAAGCACTGGCCACCCCATGCTCAAAGAGCACTAATGGACAGTCAGAGCCACAAAACCAGGGAATACAGCTGGAAGCAGACAAACGTAGCTACCAGAACTATTTACCTTGAGGCATAGTCCACTTCTCGAGCTACAGGCTAACCTCCCCAGTGTGTGATGATCAAGCACAAACCTTAAAGATATCATTTCCCTTGGATGCACATTTGTTTTTCAGGGTTTCTTTTTCCCTAATATTCATTTTTTTCACTGCCAGTCCCCCTACCATGTCCTCCAGTTTAATACCACAAGGAACTAAACAGCACACAGGGCCCATAGTTAAGTCTGAAAATCAGTCTGTATGGAATGGCTAAAGCTGACAGTAAAGCTAAACACATCTAAAAGACAGGTTGTAGAACAAAAAAAAAAGGAAAAAAACCCAAACCAAATCATGTGGACATTAAAATACAAGTAAAATTTCTAACAAAAAGTGCCAATGAATTACCCTGCGTAGTGAGACTAGACAAATAATCTTCACTATGCCTCTCTATCTTTTCATTTCAAAAGAAAGATACGAGGCATGGGAGGAAGGTACAAAAAATATCAAGTACATAATCTAACATATGATTTGCAGGGTAAAGTGATGGCTGAGATTCTGTGCAGACATTCTGTTTAGTGGGATGTATTATGCCTAGTTAATGACAATTTTGTGTTAAATTCTCCTTTGAATTTGAAGTTGCAGGGTCTGCAGTTTTGGATAGACAAGTCTTTGCAAGACAACACCAGAAGCAACCCAGCAGCAGGAGGAACTGCTGACCGACACCTAGTTACAAGGAAAGTCAAACACCAGAAGGAGTTAAGTATAAATGAAGGACACTCTATGTTTCTGCTGAGGACAAATACATAACTTCACTACACTTAGCCTGAGGGGTATTAATTTTAGGATACAAGACTACTGTAGGATAAGACAAGGATCTTGTATCCCAAGATTGATTCTGCTTAGCTGGGAAGTCAACGAGATTACTCCAAGTGGAACATGCACCAAATGCTTTGCTATATTAAGCTTTTAGTGCAGCAAGATAATTTAGTGCTTTCCTAGTCACCACGACCAAATAAATCTCTAGTTTTGGCTCTGCTGGTGATGGGAATAAGCACAAAGTAAATGAGTCAAATTTGTAACTAGCACTGAAGAACATGAGAAATGTTACAACTTATGCCAAAGAAAACAAGTTCCAGATTTCAAAATAGATACGGAAACAGTAACTAACACAAACTACATTGGCTTCTTTTGCCAACACAGTCTTCTGCATCTCATCCATATTTAGAGAAATATAACCTAGCTGGGCTTCCTACAGAACTGCAAGAAACAGCCAATGATTTTACCAAATGGCAAGGTGTCATTTTCACTATGGAAAGTCAGAGAAAAACATAAAGTGCATATGATAGCTTACTTAAAGTATATTCTCCTTTAATGAGACTCTGTTTACATTTCAAATGCATTCAATTACTTTGTGTTAAATGCTTGAGTTAAAAAAGCTGCAAGTTGTAAATACCTAGAACTGATCACTGAAGTGTTTAGTAAAACATTACTACCATCCTACCTGTATAGCAAATAAATTAAAAAAAAGAGGGGGAAAAAAAAGTTCATGTGAGATACAAGTTAAAACAGTAAAATCTCTTTTAAAATTACCACCAAAATATAATACTTACATCCAGCTTTTCACAAGCAGATTTGCAAAGGACATCTGTGAATCTCTCGCACATAATGAGTATGAAGAATTCCCAATATTCCCATTCATAAAAATGAACCTTTGACCATCTGTTGAATAATACTGCCATGGTCATTATACAGGGCTTGGTATAATTACTTTGTTTAATGAAATTATTTTTATTGCCAAAATCTTTAAGTAACCTATCAATGCATTTTCATCTAAAGAACTCAAAATAAAATAAAAATATGAGAATTAAGAAAACATAAACTCTGAAGGTAGATGGCAAAAGGAAAACACCATGAAAATATTAGTGAACTTCTAATTCCAAGTAGTTTTTTGATAAAGAGGTGACAAGAGCAAGTATCCTTCAATTTTTCTGGGAGTTTCTATCCCTACTGGAATGTAGCAGTGTGTTGGAGGTTTCATGAATGCCATTATATGCTCCTAAAAATAATAATGTCAAGTTTAGTTGATCTTAACACAGGAAAAACTTATTCATAAAGTCATCTTTGACGTAGGAATGAAAGGAAACAATATGAACTAAAAGGTAACTGGAAAGAGGAGCAAAACACCTCCCCAAAAGAGAACCAGAAGCAAAATGTCAAGCTCTATGCTCTGATTTCACTGCTGCTTGGGATTTTTTTTTTTAATTATTTACCTTTCCCACATCTTTTCAACTCAAAATGAAAAAATGCAGCACACAGATAAACCATTAATGCAGAAAACCACCTTCATTTGAGCTTAAATGCATGACAAGCTGAGAATGTTAAAAATTAAGTGATTAACAACAAAGACATGTAACACTTGGTTGCATTAAGCAGCATCGTCCCAGATTTCTATTTGTTCCATAAATGTCAACCTACATTCTGAAACTCGTATCATGGAACGTAACACTTGAAATTTCACACATTATGGATCAGAAATGTAAAGCTAAGGAATTCTTTCATTTTGCCATGTGAAAACCCAAGCTGTAATATACTGAGCAAAGTCTATTGCACAAAATAAACAACAACTCTTCATCATGGCCATGAATCCCAAATTGATAAAGATGAAATAGATTTATAGTTTATCACTGATTTGCTTAACACCACCGTAAAATTCAGTCTTTGTCCTCTCTCTCACCCTCATTTTGTTAGTAAAACTAAGACAGCCTTTAGTTCTCGTGTCTCTGTTAAATTAAAATTTCTCAGTGGCAACCTGTTTAATGGATAGACAGAGCAGTTAAACTAAAACAGTAAGCAGCAAAAATAATGGAGAATAAACACATTACTCTTTTCAGGATGCCACTAATCCTTATATTAAACATATATTAAAAGTACTTGGTTATAAGCATGAGAATGTAAGATTAGAACATAATCAAGATGTCATATTGAAACAACTACAAAGTACCATTTCTGAAGTAAATTAATTTACTTCCAGCCAGACTTGTACACTAAAAGTATCAGTATGGTGCTAAGTGTACACAATCGGTCATTTGGAGATGAAGAGCTGGAATCACCAGGATGGAAGTCTGGAGACCTGGGGTTTATTTTCAAATAAATGCTAGTAACTTCTCAAATAAGCATTCTTTTCCAGTGCCATCCTCCTACCTTGTGACACTTCCATCTGTATTTGGAATACAAAGAATTTCTTGCCACATATTTGTTCTTTAGGTTTCAGTAGTGCTCAGGGTCTTCCTGTAGGACTACAGTATACATTAACACTGAACCTGTATAGTAACCAATGCTGAAAAAAAATGCTTGGATGTTTGTGGGGCAGAGAAAGGGAGATGTATGTGCTTATGTGCGTCTGTACACCTGCAAGCCAGCACTGCTTTCTACAGGATTACAATAATGCAGTCACAGCTACAGTTGCTGCAGATCATGACAGACTGCAAAGTAAACATTTTTGTTACCTTCCCAACCACAGAAACAAGAGAAGGACAAAAAACATGTGATGTGTTCCACATGTGTTCTGACTTGCATGTGAACGGCAATGATGATGGCATATGCATATGCATCAACCCAATGAATGCTTTTTTCCAAAGTGTTGCAGATTTTTTTGTTTGCGTAGTATTAAACTAATAACATATATCAGCTGAAAAATGAGGAAATCGTTTTTTTGACACAACAAAGCACATATAGGAAAGGAAATAGTTTGTAGAAAGCAGTTTAAAAACAAACTAAAATAAAGATAGCAATGTCAATACAAAATCTTAAAACAGTAATGAACATTTTCCATTAGGTCAAATTTGCAAACATACTCTGCACAGCAGGTGCTTCAGGACCAGACTACTGCTCTCCAGATAAAAAAAAAAAATCTTGTCATATTACCTCTCAGAAAATTCACATTGCACCAATGTAAGCAGTGTAATGCCTTTCTGCCAGACATTCTGTTTCAGCCTGGGTTCTGCCACATGCCTACACATCCTGAGCACACAGCCTTCTGGGGACCTACTCTACAGCTCTCAGAACAGCTTGTCAACATTTTGTAAGAGGCTTCCTTGAGCTCTGAAGAGTTGTGAGCTGTTCCAACTCCTGTCTTTCCCTGAAAAGGCCAACAATTTCTAGGATGCACTTCAAAATCAAGGTCTGATTCCTTGTCACCTGGGTATAATTTCATGTTACAAATTATTCAAATCAAAGTTCTTCTTTTCACATGGCCCAGAAGAAGATACTCACTTAGACATTCACTGCCACTATATGGAAAATCATGTAGCATCATTGGAAAAGCTTAACTGGATTACATTTGCCATTAATGCAATAGCGTTGACTAGTCTACCTTAAATAGTTCCCCAGGCTACTTAAAGAAAAACATTATCAGAAAAATAAAATGCTTAGAACTAGTCTGCTATCCTCAGCTTGATTATCTGAGACTTGGAAAAAGCAACAGTGGCTACAGAACAGAAGAAAGTGAGCGCTTTCAACCCATATTTGGAAAGAAGATTCCATTATGTAGCAGTGGTAGGTTTAACTAAAGGTAATGTTTATGCCATATTTTAAGTGAAGGACACCATCCTACAGTGAGGTAGGGGGCAATTACTCTTCAGCACAGTACTGTTCTAAAGTTGCTTTAAAATTCCTTAGTTATTTGTCAGACTAAGAAATTCTGTAAGATACATTTATTAAAACAGAAAACGAGCAGGAGCACTGTAAAAAGCACGCTATGCAAACAACCCCAGAGGAGAAACAAACAAGCAGAGCACCCCAGAAACTGGGGGCTAGTTATTAAAAATCAGTAAAAGAGAATGCAGGGATTGTGTGGATTTCTGTCCCTTTCATTCCAAAGCAGGTAAGGGCTGAGGACCAAGGGGATGACCCAGAAGAGAGTCTCAAACATTGTCTTGCGTCTTACCAAAGCACTGTGTTGAGCAGCTGGTACATGCTGCCCATGCATATGGACCTTTAGAGGGACATACCGTGCAGCCAGCCTTCGGGCAGTGCATGTACTCCCTGAACAGCTTCTGCTGGAACTCTTGCTCTTCCAGCTTCTTTTCCCCATTTTGCAGTCTCCCTGCCATAGTTTCTTTGTCCTCTTCCCTAGATTTGTCTTGGTAATCAGAAAATCAGTTTAGTTTATCATCTTCGAACTTCCATTTTTCTGAATGCATTTGTAAATTCCACTATCCCTTCCCACGTCTCTCCAGAAGTCAGAAAGCAACGTTTTCCTTCTTTTCCATTTGTTGACAGGAAAATTTGTCAAGGCTCATCACTTATGTTGCCAGACATCTGATCAAAAACTTCAGCTAGGGAGACAGAATTCTCCAACTGTGGCATTGGTAAATTTGTAGCATCTGAAATGAAACATAGGAAGATGGTTAACAGAGACACCGAGAAACTGCAGCAAACTGTCTATAACAAGGAATTCAGTACAAAAAATACCTCTCAGTTCAGTGGATTTTCAGAGCCTCTCAGGAAGACACCCTGCACTTAATTCTAAGTGGTAAGTACAAAAATCATAATGATCTTCTCTGTCACCCTTGGTTCTTTGGGGCGAGGAAGGGAAAGGAGGGCAGGCAATTTTATCAGGCTTACACCAGAGTGTGTGAGTGAGTAGTTGCTGAAATGAGTCAAACAAAAGACATCACGGACCGACTCATACTGGATTACTTTCTATAGACAGCAAAATGCTTCAAGATAACCTGCATCTGGCTGTAGCCAAGGAAAGAAGTCCTAACAGAATGAGTGTGAAGGGAGCAAGACTGGTGAGTTTGCTCTTGTTCTTCTGTCAAAGCAAGATAAGCAGTGTGAACTGAAGACAGGAAAGCAAATTCACACCAGCATCATGGGAGATCAGGATTCTACCTTCAGTGCCAACCTAGGCACTTGGACACCTGTGTCCAAAAAAAAAGAAGCAAACAAAGAAACCTTGATAAGTGACTTCTGTGAATTTGGGTAAATCAGGGCTATATTACAGTGTTAACCATTCTGCTCTGAAATTTAATCTCCTGTAGGTTGGTTTCTAACAATAATGACATTTGGAGTAGAAAAGTGAGCCTGAAATTGATTTCGAGCTGTACACGTCTATTGCCCTATAATTCTGAAGCAAGACATGAGCTAAACCATAACTTCCCCATAGCTTTATTACTGCTTGGGGCCTGACACCATCCATTGAAAAAAAAGGGGTGTGGAGAAGCCATTTCTACTCTAAGAACAAATCATATGGATGGGTGCCCTCCTTCTCAATAAAAAACTGCATCTACCCACTTTATGAATCAAATAGTGGCACATATACGAACCCAGCCACCAAGCATGCAGACAAAGCCCAAAGTTAAGAAAAACAAAACAAACCATGGCAGTAACATACCTTGTGTTGATTCCCTTATTTCCTGAGCTTCTCTCCTCCCAAACCCACTTGGCTGCTGTTTCTGGAGTTTCTGTCTCTACAAAGAGATCTGGATGCCCAGCACAGTCTCAGACATGTCCTGGTCTGTATTCAGATCCTGAGTCTGAATGGAGTATCCTTCTCTTCTCCCAACAGAAAATTTATGGGTACCTTTCTTGGTGCTGATTCCAAAATGCCAAAAGTGAGGCAGGATTTTCTTCCATGTCTAGGACATCTACTATCTTCCCAGACACAATTACAACGTTTCTTCTTTATTCTCTCTTGGTACTGACCCAGGAACCAACTGGTACACTGATGGACAAGGTGCTCTTACACTTGGCTATCAGAGTCCAACAGACACTAATAACGACCTTAATGTCCTGGATATTCACACATTCTCAGTGTTACCTATGTGAGGCCAGTTTGCAGGTATGATCATTTCTTCTGAGAAATGTTCCGAGAACAATCTTGATAGATACAGATAAATCTGCATATAGTGAAGACTTCCAAAAAATTATTACCTCAAGTCAATGGAACAGAAACTGGACCAGAGAAGAGCATGTAGGTACTATGCCATGCCTTGATTGTCCATACTTGAGTGAGCCTTGTCCAGAGCAAGAATAATTCACACAGTAGTGTGACCATGTACCACTGCTAGCAAATGCAGGTGTAGTTCAGTACTTTCCCAGGAAGAGGTCCTTACATGGGTCTGCATACCAAAACTCTCAAGTGTGAAAATGAGGTAAATCAGCACAGAACTGATCAGTACTGACAGGAAATCAGCATGTGACAGCGTGCCATAAGCCTTCTTCTCAAATGGACTAGATCAGCAACAGCTGGGCACACATACCCAAGCTCTTCCAACAGCAAAAGGGAAACAGAAATATGTAAAATCTGCCATTAGAAAGCCAAGCATAAAAGGCAGCTCTACACCACAGGCTCTTTTGTCTAAACCCTCATTAATGGGAACTATTTTGTTGGACATTACACTCAGGTGTAAGCATTATTTAAGAGCAAAATTGAAATTCCTTCAGAAACAAAAAAGAAGCATGAAACACACTCAATGGTAAAACACTCAAAATCTCTCTCCCAACAAGGACACTATGGAAGGTGATGAAGCTAGAAAGTTTCCAGACAAAAATGGGAGCCCAGCCTCTGAAAGGTGAGGAGATAAGGTCTGATCTGTGACACAGTCCTTGTGAAAGTCCACTGCAGCTGCAAATCTCCTTACTCCCTGCAAGGTACCCTGCTACTGGAAAGAAATCAAGATCAAGAGCTAGGGCTCAGAAAATGTCCTTTCCTCCAAGCTTCTCGCATAGCTCAAGAAATGCAGTGTGGTGACTAATTTGATTCATGAGAACATCCTAAAATGAAGACTGTTACAAGGAAACATGAGATTGCTCTTTGCAATCTAAACCCACGAATGTATCTCTAGAATCCATTAAAATCAAATCATATGCAAATCCAGCATATAATAATTTAAAGAGAATTACATATGAGTAGAGTGGTTAATAAGTAGATAAACAGTGGAGAAAAGCTTCTAATTCCAGCTCAGATTTTCAAGCACAACTGCACATTATCAACTTCCCTCTCACTTTAATTTTAATGATTACAAACCAAATGCACATAAGATCCAGGTAATATGAAGAACCCACTGGTTTTAAATAAATTGAGTAGGAAACTGAAAGTTACCTTCTAGGTTTTCATTCCATGAAGATTGTTTAGCAATAGATAAAAAGCAATAGCTAAGGAAGACCCCATTACAATACATATATATACAGTATATATACATTTATATAGTATAAGCACTTGCTGAGAGTATGGTGATGCCTCATCCTCTGTTACTTTAGCATGGAACCAGTAAGTTTCTATCAGTTGAAAGAGTCTCGTGTACAACTGCCAAAAAACTTCTTCGGCATGCAAAGGTACTATGGGTTCTACGTACCAATTCTAGTCAGTATGTATCCATAAAAGCAATAGAAAGATTGGAAAGTGAAAGCATAAATTTCCAACAGCAATTTTATAAATAAAATCACTGTTAAAAGTTTATTCACCTCAAATCCGCAGTGTGAATATGGCAGTAGCCAACACCTAAAACTTTAGAGAGAACAAAGCAAAAATCTACTATTCCATCACACAAATGTCCATTTGTCTAATATTGTACACAGAGACAACATTCTGCTTGTAGTTGTAATGCTACTGTCATACTCTGAAGTACAGGATCTAATTACCATCAACCTAATTAAAACTAATCGATTACTTAACTTTCTGATGTTGCTCTAACCCTAGCCTTAGGGAATGTTTTCAAAGATTCACATCAGTGTTATGACTTTTTTATATTAATTAAGCTATTCTGATTAATTTGCCCTTTTAAAAATTATTCTCAATGCTATATATCTGCTAAGTGACAAATGGTAGAGTTTAAACAATTATGGAAGTTCAAACATTTGTGGCTTTGCTCTTTTTTCCCCTTCTTTCCCCTTTGCCTGCTTCTTCCACCCCTAGGAAAGTTCATATATCACAAAATACCTGTATAGAAGAGTATCCAAGAAGCGTACCTTTTTTACAACTATTCTCATGGTTAGCGAGCTGCTTTGTGCCCACTGTTCAATTTTTCTGACCAAACACATGTGAGACCTCTACCTAATAATCCTCTAAGTACAATACAACCTGGTGTGAAGGATAAAGGTCTACGAATTTTACTGGACTTAAACTCAGTCTGCGTGAAAAATTAGTGTTTAGAGGAGATGTGGACAGGTTTTGCTTAACTTGAGCGTAAGTCAAGAACTCTGCAATATAGTACCCCATGAAATACTAGATCTCCCTTAACCATAACTAAGAGTGCAGTTACGAGAAAAATTAAAACAACATCACTTCATTATGCTAACATTTTAGAAAAGTTGTAACTCAAAATTGAGAAGAGATAATTTTTTTCTGAAATTCTAATTTTTTAGTTTTTCTTATTCATTTTCCCGGCTGTAAGTTGAACTAATTTGGCACTGTTAAAAATTAATTTTCACATTGTTATGCTTTCAGTTAATAGCTGACTTTGAATAATCAGCTACTTCTACAAGCTTTACTACTTACTTTGGAATATAAATCATCCAAATCATAAGGTGTTGTGTTGGTTTTTTTTTTAAACAAACTACCCCACTTTTAAAGCCTGTAGTGTCAAATACAGTATGAAAGAAAAATTACTTAATGGACCATAAAGAAAAACTGAATGGCAAGTATACCTAGATTCTTGCCTACCTGTAGCACTTCTTTCAAAATATTTTCTTTTATTTAAGTCTCACATAAAATTTCCAACATAAATGCTTACATAGGAAAAGCAGAGATGTGATAATATAAACAATTCTAATTACTTGAAAAGCACTTGAACAACCATCAAACTCACAACAAATAGGACTGCACCTTCAGTAAAGAAATGCACAGAAAAAAATCCAGGAATACACCACTAAACAAAGCACTAAAACTCTTCAAAGACTCTTTAAATTCTGCTGAGATCCTATTTGTATAGGAATGACAAACGTTAAAGGGAAGCCAACTGATTATCAGTCAATACAAGCTTACCTGTTTAAGTGCTTTCTTTGTGTGCTGCTGGAAGGAAGACACTAGCTTGCTTTGCACCGGTGCATTAGTAAGGCTTGAATCACGACTGGAAGACATTTCTTCAGATGTCTGCTTTGGGCAAACTTTATAACGAGAAACAAAAAATCAGAATGCTGTTATGGGGGTTATCTTCCCTATGTCTTGGAAAGTCCTGGGGACAGAAAAAAAAAATCAAAACAGGCAAATGCCTGGGAAAAAAACCCACAACCTTGCTGTAAAAAAATTCAGCCAATTTTGAGGTCCAGATGAGCTAAAAATCCAGCCATATTCTAAGTAAATGTATTGCTTCTCAAAGAGTTGTACCTCATTATACCCTTTCGATGCAGTACTGGAGGCCTTGCATATTTTGCCTTTCAGATCTGAAAGGTAACTGAAATAGTTTAACTATGGATTTCACACAGAAGCCAGACAAAAATTATCTTCCTCACCAACACATTTTTAAGGGATTGTAAAGTGTCTAAATGTACATTTATACATGTATACATGTACAAGAGACACTGATGATCCTTGGTTCTAGAAATATTTATACATATGTAACTTCATACCAGATTGTAATTAGGAGCCAGACTCATCTATTTTCTACGTACTTCTTGGTAAAGCTAAGAACACACACTTTCCTGTTTAACGGGTAGACTGGAATCTCCTGCAAAGAGGAATTCTGGTCTCTCAGGTAATACGTGCTGCTATACTTGTCAGCCTTCTAAATAACATGTGCTTTAATGAACAAATACTACAGTACTTGCATTAAACAGCCTCTTGAATAAATGTTGTGTGAGACATAGAAAAAAGTCTCCTGGCTAAAAATAAAAGGAAATAGGATGGTTTTTTTTAAAAAAAACAAAAAAACCCAAAAAAAACAGCTTTATTAGACAGATAGGAAAGTTGTGAAAATAGCTGGAGAATCCTATTAGTAGTTAGCAAGCACAACTGAAAGGGCTGTAGAAAACTTTTCAGTCTTAATGCCTTGCATTACTATTACTCTTACTCTCATTAGTGTTCTAACACTGGCCAGCTAAACCAGCATTAGCATGGATCCAGAAACAAAGTAGCTTGTTTTCCATTCTCGCCAACTAACTCAGTTCAAGTCTTCCTTCCAGCAAAGCTGGTTTGTGTGCTGACATACCTTATTTATAATGCTTTGCAGCAGTAAATGGTTTTCCAAGATTTGCCATACTTTGCACACCACCAGAATAGTTTGAAGACACTCAAAGCCGCTGCACAGAGATGTGCCAAAAGTAATGCACTCCAATGTTTATTTTCTCCTCCCATCCTTCAGTGGGATGAAGAAACACCTGAAGTAGCCTTCTAACTCCTTTGCCTTTAGCAATCTTTCATAGAAGGAATATCGTAATTTTTTTCTTTGTGTTTGCAAGGAAAAAAGATACAGACAATTTAGATATCAATAACTAATGGCCATCATAAGATGCATGTGATGTTAAACTTTTTCTTTCACACTGAGAGAAAAAATAATTAATACTTCAGCAACAGAATGCATTCTGTGGCACTGGTATTAAGATAATTGCCATATTAGATTAAAATTTTTCATTAACAGATAAGACAAAAGCTGTTTTGTCATAAGATTTATAACTGATATTTGTAATTTTTTTGCCTAGACTTCAAGGATTTCTCAAAATATACACAAAGTATCAGCAGAAAACAAACAATAGCTGGTTTATATAATCTAAATCACTGCAATAGCTAAGCTCCTGAGAAAAAGAACACCTACACTAAAATAAAAACTTCACATTTCAAATTACCCAGCTTTTGTCTTTTAAAAAAAAGAGTATTTTTTTTTACTATTTTCTGGCAGTCAGAAAGACTTTGAAAGAGTCAAAGAGAGTCAAAGAACTGAATAAAAAAAACCCGGAAATAGTGTGGATACACAAATCCCAGAGTTAAGGAGAGGAGAACAAAACAAATGCCTAAAGCATGGAAACTGTTACACACTTAACTGTCCCTCCTAAAAGAGGACATATACAACATGACCTGTCACAAAAAAACTGTTCCAGGATGACTGCAACTCCTATTATCATCTTGTTCAAATGGGAAATTCTGATTTTCATTGTGGTGATCTAGGATGCTATCCAAGAGTCTCCCCTACTTATTTTGGTGATAAAGTTCATCCTGAAGAGGTCTGACAACACTAAGTGATGACGCTCAACACTGTAACCATTAATGTCAAAGTTATGATACAACAGGAATAAAAATAAGCATAGCTTGATATTAATTTTGTGTTTTCACTCATTTCTCTTTTAACAATAAACCGTCAAGTTGGGACAGAATTTATTAGAGGTCATACTTTTTATTTCTATCATTACTTCAATTTTGTATAAAAATACTAGCAATATATTGGTTTATTTTTTTTTCTGTTTCTTTAAAACTTTGACAACAAAGTTAAACCAAGGATCAGGGACTGTTCTAATGGGTGAAGTAACCGGAACTGAAACTCACTGCAAAAATAAATAGTTTTCCATCACTGTATTCTCTTATTCAGGTACAGAAGGAATACCTCACTTCAGGCTGGTTCTATATTACAACCCAAATCTAGTTTTTTCAGATCTTTGAAAAAAAAAACAAAAAAAAACCCACACCTTTTTTTTTCCTGTACTCTATGATTAAAGAAATAAATATATGATGTTGAAATCTCCCACTTAAAAAATTTAAAATGGCACTGTAATTAGAAAAAGTCAACCTTGTTTATTTACAGCAAATTATACTTCCTTGCTAAAACCTATTTTGTACATTATATTTTTCTTCATGTATCTAGCAGCTTTGAGCCGTAAAGAGCTATTTTAAATATTACTTTCTGTGTTTTAATTAAATTTCCATTTAAAACCAGCTTGATACAAATCATGGCTATAAAACTTAACCATCTAGTAAATAGCAGAAGTAATTGCCTATTTTCCAAAAGTAGAAGATACAAACACTAAAAGTCTAAATACATTGTGTTAATTTATACAATTGCTTAATAACTTACACAGTCTACTCACTTTATTAGAAAAAAAATAACACCAGAATTGACATACAGGCTTCATTTAGAGGATAATCATGATATTTTTTACAAAACTGTAAGAACTGACTTTTCTGTAGGAAATCAAATACAAATATAAGAAAATGAATAAATCTAATCTTTAAAAAAATGTTCAGCTACTTAGTAATTTGAATCAATCTGTGCCAAAATTTCACTATACAAACATGCCTGTGAACACAGAAAATTGTATTTTTTATTTATTAATTTCTATGGATAAAGTCTAACTGCTTTTCTCGGAATGGGTCAGACATCAAGAAAGGGGAAAATATCACAGAAAAACATTGAAGTGCTTGAAATAAACATTGATGATACAAGTGAAAAAAGAGTGACTTAAGAATAGAGCAGGCATTTCTGCTATAGGGACCAAAGAAAACTTTAAAAGAAAAACAAATTCAAGAAGAGATAGTGTTCTTTGTACATACATACAACTTTGGAAAGCTGCAACTACTTTGTCAATAAGCACTGAAGATCCATGAATATTATCAGATCCATGTTCACTTAAAAATCTAAATCAGAAAAGAATATTAAACAAAAACTGGATGCTGGGGAGAAAAGAAAAACATCTGAGAATGTGACAGATAAAGGGAAAATATTTGGGTAGCAAATAAAGAGGATTCACCATTATTGCTACAGTAGAAAAAGGAAACAAGGGCAGTTTTAAACCTACAGGAGGCATTCCCATTTATTGGAGAGTTATTAGGCTCCATTCTTTAAATTGGCTTCCTCAAGGGCCAGGGCCCAGTGAAGGAATAAAGGAAAAAGCAACTATTAAGCTATAAACTGTTAGGTCATGAGCTGGAAGAGCATCTGGGTTTCTGAAGATAAGACATCCTTAGTGAGTGTTCAGAGGCTGTTAACATGAATGATAGAATTAGAATTACTTAGCAAAAAAAGCATGTTAAAAATGTTTTCACCAAACTCCATTTAAAATAACTTCCTCTCTTCCATTTTTCCAATACTAGCTTTGTTAATTATTATGAGAAGCTATCATTTATAAAAATCAGCAATTTTGTCTTTGAATTCCAAATGTGATAGGCTATGTCTGCAATTTTTTATTACCTCTTACCTTCTCCACCCAAGAAATGACACCTATGTAAAACATATTAGAAGACATGTTTCTTCAAAGAAACAATTTTTAGAGAACGACAACTAAAAGTTATTCTGTCTCCTTGCCACTGAAAGTTATTAGGAATTACTGCAAAGGGATTTATGTAACCAGATGGACAGAGAAATTTCTGTCCAATAAGGGGCTTATTTTCCAAAAATGAGTAGCACAATTAATTCTGATTTCAGTTAGACCATACTGATTGAAAAGCAAAACTGCAAAATCAACAGCAGTTCACTTTCTTCGTTGTTAAAGAAACCACAGCACATGAGAAAGATTGTTTACTAATGGCCACATTACAAAACACTAATTAGTATTGGTACCATATGCTAAAGACTAGAGTCTACCTCAAGCATAAAATGTATGCACACACTCAGGAGATATGAAACTTCACAGAGAACTCCCTTAGGAAAACACACACGTAAAATCTCTCTCTAAAATACCCATAAAATCCAGTATTTTCTTTGTGTGACACAGATCTCTACTTGTATTGACATAAATGGTTACACTTTGCCAACATAGATGTATCGAGTAATTCACCTCCATCATTCTTTGATCTCTAGAGCCCAACTTGCCAAATCTGAACAATTCAGAGCTTGGCTGCTGCCATCAGCTCTTGAAAATGAAAACCAGTTTGGGAGTTAGTTAATTGTACAAGTTCGCCAAAGCAAGCAAAACCAGATGTATATATCAAGGGTACTACTGTGACTGTGATATTCTTTTTGAAAAGCAATACTAGAACTATGAATTGATTAATGGTATTGAATAGTAATTTATCAAAAAATACTTCAAATACCACATCAGCTTCATAGCTTGAACTGAATCCCACTATATTCACAGCATGCTTTTGAGCCCAAACATTTCACAAAGCTTAGAAAACTGTGAATCCTTTTTTCAAAGGAAGTCAACATTTTCTGTCAAAAATACACAGTCTGTCATCACTAAGCCACCAATTTCTTAGGCCTCATTAATTACTGTACAGGAAAAAAAAAGGAGATGAAAAAGATCCTCAAGCTCCACAGTATCTTCTCTTGTTCTTACAACTCCTCTCAAGTGGCAATGAAACAAAAGAAGTTAAATTCGATCCTGGGTACTGTATTTTTATTTTATAGTTACTTGCAGGGAGATGAAACAAAAAACACACCAAAAGATTCTAAAGCAAAGTGAAAAACTATCTCTTGCTGATGTGTCATCCAAAACTCTTATGTTCGAGCTGCTACTCCATTACTGCCCTTCTCTTTTTAGAAGACTGTATCTCATATCCTGATGTTGCCACATGTCACAAATATTTTCAGTAGAATCATCCAACATTATTCCCAGGAGAAAAGATGCTAAGGGTAACAGGTTTACCTGAATTTTCAGAAATTCCATTCCCAGAAAGGAACTAAACACCTAAATGCGGACTCAGGTTTCAAACAGCGGTGAATACGTATTCCCCACTACAGTTATCCTGGGGTTTCCCAATCCAAAAAGCACAAGGTGTTCAAGAGCACAGTAGCTACGAAGCAAAATTTCAGGGTTCAGCATGAATCTGATCCTCTGCTGTCCATCATTTTGTCAACTACCTCTAAGAAAACAACTTAAGAAATTAATTCTGCCGCTCCATGTTCATAGTTGAAGAATACACAGTTCTAGGAAGTGCTGAAAACCAAAGGGTCTCAAGAGGAGACATATGTTGCTCATATTTGGGCAAACACCAGAACCTCTGTTTGGGCTGGGGCAGGGAAGTGATGCTACTGTAGGAATTGCTGTCTCCTCCACAGTTATATCATTGTGCATTCCACTGGCTTGCGTGAAGACAATTTTTAATCAACTCTGCTCTGTGGCTGATGGATTAGCCCTGGCTTCAGAAACCCTAGGGACAAATGTTTTTTGAGAACAGAACATCCTATTGATGGGCAAAAGGATATTATAGTCATCATTTTCCCAGGCAACAGTAATTGGGATTTTAATTCTTTTACCCACAGCATCTTTACATGCTACTCTTGTATTTGAGGGAAAGGGAATTTTAAAGAAATGAGACTGTTACAAAACTTGTATTAGAAATCCCATTCCAAACAAAATCAACTGTAGTATAAAGAGTTTCTTTAACATATGCCTTTGGAGAAAGTGGGGAAAGAAAAATTCTCCATAGCCTCTGAAAAATCCTGAGGTGTGACCATTCCACTTGTCCATTTAGCAATACTGATGTAGAGTAATAGCTTTTGCCAAGTCATGTGTTTGTAACTGTTAGAAATTTTTATATTATTATGCTAATAAAATTGTTCAGTAGCCTGTCTTTGTCCTGGGGAAAATGTGCCTGCTGAGGACATGATTCTTCTCTGTTTGAGTGTCAGCTGGTACTTTTTAGTCCGAAAGACTACCGTCTAAAAGCCCACAAATGGACTGAAGCTGTCACTTAGTTTCATCCTCTGCTTCCAGCTACATTTAAAGAGGCATTTTTTAAACTCTCGCTAAACAATTCCTGGTTACTCTGTCACAACTGGGGCTTCTGGACTCTATCACAGTGGAAATGAGCAAATAAAAATGCAATCAACTGGGCAATTAAGAATTCAATGTACGAGCAACGTCCATCCTCATATTATCACATACATTCTAAAACACAAGTCAGAGAATTTCACAAAGCAGTTTTTTTGCACTGAATTAAATGTTACTTTTATGCAACATAATAGTTTCCTGGAAAGAGAAACAATGTCAGCTTTAGTGTGAAAAGTGTAATTGGTCTGTTGGAACAAATATTTTCCATAGAAATATCTTTTCTCAAATATTTACAAACCAATCAAGTCATCACCTCACCTTTGATTAACTAATTGGACTGTCTCTACTAAATTTCCCAGAACAAAGGAGGTATTTGTTCACTTGTTTCTTATATGGCTTTTCTAAATCCTTTCCTGTTTTCCTTAACTCCTTCTTACAGCTATAATGAATGCAATACACTAGTAATGATTTAACTAGTGCTATACCCAAAGGAAACACTGTGCTTATATTCTTTAATCAGTGTTATCAGAATTATACTCTAAGAACTGCATTGGACTAATTAGCAAAAGCATCTCATTCGTGTTCCATTCATTTTCTGTTGTGATCCTTAAACGTTTTTCAGATATACTGATTTATTGACTGTAAATTTCTCCTGCATAAATGTGACCTTTTCCTTCACTTTAAAGTCCAAAAAATCTTATGCTATTCAACTGTACTAATTTACAAGGCAATTAAGAGCAGTCTCAAAATTATTATTACAAAAAGGCTTTTAGAGTGTTCAAAAAGTATTGACAAAAATCATACCCTAAGAGCAAAAATGCCTAGTATCGATGGTGATTTCTATGCCTTCACAAATTAAATAATTTGTAATTTTGATCCACTAAAAACTGGTTGTATGTCTTGGGTATGGACCTATTTTTAAACCAAGCTTTCTATACTGTAAATGAAATCAGTTACAGAATTCTACGTTGTATAGAAATGATACATTTTACAACAAAACTTTAAGTCTCAAGAAAAGATATTATCAAACGTGTCAGACAAAACTATGTTCTGTATTAGCTGACTGATAATGCTATTTATGAAATACATGCTGCTTTTAATTCTCTATTGATCACATCCAGCATTGGCCTTTCTATACGCAGTATAGACTCACTATTGCCATCCCATTTACTATTTTTTAATATAAACATTGCAAGACAAAAGAAAAATAAAAATGTCTCGTTTTCAGAAAGCTAAATATACTGCACTTTCCCAATATTTATTAAAGATTACATGAGGGAAAGCTCTCAGCTTTGAAACTGACCTAGGTGCAAGTTAATGCTCTACAAATATTTTAAATTGTTAAATTTTAGCAGCTTGTCTTTTATGTCACCACAAGTGCTAGAATTATTTTTATTACTGTAAACTGTGAAAATGCTACACAGCCTCCTCCCAATCAAAATCCAGTAATTTTCTGGACTTATGACATCCTATTTAAATCCTAACACTCCTAAATAATTGCCCAGTGTTTTTGCCATGATTTTTATTTGTTTGTAAAAAATTACATCAACTTTTGCTTTGTATTTGTAACTGCATTTACCCTGCTTTTTACTGCTCTGTTCTTCCTGCAATTTGAGGAACTGCACATCAACAAATTCTCTGAGCATCAAACAGGAATTGTTAAAGCACTGCAAGCATGTAAGTTCACTTACACATGCAGCATACACTACATAAGCATAAAACTACTGCACATGCAGAGCCTGTTAACTTGTAAGAGATCAAAGAAAATGAAGAAGCAGAAGCCATTTAATAATTCTTGACTTTTGTTTTTGCACAGAACTCCAAAACTTCACTGCTAGATAGATCCAGAACAACCTGTCTTGAATAGTTCTGTTACATCTATCACTGAACTTTCTGCGGCTTTCAATGGTGGTACAGACCAATACTGAAACTGCAGTATCAGTCCTGTACAGGTGCAGCAGGGAAGCTCAGTAAGTTGCTCAAGATAAAAAAGGAAGTCTGCAGAACAACATGAGCTGAGCCTTTTCATGTCTTAGCTGTAAACAGGAGACCCTCTCATCATATACCAAGTAAGCCAAAACACTAGACTGCAGTTCAGCAGTGGGACAAGTTGTGAGGGGGCAGCAGAAGAGAACTGATCAAGGAAAGATTTATTCCAGAGGTCTTGGGAAGTTTGACTCTTTTTCTATAAAGCATTCAATTTATAAACATTACATGAGTTTAGTTTTAATAAGAATAATATTCACTTCTGTTATTTGCAAGAAATTTTAGGTAACTGATGTTTTCTTTACAACCAATTACCAACTCTCAAAAAGAAAAAAAATTCGAAGGTTTCCATTTTCAAGTTCTTTCAATGTTTCAGTTTGTCATTCTCAGAGAGAAAAAAAAGCACAGCATTTGATATTTCAACATGTTTTTATGTCAAGATGGCACACAGGAGAATCTCTGCCTGAAATAAAAAAAATACAAACCTTTGTCCCTCTGCCCAGAACTCTACCAAGGGACCAAGCCCACATGCCCACACTGAAATCAGTGAAAGGTCTATCTAACAACTGCAAATCTGAAATCCAGTAAAAGCAGAGGGCCCAAGAACAAAAAAATTGTAAGCCAAAATATTACCTACTGAAAACACACCCAACAGCACTATTCTTTGTCTTTTAAAACTCTAAGTCAATAAAGGCACCTGGTGTTCCAGATTTCTTTATAAAGCCAAAAAAGAGAGGGAGTCACTCAAAAATATTTCAATTGAGTACAAAATATTACTTATACTGCTTGGAAATCACACCACAAAAATCGGAACAATACTTTTTCTTTTCCCAAAACATACCCTCTAAAATTGAAATTAAAACACCTACCACCATTTTCTTCTCCATTAGTATTGTTTGTCTCAGCCATTTCAGTGCCATCTAACTCAGATTCACATCCTAAATCCAATGTTCCATCAGTAGGGCATGTTGATTCTTCTTTCTACAGTTAAAAAAGAAAACTAAAATTAACAAAAAAAGAAATCAATCATGATACTGCTGCATCTCCGAAAATAGATTACTGCAGTGTACTTTCATGCTTACATTTAAAAAAAGAATAAAATAAAATACGCTTGTGAGTTACTTCAGAGAGAGCCATAAAAGCAGACTTTGATGAAAAAACTTGCAAACCAAAGGCAAAAAAGCTGTTTTGTGAAGTCATAAAATGCTCTTTTTAAAAAGAAAAAAGTCAAATAAAATGCAAAATCTTCCACTTCGTAGTCTTTTTTTTTTTTTTTTTTTTAACAGAAACAGACTTGTTTGGCTGTTAAAAATCCTAGTTTTCCAGTTGAGTGTCTACAACACTGCAGAAAAACACAAATCCTTTAATGTTTCTTTTCTGCCTTTCCCTGTTTCCTGAATTCAAATAGCTGAAGCAACCTGGAGCTCACAAGCATGGGAGTGATTGTGAATACCTGGAATTGTGCCAAGAATATCTCCCGATTTAAAGAAAAACAACAGCATTTGTTCTAGTGAATTAGGAAACAGAGGTTCTGAAAACTATTAATTTAATTTCAGGTACAGAATTTATAGTTATCAGGAGAAGACAAATCTATATACTTTTATATTTTTATACCCTTACAATAAATACATCTGCCATAAATTACAGAATATCCCTCCCCTAGCCCCAAATTTTAACTGATTACATTTAGCCTGCCAAGCAGATAATCTCATTTTCTTGTTTCTCATCTCTGCCTCACATTCCTTCACTCCTATTGTGAAATCCCTCCAAGTTTGATAATGAACAACAAGAAAAAATTTTCACCCACAGAAAACATCATGTTCACAGCAAAACAGAAAAAAACAAAAAGAGAAAGAAATCGAAATAGCATAAAGGCAAAATTCTATCACTATAATTATATTACTTCTCTAAAGCAATGATGCAACCTGTAAATTAAAAGCTGATTTATATTAGACTTGCAAATAATTTTTCACTATTCAAAAATCAACCATTAATACAATTACTTAATGAGAAAGTCAGTGATCCTCTTGAGCTCACAGCTCATAAAACAAAGGCCTTTCTGTGAACAACTCTGACAAAGCAGCATTTTAGCTAAGCTACATGTTTTTTATACCATCCACCAAATTCAAGAACATGTATATGCTTTCTAGGATAAAACAGTCAATGTTTACTTTCATTGTAAATCCCTTTAAAAGACATCTGAAAGCAGTTAGAAGGACTATCAGGTCATTTCCTCTCTAAAGAATCTAATCTGTTTACCTTTATATGTATTGAGACATTCATAAAATGGATTAATAGCTCTATGTACATTCCATATACAAAATTTAAACTTACTTTGAGAGCATAGAGTCCTGATTTCCCAGGGATTTTGAAGAATGTTCCATCACCTACACGAGTGTTAGTATGAAGCATTGCATTCAGGCAAGCTAATGGAGAGGTT
>VWZG01012465.1:58592-78868 GCA_013396735.1 Grallaria varia | reverse complement strand
GAAAACATCTACATTACAATAACAGGCCAGTTTCAAACTTAATCATATGCATCTGTCCCCTAGGCTTGAGGCAAAAAGTCTGTGAATTATAATTATGCTTTTCTTCATACAGCAACCAGTTCCACATTCTAAGAGAACCGAAGTCCAAATATTTATGTGAAATTACTTCATAAATAACACCACGAAGCCTCATTTTTAAAATGTTACAGACAATGTGGCTGCTGCACATGAATGATCAAAACACTACCAAGTTCAAGGGCAGCTGCATCCCATAGGATGAAAGGCAACAAAAGAATAATAAAGAGCCCAGAAAGAACACATTTAAAATTAAAAGTGATATATAGTAAAGCCTTCTTCTGTCTTAACATGGTCAGCATGCATTATTATACATAAATATGAACACATTTGTACCTTTTATGAAGCACTATCTTTTCTAATTAGAGTTGTTGTAGAGATTAAAAGATTGACCTACTCAAGGTAGTAATCGTAATACCACAATGGAATGCAAGTTAAAGGACTATTTAAAAAGAAACACAACACATTAAGAATAAAAAGAGTATTTGGACAGAGATGTCTTTGTAGTATTTGCATGTTTACATCAGAAAGAAAAAGCAAATGTTTCTAACCCTAGCTAGATGTATACTATCTTGAAAAGTTGATCTAAAAATGGTGGGGAAGGAGGTAGTCATAAATTATTTTAGTTTAGTTTAGTTTAAAAATTAAAGTACAAGATTTATAGATGTACTGTCACATCTTTGTCCCCATTTACTGGCTAATGTACATGGTGTACTCAGGGACTGAATCTGAAACTGTGCTTCTTCCCTGGGGTCCCTAGTCTGCACGCAGGCTTATCTTTAGCCACGTAAATATATTCCACTTGGTTAAGTGGAACAATGCCTGTGCATTAAATTAAGTGTGCTGCTAAGTATTTCAGGATTAATTATATACTCAACTATAAACCAGAAACAAGGCTTCAAAGTTCATCAGAGAGTATTCTTTTTTCTGCAGAATTATAACACAACATCCACTCTGCTGAAAACTGCATGTCTGATCTTTTTTTTATAAATACAACTGGACTGAAATTGTTGTATTTCAAATGGTGATGTTTTCTGTTGATTTCCATGGTTCTGTTACAACAAAATTCATCCTTACTGTACATGTATTATTTTAATGGCAAGATCAATAGTGTGGTAATTGCTCTTCTGGTAAAAAATTAAACTATAAAGTGTCCTCAGGCCAGGAAATCCTGTCCATTATAATTTATTTACTATAGGTCACCTAATGTATCACATTACTAAATCTAAAATAGAAAATTTCAGGTAAAAATGCTGCTTGTTGATAAATGCTTCAGATATGTAACAGGCATCTATTTTATGAGTATTCTAAATACGACCACGCAATATGAAAATTCTGGGAAGTTTTTTTTGTTTCTTTTTTTTCCCCAGCAAATAAAACTAATACCACATCTGGTTTTGATACAATAGTGTAACAAAATACAAACCTAAATACGTTAGAAATAAAACGATACTGCTAGTAGTGGGACAGAAAACATTAAGAGAGTTCATTGAGTTTAACAATTTCTTGAAACACTTTCGGAATACATAGAATGCTTCTCTTTACACATCTTCCCTACTTTGACAAGCAAAGACACAAAGCATTTAATACAGCAGTTACAGTTGTGTAATTTCTTCCATATGTTAACATACATAACATGAAGCAATTTCAGCCCTCTCAGTCTTGGATCTTTTTAGTGAAACATGATTAGGACTTTCTCTGCAAGATAGAAAGAACTTGCTGACTCTGCAGTGGAAGACAAACTCAATATGTCAACAAGAAACAAAACTGTGTGCACATGTATGCACGATTTGTATCCTTCTACTCTGATGGAGACACTCTGGAATCCACACTTATTTTTTAGATATCATTAACCAATTAAAATGATACAAGATGAATGAACCCAAAATAGAGGATTTGGCAACATCTCATGACCACTACTGTGCTCACAGCAGATATCTTAATCTTCAAAGTCTAGACAACTGGCAAGTGGACAATAGAAACTACTCTCTGACTTACAAAGAAATCCGTATTGGCTACTGAGCCAAGAAGTACTTTAACTACTGCTATGCTTGTTTCTTAAGGAAGTCCTAATGGCACGCAACCAACGGGCCATCGCCTCCCTTTTGAAAACTGGACTTGGGTATGTCTCTGAGCACAAAACAAATCACACATAACACACCCAAGTGCAAATGAAATAATAATAATCAGGACACTGAGGTGGGATTTATTTCAAGCTAACAGATCAAACTGAAGTTCTCTGGTGCTCTTTATCATCGCTATTTTAATCCATGTTAACCAATGACTTGACTATTCTTCTGTGAGCACCAGCATCCTCAAAACATTGTATTAAAATTCCCAGATGTTACCCACAACTGATACTGGAAACACTTGCAACACATGCTATCACAACACATGGGACTGTGGTTCAAAAAGCCAGCAATCAAAGATCCCATGATGCAGACTGATGTCTGAATCATAGAGCACTTTCTGAGAACTGCACTACTTATCGCATGCCTTCTAAATTCTCCGGCAGCCTGAGGACATGTTCTTTCTGCTCAGAGCTCCTGGCAGGTATTAATATAGCAGTCAAGGCCTGCCAAATATAAGGCTGAGTATCTGAGAATATCAAAAATGGCACAGCTTGACCTAAGTTCTTAAAACACTCCAAATCAGTTAAACTTTGATTCAGTTAAATGAAATTGGATACAATAATATTCTACTTTGCAACTTGATATCTGTGAATTTTAAGAGCCATAATATATTTTAAACCAATACGCTGCAAGTTTTATTGCCATAGTCTGCACACGAGAAATATGTTTACCATTTACAACCTTCAGATGCAGAACTTTCATATTCTTTATCGTCTTTCAGGCGAGACTGCTTTAAACCACCGTGGTATTCTAAAAGTCATTCATACATGGGAGTTACCATTTCTAAGATTGGTATTTTTCTGCTTGTGTGGTTTTTTTTATATATATATATACATCTATATATACATACACGTATAACTCCCCCCCGCCCCCATATTTTCAAATAAGTTTAAAAAATGAAAAGTTACTTACTTTCTGTAAAGGTGATATGATGTTATGATGTTACAACAACCAGGAAAGAGAAGAAAACCAAGGAAAGAGAAGAAAAACCGAAAAACAACACTCATTAGCTTTCCAGTATAAAAGTTGCTAGTACACTTTGATCATTTAAAAACCATTAAAAAAAGGCATTTCAATGTTTCAGAAATTCCTTTCCCAAAATCACTAAAAGTTCATATTCAGCACATCTCTTCAAAATCCCCGTACATGACCAAAGCAAGCTTTTCCCCCCAATTTCCCCAGTCAAAAATATCTCCAACATTTTGCGATTCTGGGCTCCCTCTACTGGTCATGCAGCCAGTGTTGCCTAAATCGAAATGCCAGACTACAGTTCCACAGATGAACTCTGCAAAAACATGTAGGGGAAGTACACATTTCAGTTATTTCCTCCTCTGCCACGCTCCCCAAAATCCTAAAAATATCTGTAAAAACACCAGCAAAAACACTACTTATTTTTATATTGTAAACTTCTTGATATTTTTGTCAGGAAAACCTGGAAAATTTCTGTGGCTATACTACAAATTTTAATGGTCTTTGCTAGACGGCTTGCCAAGAGACAAAAATTAAGCACTTTGCCAAAAAAACCCAAGTGTTTAAAATATGGAAAATAAATAGACTAAAGCTAATTTGTCTAGGCAAAATAGTGTGGCAGATCATGACAGTTCCCCAACATGCAGACAAAGCCCCTCGGGTCCTGCAGCCGGGCAGCATTTCAGTTACTCCGCCCCACTGCATGTGGCATAACCTCCCTCCCCAGTATGTTCCCGAATTTAATGGCAAATGCTATGAGGAGCACTTAGGTATCGTAAATTTGTTCTGTATTTATTTGTTTGAAATCATCTGCTCATTTTATACAGATCCACAAATAGCCACAAGAGAGCAACAATTTTTACTCACCACTGGGAAAAAAAAGTAAAACCAAAAAGCTTCAGAATTAATTTCTGATTTGAAGTCACACAGAATAAAGTATGTTTATAATGCATGCAAGTTACACCAATCTCAGAGTGCCAACAGATAAAGAAAAAAAAAAACCTATGAGGAAGGCTGCAGAAAATAAATTTGTGTGGTAAACACAAAAGCAAAAGAAGGCATAATTGTTATTTTCCAGAAACATGTAAAAGGCTGTTGAAGCTAATTGAGATAAATGTTCTTCATGGCCACAGGGGGAAGAAAAAGAAAGTTCACAGATAGTCTAAAAGTGTGAATGTAGCTGTTGATTTTTTAATCACCAGAACCAAGCAGGAGAGTCTGTAAAATAACCTTACCAAGCAGCTCATACACACCGTTCTGGCTGGTACATAGCCGAGAACTTGACCCAGGGTTTGCATTGAATGATCTCTTGAGCATGCATCCAGCACTGCAACCTGTGATGCTTTATCTCGTCAATAAATTGAAAGTCTTATTAAGACTGAGGTTAATCATATACCCTAAGTATACTTTTCCCCAACATATACAGCAGCTGGAAATGCTGGAAAATTGACGTGATGTCTAGATGTGCATTGCTTGCTGAAGTGTTCCACAGAGCACTGCATGAAGCAGTGGACGCCCAGTGTGATGAAGCCATATTTGGCTGCTTCTTAGCAGCTTTCCCACGATCATCAAGGAGCTGTGTACGCACGGTCTTGCTGCCAAGTGCCAGCAAAATGTCCCAACCCGCCTTACAAGACTGCAGCCATGGCCTAGCTTGTGAGCTACATACAAAACCACCAGGAACCCAGGCAGCTATACCAAGACAAGAAGACAGCTGTCTTATCTGAAGAAGATAGGCAAACTGCCGCCAACCGGTCTAGGGCTGCTCTCCTCCCACAGCCATGCCTGACTGAGCAGTGCTGCAGCAGCAGTTAGCACTGGGACCAAGGCAAGCTCTTCCAGCCTGGGCTCAGGAGGAATACCCAGGAGAGGTTCAATGAGGTGAAGACTGAAAAAAATACCTGGACATTTTACTATATTCAAATGGCACGGGATCCTTCCCTTGGCACAGAGTGAAATACAGAGCACAGGTAAACAGAAAACAATGTTGGTAAGTGCAAGATTTCCTGACAACCACCTACAAGTTTTTCAGTAATAAAAGTTTCAAATTAGCCTAAATAAACCAGCCAGTTGACCCCACCTGGACATCATATGCCCACCAAAGCTGCTCTATCACCCCTCCTCAACCGGATAGGGGAGAAAAAAATATAAGGAAAGGCTCATGAGTCAAGATAAGGACAGGGAAGGATCACTCAGCAATTACTGAATTACCATCATGGGCAAAACAGACTTAACTTGGGGAAATTAATTGAGTTTATTACCAATCAAATCAGAGTACGATAATGCAAAATAAAATCACACCTTAAAACACCTTCCATCCATCCCTTCTCTCTGGGCTTAACTTCACCCATGATTTTCTCTACCTCCCCACAGCAACAGAGGGATGATGGGGAATGGGGGCTGTGGTCAGTTGATCACACCTTGTCTTCTGCCTCTCCTTCCTCCTCAGGGGGAGGACTCCTCATACTCTTCCCCTGCTCCAGGGTGGGTCCCTTCCACGGAGTGCAGTCCTTCAGTAACAGGATGCTCCATCACAGGTACCCCGTGGAATCACAAGTCCTATCAGCAAACCTGCTCTAGTGTAGGCTCCTCTCTCCATGGGTCCAAGGGTACTGACAGGAGCCTGCTCCAGCACAGGCTTCCAACATGGGGGTCACAGCCTCCTTTGGGCATCCAGTGTGGAGTCCTCCATAGGCTGCAGATGGATCTGCTCTACCGCGGACCTCCATGGACTGCTGGAGGACAGCCTGACTCACCAAGCTCTTCACCACAGGCTGCAGGGGAATCTCTGCTCCAGTCACTGGAGTACCTACTCCCCCTCCTTCTTCACTGACCTTGGTGTCTGCAGAGTTGTTCCTCCCAGATGTTCTCACTCCTCTCTCCAGGTGCAATTTTTATTGTGAAAAACTTCTTTTCCCTCTTTTTGTCTCTGTTGTCTCAGAGGCACTCCCACTGTTGCCGATGGGCTCTACTCTGGCTAGCAGTGGGTCCAACTTGGAGCTGGCTGGCATTGGCTCTATAGGACACAGGGGAACCTTCTGGCAGCTTCTCACAGAAGCCACCCCTGTAGCCCCCCCACTGGCAAAATCTGCACATGGAATTTCAAAACACACAGTAAGACTGCAAGCAGTATATTTGCTTTCTCAGCCAATGCTAAATACAGACTATGTATTCCAGGTACAATTTCATTCAGTCATCCTTCTTTCAACAGAAAAATCATACACTAAACATGTTAATCCCAACTAAACCAATTTAAATTATCAAACAGAAAACTTGATTTGAACACTCAATGAAAATCTTGCTTTTTATTTTTTTCCATTTATTTTCCTACTGCAAGTTAATTTGTACATTGCTTAAAATTATTAAAATACCCCAATCAGCCAACAAATAGAGCTTTAATATAATCTTATTTTTTGATAATTTGGAGACTACAAATGCATTCAGCAATTATCTAACTTAATGTACAGAAATTAATCCAAGATGTATTTTCTGATGTTAAAATAGCAATGACATTTACTAAATCACTACAAGTGTACTTATTTCTGTCAAATCATTTTTGGAAAGAAACTGTAATTTGATTAAGAAATTAGCTTTTAAATGCTGAATGAAAATATACTAGATGTGCCAGATATAAACGGAAAAAGGGAGACTCTCCCAAATATCACATATCCAATATAATTTACTAAACAATAAAACCACCTCTTAATATGTAGGTAGTAGGAAGCTAGGAAACCATCTACTATTTCTATATATATAGACTAGTGAAACTGTAGAGCTGGAAGATCTCAGCCTCTCACACAAAGTACTTATTCATAAATTGGAACAAGAAAAAAGCATTTTGCTTTTTGAGCTTCCAATTAGCTTTGCAATTTTAAAGGGACTACTAATGAGAACTACAGAAAATAATCCTGAAACCCACAGTTGATGTAACTGTCCAAACTATTTATGTAATGAAGTCTTAACCATAAATAGTCATAATAAATAAAGCCTTAAGTTATTTGCTAAAATTTTACAGGAATTGAAGTACCTACACTTTGAATAAATTATACACAAGTTTTATTTCTAATATAACCTCTCCCACTTGGATCTTTAAATGTACTTCAAAGGATTAAAATAGATTTCTTAACATAAATATGTATTTTTTAAAGTTTATTTTAAATCAATTTTATCCATGCTAGCCAAAATTAACATCAGTTTTGTTCTCATTTGAGCAGCACCCTGAAGAAAATTCTTACCTCTCTGGTCCCATTATGCTTCACACATGGTACCTGACTTGACCAGTGCAAATAAGCCAGGCTATCAGGCAACAAGGCAGACCAGAACAGCTCATTTGCCTCTAGTCTCACAGACTGCAAACAACTCCCAGAAGATGGCAGGGAAAAAGAGCCATTATATGCACTACTAATACTCAAGCCTCATATAGATTTCTTGCTTTTCTAAATTACATGAAGGTAGAGGCAAGATTATATTAGCATGATGGAAAAACCAAGGACCAGTAGACACATGCTGCAACATAACACATCATATAGGTACCCAATGTATGTCTCAAAAGCTAGCAGGACTTACGTACCAGTCTTCACTGAAGTTAACCAACGCAGTGAACCCCAAATATGTAAAGCAGAAGAACCTAATCATGAACTTGAACTCTGCCCTTTGCAGCTTGTGAGGGAGTTACAAGCAGCTGGAATCACAGCTGACTAAAGGGATACCTCACCAAGAAACTCAAACCTTTTCAGTGTCCTTCAAATGTAAAATAATCTGGAGCAATACTGTGGAGAAACTCCACATGGATCCTAAATTCAAGCTAGGTATCATGAAAGGGTTTTGTTGGTTTGGTTTTTTTTCTCTTGTTAGAAGGAAATCTTGTTCACAAACTCATCTAAGTTTTACAGTTTGAGTTCACCAAAACTGGAATCAGGGAAGGAGTTGTAAGTGGAGCTGCTTTCGCAGAACTAACAAGTGTCCTTAGTCTCTTACCAGACCACATTTGAAGCATTAAACAACAGTGTCTCTCCTTGGGAGATACACAAAGATGATTTTAAGTCTTCTGTGAAGCATGTAAATAATAAATAAATAGTGGAGATTATGCCACTACCATTAAGACCTATTTCTATTACTTCTGGGATCCTCCCGCATGAAGCAATCTCCCTCTGGGCCTTTTGTATATCTACATACAGTCATTGTTTGCAGCGATTACATGGCATTAGCACATACAATAAAGCCCAAATGAAATAAACATCTAGCCATGTGTCATCATGTAAAAACTGAGGTGGACAATTAATGAAATGCTAGCTGAAGGCAAACACGACAGAAAGACAGGAGGTGCTGGTAAGAAAATGCTGTTTTGTTTCTTTGCTAAAGAGTTTGCCAGACTGTCTGCATTCACCCACAGTCAGTCACAAGTGACAAACTGACTGCACAAGCAATGAAGTTTCTTGGAAAGCAAAGCTCTCATGAATGACTATCCATACATTTTTATAGTAATTCCATCTCAGTAGACAAGCATTTGGCTCACTTTTGCAAATGATGGCATAGACTTAGGGGTTGTTTTTTGCCTCTTAGCTTTACTGCAGCACTATGGTATATCTGATTTCTTTTTTTCCTCAGGGGTAAAGATTATTGAAAACACATCTGATCCTGCCTTCTGCTCTGTGCAATGGCCTTTCATAGACATTTCAATCAAGTTCGGCATTTCCACCCTTACCTTTAGAGTAGTTGGTGGTCTGAGGACAGGGTAGATGAAGTTCTGATAGCCTACAACACTGATAATGAATTTTTTTGTTATCTAGAGCAAAGTCTACTTTATCTCATAGTGCCGGCAGCCTGAGAGAACTTCTGATGGTGTCAAATCTGGTGACAATAGCCACAGCAATGTTCCAGAGGAACACAACAAATGGAGTTCAGCAGTGGTGAAAACGGACCTTTATTATGACTCTTCTAAAGCTATAAAACGAAAGCTCTGGGAACAAAAGTTCATCGCAAATCTCAGTATTCCTCAAGCCAGCAAGACATTCTCTTCTTTTTTCTTTTTTTAATCACTTTCTCTCACAAGAAAGCCTTTATTTACAAAAGTTCCAGAACCTGTGTAAAATGTAAGTATTCCTGAACAGAATTTTATAGAGCGACTGTCATGGAATTTCCCCTGAAAGTATTTATAATGTGCCTGAAAACAAGATGCCAGCAGCATAGCAGGTAAATTCGAGAAGGAAAAAGAAACACAACACAAACCTATCATACCAGCGCCGCATTATACACTACGGACTGAAAGATACTGACAAATTTTCCTGAAATTTAAATACTTCTACCCATTTTTTTTTTCTGATTACCTTTGCCCTTGGCCAGCCATGTTTCTGAGTAAGTCTCCCTGAATACCTTAAATGTTCTGAAAAGTATGCTTGAGACACCATGACACCTCTTTAAATGATATTCACATATGGCAACAAGCACTCCTTGACCACAAAGGAAATGAGAATACAAGTTTTATAGAGACTGTTTACACTTTTGTGTTTCCTAACACCTGGGAAAACCCCAGGTTTTTCTTCTCTGTGAAGAAATATCTCAGAAAAAGGAATACTTTGAGTCCTTACCATGTCATTAGATGTAGTACAAATAATAGAAGAAAAAAAGCAATGCTAACGAAAAAAAAAAGGGCATTTTGAACATGTTTTTGAAAGACACAGGCAAAGATTAAAGAGTGCCTTTTGAAATCAACCTGAAAGAAAAATGTTTCAGAAAGAACAAGAAATCAGCATGTGTCAGATAGTCATGACAGCTAAGCTGTCCCCTGGACTGAGAACACCCTCCTCATTCAACACCACTTACAAGAAACTATTTGACTTTTTGTGTAACAAATTCTTATACTGGTCAAATAATACCGTTCTCTCTGATAGCTGTTTCCTATTCAAAAATATCCTTTTTTTTGGTCTTTCATAAAAATATTTCCTTTTAATAGTTTTAACTGATTTCATTAAAAAGCAGTAGTACATTTTTCATTTTCTACTCCAGTATCAATGATCACCATGAAGGACAGAACTATAAAGAAAAGCAAAACATGAATTCCTGCCACATTAAAGGAATTCTGGAGTAGAGGTTAAAAAATGGCTTTCTTACAGAAACCGTGGTTTTTATATATATGATGTCTTATTTTAGTATCAGATTTCACAGACCCCTGTGGGCTTTAAATACATATGTTTAGAAAAATGAAGTAATGACTGTGCTACAGTCAGAAATGTAATAAACCCAAGAAAAACATTGTCACAAAATGTGCAATGTATAAAATGAAAAATAACACCCCACCCTTCCAAATATTCTTGGCTTCAAGGTGGGTGAAGCTTACTCCTAAAAAAAAAAAAGTTAAGGTGGAAAGTAAAGTGACTATGCTAAACAAGACATAGTCAGTAATCACCGAATGCCTTTTGGCCTCTAAAACTTAATCAAACTACACAAGAGACTTCTTATGAATTTATCCCAAGTTCTCTTGTTTAATTTGGTTTTTTAATTGGCCAGTCTCCATAACTTCTGCTGCAGAGTTTTAAGAATATCTTGTGAGTCTGTGTGTGTTTTACTGATACACAACAGGTTAGTCAATTGCAAAATAAAAAATACAAGCCACCTCTCCAAAAAAAAAAAAAAGTTATGGCTATTTTTAAGAACATTCAGCTCCACCAAAGTTCACACACTCATATAATTTACACTGGGAGGAACTTCCAGAAGTTACCTAGTTCAACCTTCTGCTCAAAGCATGGCTACTTGGATCTGGGTCTCATCCATTCAAATTTTGTGCAATCTCCAAGAATGGAGATTTCACACCCTCCCTGGACAACTTTCCTCCTGTGCTTAACTGCTCTCACTGGGAAAGTATTTTTCTTAGTATCAAATCTGAATTTTTAATATTACAAGTTCCGTAACACATGTTGTATCTGCTGCCTCTCATTCTTCGCTTCTCATGCTGTCGCTATGCAACCGCAAGAAAAGCCTGGCTCTGTGTACCCTACACCCTCCCATTAGTGAGTCCTGGAGTGCCATGGGATCCCCCTGAGCCTTCTCTTCTTCTGCGTGAACAAGCTCAGGCCTCAGCCTTTCCTCATGCATCCTATGCTTAGCCTCCAGACATCTTGGTGAACCTCCACTGGACTCACTTTGATATGTCAATCTCTTTCCTGGACTAGGGGACCCAAAACTGGACATGGTTCTCCAAATGGGGTCTCACAAATGCGGTGAAGGATCAGTTCACTTGACCTGTTGGCCACAGTCCTGCTAACACAGCCCAACATGGGCTTCCCCTTCCTTGCTGCAAGGGCACACTGATGGACTGAAGACTGCCTTGTTAACTGCCAGGATTCCCACGTCATTTTCTGCAAAGTTGATTCCTGGCCTGTGCCCCCAACCTATACCACTACATGAATAACTGTGTTCCAGATGAAGAAGCATGATCTTGCCTTTTTTGAGTTTAATGAGTCTCTTAGCACAATTCTCTGCTATCTTAATACCTCTGACCATCAGCCCAGTCTTCCAGTGTACCAATTGCTTCCTCCAAACTTGCTGAATGTGCTGAATCTGTCCCATTATTTTGGTCAACAGTAACAGCCTCAGTATCAAGGTCCGAGCAACACCACTTAGTAACTGGTTACCAACTGGAGTTAGCACATTAGATTAAATCCCTTTGGGGCCTGCACTCCAGGCAAATTTCCATCCCCCTTATTGTCCACTTATTGAGCTCCTATTTCACCAGCTTGACTGTGAAGATACTAGTGGAAATTATGTCTAAGGTCTTTCTAAAGACAAGGTAAAAAACATCCGCTGCTGTCCTCTTATGCACAGAACCAGTCATCTGAACACAGAAGATGAAGAGGCCAATCAGGCATGATTTGCCCCTTCTCATTCGTACTGGCTTTCTGCCACACTTGACTTTTTGTGCATTAGATTGGGACATTCTCATTCACCAAGGATGATAAAACAGATTTTCTGGGCCCTTTCATCCACAATTTGATGATCAACCATGGCCAAGACAGTAATCAACCTTCACACCCTTAATCACCATTCCCTTGCCCATGCGTAACAAGACCAGGAGAGCACATCCCCTGGTTGGCTCATCAGTCACCTTCATCAAGAAACAGACCTTCGTGAATGTCCTGACTTGCTTGCATCCCTTATAACTACTATGGTCTGCAATATTTGCAAGACGCCCAGTAGTAACCTAAAGGCCTCATCTACTTCCTCTTGGCCAGGCAGCAGATGTTTACCACAACATTACTCATATTGTTCTGCCCGCAGGCTCAGTAGTTATTTCAAGGCAAAGCAGTGCGCACTCCCACCCCTCCTTTACATGCACTGCCCCTCTTTTCCAGCTGGATCCATCCATCCATGGCAGGACCTCATTGCGTGCACTATCTTCCCATGTCTTTGTAATTCTAAGGTGCTCTGAAAGTGCACAGAGACTTGCAATTCTTCCTGTTTGTTTCCCAAATTCTGTGCATTTGACACCTGAAATGGAGAACCCAGGCATATTGCCTGCATAAAGAAAGTGCAAAATTTCTTCAATCATGTTGTTTCCTAGACACTTCCCTGATGTTCCCTACACCTTCACTTTTCTTCAAAGGGCAGCAACCCTCACAATAAGTAGCTACATCAAAGCCCTCCAAAAAAGGTGACTGAGACTGCCAGCAAAAATGCCTTTGCCCCACTGCATCTCACAAATCCTGTCCCTGTTCAACAATCTTTATTTCTCAAAGAGGGCACCATTGCTTTGCCTGTGACACCAGTCATGCAGCTACACTTTGACCTGATGGATGTGTCCTCTGATACCTAAGCATTTCCACCTCCTGGCGGGATTGAGAAAAACACCACCTGGACACTTGTGCTCTTAACCCCTGCCCCCAGGGCTCTGCAGTGACTTTTAACATACCTGTGGTCACCTCAGCAGTATCATGGAAGCCACATGGATGAAGTTTGAGGTGGATGTTCATCACATGGATGAACAGTCTGAGGGGCTGGACAAGTCTCAGACACATCCATCTGCAACATCTGTGATTCAAGTACCCACAAAGAAGCAAACCTCCAGCTGTAGTAAATACACCATGGTGGCAGATGGGTGACTCCCTGTCAGGACATGGTCTCATATATCTGTCATTCTCATTTTCTCCTTCATGTACAAATTTGGCTGAGCTACAGCTGGCTCTGACTGTCTCCCCTGACAATTTTGCTAACCTCATTCCAGAGCATTACACCTATCCTTCTCTGCAGGCAGAGAAGCTTCCTTCTATTGTCTGAATTCATCACATTCCAACTTCCCAAGCTTATGAGTCTCTGTCCAGAGTTAGCTTGTGACTACCATGTAGGTAGTCAGTACCCAACAAAAACTGTCAGAACTGAGAGAGTCAAAGGACTCCTTAGGCTGGCCCTGACCTGCTGTGACATCCCACCAAAGTTCCCAGAAGCTGGAGCTTCCAGAAGAGTTTCCCTGAAGCTTCCTCAAGACTCCTGGAAACTGCTGCAAACTGCCTGATCTCTGATTAGCTGCCTCTGCTGGAGATCTGCAACAGAGTGACAAAATATGCTGCAAAAGAACAACAGGACTCCAGAGCTGCTGCACCACCCACCGAGGAAGCCCCTGCAGCATCTGACAGTGGCTCCATTACCTCTGCTGCACAACGAAAAAGGGAAAAGAAGGAAGAACAAAGTGTTGCCAGAAAACCACTGTGAGCCAGGCCTAGTTCCGAAGGCTGAGTAGGATTCCTACTTTATCATGCTACACCAGGAATGTAATCCTGATGCAGTCACAGCTTCCAGCTACACTCCTCCCCGATAGATCAGAAGAATTCCCAGCCTTTCTTATCATCCCCAGCAGGGACTTCTGTTACCACAGCTATAATGGTTACAAGACACCACCCTGCAGTTACGCCAGCGACAGTGCATCTCTGCGCCTCTATGTAAGGCCATGGAGTAGTTTCTGCTTTCACCAGCAAGGTTTGCACCAAGACTACTACTGACCCCCTCTTGCTTTCTGCCAGCTCTGCCACTCAAAGAGCAGCTTGAGTGGCTTCCCTCTAAGGCAGACCACATGTTCCTCTCTCCATTATGTGTTCTCCCCCTACCACCCTTTTTTCTTTATTTAGAACTTGATTATTCCCCCAAACAACCATGCGAATGCTTGTGCCAGCAGCCAGGAAGGTGGGCAGCGCCGAATAGGAAAAGCAGCTTGGAGAGAGTGGGATTATTCTTTCGGCTACAATATTGGTTTACAGTAACCGGAGAAGGATGGCCTCAGACTGACACAACTGGTTCCCATTTCAGACTCCTCAGCGCAAGGCCTGTATTTCACCTTTTGTCAGCTAACACAACACGCTCCCTCCAGCCGCTCCCGAACCTACATGCCAGATGCAGCTGGCTCGCCTCAGCCGTAACCTCTTGGGTCACTACATCTGGATGCAGAGGAGGGGAGAGGCGGAGGTACCACCCTGCTGAGGGAAGGCAGAATTACCAAGCTTGAAGGAGCTCCACATCCCCACATGTTTCTCCACTCAAGCCTAATGTCATGTCCCTTCTCTCTCACGTGATACCAGTGTTTTCCAGTTGCTGCCATTAAAACCAATTGCAACTAAATTTATAAAACTGGAAGAGGTACCTATGTACGTACATGTCCTTCTACCTTCCCCCAGTAATGAAAAGAAAACAGAAGGGGCAAAACACAGCATGCTCTTAAGACCTATTAGAATTAAATTTTAAAAGGCAAGCATATTTCAGCAAAAAGGCTTAAATTATAGCAAGATTTAACTATTTAAGGAAATAATAAAAAACTATTGCCAAGCAAAGTACTGGACAAAGTACTTTACTAAGTATTACACAGTTTAAACTATTGCCTATATTGCATTAGAATTACAGATTTCTTTATTCATATCAGAAGTCTTTACATTTTTAATATGTTCCTTAATGTTGAGCTACCAGACTGTAATGTAACATTATTAAATAATACTTCTCTCTGATAGAAATAACAGCATTAAAGCAAATTTCTATGCTGAATTGTGATTTTTTTTTACATTCACTAGCAAAATTCTTACTGAGTTATCCTAATTAAATCAGCTTATTAACTTTGCCCACTCCTAAAAAAACCTGACACATGGCAACATGCTGACCATGCTGCTATGCTGTGCCATTTCAGCCACACCCCTCACCTGCCTAAGTAATCAATGGTCCAAATCAGTAAGAAAGTTCTTAATGTTTATTGCAATTTCTTTGGAAGTTTTTACCTGGAAAGAATCTATTCATTGAATGGCAATGCTGAAATCAAAGCTGAGGTATTTTAATCTAGGGATTTTACTGCTTTTACTTGATGGAAAGTAACTAACAGGGTCTTGGTTAGTGCATAGAAGCACTTCCAGTCAGTTAAAAATTTTTACATCACTGCTAACAGCATTCAGTTACAGATTCCTCAAGCACAGTGGACTTGCTTGGACTTGTTTCCTTTTTGTTATTTTTTTTTCTCTCATTTTCTCTTGTCTCCTTTTCTTTGGTCCTTTCATTTCCTTATCTCTCATCTCTATTTCTCTTTTCCTCTCTTTTCTTCCCTCTTTTTAACTCTCCTACCTTGCATTTGTCTTTGTTTCTCTTCCCCCTTCCATTTCTCTTTTTTCCTTTATGTCTTCTTGCCCTACCTCTGTTCTCCTCTCCTCCTATGTTCTCTTTTATTTTCTTTCTCTCACTTTTGTCTTCTCTTTTCTGTTCCTGTATTTATTTTCTATTTTCTATGCTTATCTTTCCTCTCTTCATTTTTTTTACCTTTTGTCTTTCCTTTCTTCATTTTCTTTTTTCTCAAACTTTTTTTCTCCTCTTTTTCACTTTTCTTATTTCCTTCTCTTTTCTTTCTCCTTTTCCTTCTCCTTTCTCGTCCCTTTCCCTAGTTTCTTCCTCTCTCATTTTCTCTCTTTATCTTTCTTTCCTCTTGGCGGTGGCTTAGCTTTGGCCAGCAGCCAAATGCCCACCCAGTCATTCACTCCCGCCTCCTCCACAGGAAACAGGGATAAAAGGGGATGAAAAACTTGCGGGCTGAGATAAAGGCAAGCAGATTGGTTACCAGTTACCTTAAGAGACAAAACAGACTGGACTTCAGGAAAATTAATTTATTGCCAATTAAAACAGATTTGGATAGAGAGAAACAAAACCCTCCTCCTCTCCCAGAGTGCTGGTTTTGTCCTTTCTTAAATATGTTACCCCAGAGGCACCACTATTTTGGCTGCTGGACTCAGCTGTGCCTTGTGGTGGGGTTGTTGGCCTCAGCGGTGTCTGCACAGAGGCCGCCCTGCAGCCCCCCCACTGCCGGCACCGTGTCATGTACACCTCTTCATTTTTGTTCATTTACTGTTCCTCTCTCCTTTATCTTTCTATTTTCCCCATCTTCTCTGTCTTCTATCTCTACTCTGTTCTTCTCCCAGTCTCTTCTCTTTTTCTCTCTTAGCCTCCCCACCCCCGTCCTACAATATCTTATTGTTAAAAGAATCATACTTCTTTTAAAGCAGAAATATAAACCGAAAATAAACCTTTTTATGAAGCAAAAACAACTGAAATCCTGAACTTCAATTTTAGTTTTGTTCATTTTTACTCAAAACCAAAGAAAGTGCACCATATCTTACGCCTTCTCATTCACAAAAATGCAGGAAAATCTCCACAGCTTCTCTGTTCCGTCTCTCCAGTTTTCAATTAGGACATGACTTCTAACTGAAGGAATTTAGAATCTTGAAACTAAATGTCAAAATCTGGCACAATTATGCAAAATTACATGTTTAACATCCAAGACATTGCATCCAATCCAAAAAGAGAAAGCTAAAACATATGAGAACAACGCATTTCTACACCTTCAGTTCCCACTTAATTGAAAAAAAAAAATTCTAAAATCTAGTTTATCATGTGAGAGAATGAACAAATAAAAAGAAACACTTCTTCCTGTATAAAAGATTTTTCTCAATATTTTTGTACTTGAAGAGTACTTCTGCATTTGAGAAAGTTTTACTCAATCACCAATACCAGCCAGAAAGATCAAACTGATACAAACAACAAGGAAGCTCAGAATAATCACAAATAAATAAAGATTAGACCCAAAACCAAATTACTGTTTTCTGATAATACTTATTCCTACAAAAATGGTTGTATAAGCAAGACCATGTTTTCACTTTAAAGATTAAAATAAATGTAACAACTACAACTTGGCTGAGTAATAAATGCCAAGTATGTGCTTAAAATAGTTTTCTTAAGAGCTCTTACCTGCAAGAAAAACCTAAAAATAAATGCAGAATGGCAACTGCAGTACACCTTGTAACTTTAAAAATATAGCAACATATGATTTATTGTATTGTGTCAAATTAAAATATGTGAAATGTTTAAGTTATACTTGTACATCAGGGAGTTTAATTTGGCAAAACAGCATAGCAAAATGTTCTTTCCTTCCCTCAAAGGACCAAGCAGATACTTTTATTTTTGTGTTTTAACTTACTCCAGCTGTTGCAATTCAGTGTATTAGTACTTTTTTGACTCAAAACAGCTCCTTAAGTCTGGAACGGGGAGACTTAAATTTCAATTTAACTTCTAAATAAAAGTCAATCTAATCTCAAAATGTCACATACAATGTTTTCAAATTATATAACAATAGAAACCACAAAATATTTTGGGAAAACACAGCACTGATAATTAAAAGTTCTAGACTGGCTATTCTTGATAAGCACATAAATCCATCTGAAAGGAAGCTTCATTCTGTTGAAGTAATGAATAAAGTCCCTCTGAATGTAGGAGGAGACACACATGCCAAAGAGAGCCAAAGAAACTAAAAATAACGTGGCTTACAAAAAAATTCAGTCTTAACCAGAATCCGCTTACTGTGTTTAGCAAAGAATTAAATTATAAATTTAATATTAAATTAATTAACAGCACAAATAATGTCATTAATTCCTGGGCTGTAGCTTGGGCACAAATAAACTTGTACCAACACTACTTTAGTTGATACAGTTCAGTACATCATCGGCTGAACGATGTTTTGATGCAGTAGTTCACATTTATACCATTAAGCTACTACTACAGAGGAAGGTTAATGGTTGGACTGGGTTTATTGGCAGTTTTTGGATGAAAGGGACAGAAAGATAAGAGTACAAATACAGTTTGACTGCCTAATCTTCACTGGCCAAGAAATGATTCCTTGACTGAAAGCAAGCAGTATTTAACAAAACCGAAACAACGTCCTGCTTGTCATTTATTCTTTCAGATACCTTCCCAAAGAGTTCCTGGCTGTTGCCTGTAGGTCAGGGTTTTTTCCTTTGTGATGACTTTAGGGGAAACATGTTACTTTTTACACAATGATTTCATATTTGATGATAGTTACCTGAAGTATTTAGCAGTCTAGAAGACAAAAACTTCAAGCGTATCAGTAACATAAAAAGAAAGGAAGTAATGGGGGTTTATTGAAACAAATGATACTGCAATAGCTATGCATGCTGTAAGATCCTAAAGAGGGTGACTCAGCTATGTTTGCACGGATTTTATTTCGTGGAAGGTAGTGCTTACTAAAAAGAACTACTAGATCCCATCTTCCTTTTCCCCTATTACAAATACAATGAAAACCAAAAGAAATTAGAGGAAAAAATAAATTTGTCTTCTCTCAGCTATTGAGGGCAAGCAGCAAAACAATACTTAGATCGTTTGAGCTCTTTCCCATACTCTTTGCTATTGGAGTAACTGAGCAAAGATGTATTTCAGTATAATTTTGTAATTTACAACTTTATATGTATATAACAACATGTGTACATGTAAAGAGGTGAATTGGTGTCTGCAGGTATATTTACAAGCCCATGAAGAAAAGTTTCATGCATACAGGTTTTAAGTTCTTTTATTTATACTTTGATTTGAGGTATATGTTCTGGTTCTCAGCTCTCTTTTAATATTGTAAATATTTGCCAGCCACGCAATTACTGATTCCAACATACAGCTATCATAAAACAGACTCACTGACAAATGCAGAGTTCATTGGGATCACAAACAGAACATGGGAGCTTTCTATACTGCTGAAAGAAAAAGTCAAATCCTGAATAAATCATATTCTTCCCTCACATGACAGTATAAAAGCAAGCAAAATACGTTCAGGCACTTTTTAAATTGTTTTGAAATGATGAGTGTGCAGTTAATTTAATTTCACAGTAATGAAGACTACCCTATGAGACTCAAAATGAATAAAATGGAATTGCTATCAGCTAGCTGTAGATAGAAAAGAAATTCATGTATGTAACAAATTTTCTGAACAGTTTTACTTGATTTTTTTCATTGTCCTTAGACAGTGTAATTCTGAGACTTTTGGGGAGGCTTGATTCTAGAAAGATGTACTTCAAAATTTTAAATGAAATGTGAGAGTGCATGCCTAAAAGAGTACCAGTAGATTTTTCAGCTCATGCAATATAGTAAAAAAACACAAAACCAAACAGATTTGGGTGTGTTTTTTGCCCTTCAGTGAAGAAATGGTATAATTACAGGTAGACTGAAGCATATATACCCATATTTTTATAGAAAAAAAGACATTCGCAGCATACTGTTCCAGAAAAATAAATCATTACTAGAAAATGATGCTTTCATAGAAAGCCTGACAATGTTTTCTTCTTTCACATTCAAGTAAAACAGATTTAATTCAGTCTGCCAGAAATGGCTATGCTTCTGCTCTGTGAAAAATATGCTAATGACGAAAATAAGGACTTGACAATTTACTGAATACTAAGCGGAAAATCTGTAATGAATTGCCTGTGTTGTAGTGTTCAGTTTAGGCTCATTTTTTCCCTCAGTTGCTATGGAATACTAGAAATAGCATAAAGAAGATTATACTATTTTGTGGGATGTTGTGCATGTCCCTTAAGACAGAATGCTTAGAAATAAAGACAAAAGTCAGCTGTGGGATAAATGAAAGTCAAAGCAGTAATAAATAATAGGCTTAAATACTAACTTTTCAATGCAAAAGAGAAATACGAAATGGAAATGCCAAAAAAATTCACCCCCCAAAAATAAATCTCAATCAGCAACTAATAAGTTGAAACCCAGAGTAATTCATTTTACACCTGCAAGGAAAAGCAGCTTCTTAGG
>VWZG01012465.1:22047-56577 GCA_013396735.1 Grallaria varia | reverse complement strand
AAAAAAAAAAAAATCAAGCAGCACTATTTCCTATTACTTATATGAAATGTGGAAAGGTGGTTACAATGTATGTTTTAGAACTCAAACACAGAGAAATATTGTACCAAATGGAAAACTGAAGTACTGAACATTATGTGAGCAAAAATGCATGTGGAAACATAACAGCAACGTGCTAATCTTAAAAAAAAAAAAAAAAAAAAGAGAATCAACTGTTCTGAAATCCAGGAAGGAAGCCATATGAACTTTTCTAAACTATTGTAAACCATCAACTGAAAGCCCCAGACAAGATAAAATTCCAGAATTGTTCTATTTTCTCATAACTGGACCTGGAACCAAACTAAAGAAAGACACTTGATTGGTCCCAAGTCAGGACATGACATAAATACTGTGATATCCACACTGTAATACTTTAGAAAACTGCAGGCACACAGAATGGAGTTTGAGTCCTCAAAGGAAGGGAAAAAGGATGACAGCAGATCAGGATAATTGGAGACCATGGGATGGATGACCCAGTGTGAGAAAGAGGGAAGATTCATCTTGCATAAACTCTTGGGACAAGGGACTGCGTGCAGACAGGAATTAGCAGATACTCCACTGGCAACACCAATTTAACGGACAGGGTATTGGGAGTGGAGGAGCAGAGGACCAGGATATAATCTTAGCTCTGCATTTAGCTTTGATAAATATTACATTGTTTCTGTCTCCACCCTCTTTTTACATATGCTCAATTAATATTCTTAACAGTAAGAACAGTATCCTTCAAAGTATTCTGTGTCATACTCAAAAGGTTCTTACAATTTACAGTGTGCCATTTATGATCTGAAATACTTCTAAAATTAAATCCACCACTAAATAAAACTAACACAGGACTTTACATCTGTGACATGAGCATGATTTTTGGCTTGCCTGTAACAACTGGAGAACCTGGTACTTAAAAGAATCAAAATCAAACAAAGCTAATTTTATAAAAAATGTGACACGCAGTCTGATTTTACTGGACTACTTATTGAAGTCCCTAGAGAGAGACTCAATTGTCCTGCAGCATTAAAACAAATACAGCACCCAAGGTAACTTCTAAAATACTACAATACAGAGAATAAAATTAAGATAATGGTGGCTCAGGCAAAAAAAAAAATATACTCAAGGTAGTAAAATGTCTTATTTTGAAATATATCTTGTGTAAGTATACATAATGGAAGATTCGTCATCACTAATACATAAAAATTCTGTCATCTTTGCAATTAACTGATGGAAAACATCTGAGGTTTTATGATTTTACCTGTTTAATTTGCATACAAAACCAGTTTTACAAATCAATACAAAGGTGGGATTACTGCTGTCCAGACACAGGCAGGCTAGCTTTAAACTAACAGCATGATAATCACAATGCAGCAACATGGAATCGAGAATTCACATTCCTAATCTTGGGCTTGATTTAATACCATAGTTGTTCTGGGGTTACATCACTCCAAAAACTGAAATAATGACCAAGGAGGTGACAGGGGTGTGATTAAGCAAGTTATCATGCCAAACCTGGAATGCAGTACTATAGGAAACCCACCGGTTTTTACTAGGCTGAATTGCAAAGTGCATAACAATGCTGGGAATGCCTAAGGAAGAAGGAGCCAGCCTGAGATTTTTGGCTGGCAAATTGCTCCTATCAAAACTGCCTACCAAATTAGGCAGTCTGTTACACTGGGAAGAACTGCGTTTCAAAAAGGTGTCTGAAGTGAATTTACGCAAAAAGACAGGTTGTACTGAATGTTTGTTCCTTTCACTGCTCTACAGCCAAAAGCCACATCTGTAGGAGCATGAAAATCAACCTAATAATGCCAGGCAAAAGAATCTGAATAGCTTTCTCTCTCTCTTCCCATCAAGGCTTCCTTTCAGTCCATTGCAGGGAATAACTATCTTCAGACAAAACAATGCACTCCCTTCAGCTGAAGAGGCTCCCAAATAAATTCTATCAGACATATGCAACCACAGAAGCCTCTTAACTGTCTGTGCTCTTCTCTTAACCACCAGAGCCTTAAGACAAAAACTGCGGTTCTTTCAATCAAATTTTTAAGCGGTTTTGGTAATTGGAGGGCATTTGCTTTTTTTTACCCCTTTTTTTAGTGTAAGGTAAAAACTATGACTTAATTAAGAATCACAGTGACATCTTGGAATGACTTTATGGATAAAGAAAGCAAAAAATTCTCTGTCTATATGCATACACAATAAAAAAAGGAACTTTAAAATGATAAACAACAGATGACAGTTGCCAGCTCATTTAGCCTATTTACAGAAACAGCAGCATTCAGAAGGGATTTTATTTTTAAGTCAATAGCTCTAAGGACGAAGTATGTAAAGGCTTAAAGAGACACTGTCAAAAAGATCAAAGGATTTACAAGTGACGGTAATATTTTCAGGAGTCCCCTCTAACTTCAAAGCTAAATACAGACCCTGCATGGATCACACGTTTAATTCCACTGATGACTCCACTCAGCAGTTCAGAGTGGGTTTAATTCTAGCTAACCTACTAGTTTCATATTTCAGTACAAAGAGTGTATATCCAGTATGAGTGGATTTATTAGTGTCATACTTTGCTGCACTACTAGGCTCAGAGGACTTCATATATTATGATATCATTCATGATAAATATTATCAACAGTGTGGAGTGCAAAAGCAACAGCACTATTGCTAGTGCCAATGGCAAGCATCTCTCCTTAGTCGTCTGAAAGACTACTGTCACAACAATAAATCAAGAGATAGCTTAGTCTTGTGGAGCAAAAGACAAAATATGTAGAGGCAAAAACGGAGGACGAGGAGAGAGGAGCAATGCTGTGATTCCCCTAGCTGAAATTAAGATCAACCAAAAAACATTAAGGGGAAGTAGTTTAAGATTGCTACTGGAAAACAAATAACAGAATGAGACAATGGGACTTTTTTTAAACTCTTCTATGAATTATCAGAACAGAATCAAAGTTACTTGATCATACAGAGGTCCATTACTCCAGCTGAACAGCAAAACCACTACAAAATTATTCCATTCCAGGGTTCACAGTTCTGAGTCTAACAGAGGAAGAAGGCAAATACCTAGCATAGCTATGGGCTAAAGTTGCACTCCAAGAAATTAAACAGCGCTTGTCCCATTTTGAAATTTTATTGACTTTTAACTTGTACTAAGAATCTTTGGCTTTAATCTTATCCAGACAAGTCAATTTCCCAGCCTCACCATGCAAAGGACAAAGGGATATACAGAAAGCCAAGACATAATCGAGGGTTATTAGCATCAAACATTTATCAGAGTTTGGCTGGATATTCTCCCCTAGGACTCAAACAATATGTATGGCCCAAGTACTGAAAACTGATCTAAAAAAAATTCATAGAACAACATGGATCAAGGGATATACTAGTTCATTCCCCTAGTTCAAGGCAGGATCAACCAAATCTACATAATTCCTGACAGGCATGTATCTAAAATGGTTTTGGAGAGATGCAGAGATCTCTCACATCTCTCCCATGGCTCATGACAGAAATCAATTATACTTGTTAGAAAAAAAAAAAAGTACTGTCTAATCAGAATCTTCTCTTGCTACAATTTAAAGGCTTTATTTCTTGTTCTGTCCATATCAGACATTCAAGATAACTTATTCCCTCACTCTTTCATATCTTTTATGTAGTTGAAGAGCTACTATTGTGTATACTCAATCTTTACTTTCTTAATCCAAACACCTAATTCCTACCAACTTCTGTCTTATTTTTATCTCCATGATAACTTCAAGCAATCTTTGATGGGTCCTATTCTTCATGAAGGTGCAGTGCCCCAAACATAAGGGAACAGAGAGTTTATTTCTGGCAGTTCTACAGGCAATTTTCATGTAAAGACAAAAAAGGACAAAATCAAGGATGATACTGGGGTCAGAGTTTAATATAGTAAGAAACAAGGAGAATTAGAGAGAAGCTTTTTTTTTCTGTGCGAATCAGCAAAAAATTTTAAGACACATGACCCAGTTAAATATACCCATTATGACCATGCAGACATCACTTGGGGCAAGAAAGGCAGGGACAGAGAAGCATCTGGCAAGTTTCTGAACCTGTGTTAGAAACAAATATCCTTGAACAGAAGATGCAAAAAGCAGTTAGAAAGGATGAGAGCACTAAGTTTGACTTGAAACCATGGGGAACAAGCAGCTTGAAAACACTGAGTGTTCATGCAAGGATGACTCTTCATATTTAGGAAAATAAGGGAAAACACAAAAAGAAGAAAATTGGCATAAGGAAATTAACACTTCAGCAAACTCAACCCACACAACATGCAGAAAGATATTTCTGTAAGCACACCAGCAGATATGAAACTGGCTTGCTCTTCCATGAAGGGGTAGCACTGGGCATATACCAAAACCAGAGGAGTGCTAATGCCTAATCAGAAAGCTGTCTATGATTCATCATGGCTAGGCTGCGCGAACCAAGATTTGGGAAGGGCTCTACCCACGCTTGCTGCAAGCGCGCTGATGGCTAAAGAGGCCGATGCGAGATAGGCAAGTCCGGTTGCAAAAGGCACAGCAGAAAGTCTCCCTAGGCGGTGTTGGTGAGGCACAGTTCTTTCTGCGTCGTCTTTTCTCCTCCAGACTGATTCTGCGTGCGTTCTCAAAGGAATCAGCAGCGTTATGGATGGTGTGTCTCCATCCGATTGAAGGCCAGAGTGGACCAATAAAGTGTCTATGATTAGACAGCTGCTAAAACCAACACCACAATCAAACATGGAAAAACTGATTAGATGATAATTAGATAAATTAGATATTGTCAAATCAGTTAAATCTGTTGAAATTCACCTTAGGTAATTAAAGCTGATGGGATCAGTCTCGGAACTACCAACAGTAATTTTTGAGAATTTGTAGAGGATACCAGTGATTCCAAAACACTTACTGACTAGCTCTAAAAAAAAAAAAAATAGAAAAAAAGGCTGGTCCAAAGAAGTACAAAATAAAAATTATTTGGAAGGATCTAGCAAATAAAAAGTTGAGTAACACACAGAGCTGTCAAGAGCAAGTTATTTCAAATCTATCAAGATATTCTTTGTGACATAGTAGCAGACTTTGTAGCTAGAGAGGCAGCAGTAGGTTTCCTATAGCCCAAGCAGGTATCCTATAGTCTGACCTAGTGATTGTTTGGAAATTGTTTCTCATGAGACTTCCATAAGCAAAGAAGATAAATATAATGCTGCAAAAGGAAACAAGTTCCAATAAGCAGATGACACTAAACTTGGAAGAGCTGCAAGCATGCTGAAAGACAAGAGTACATGGTTGAAGCAATCTTATTGAATTAGAGAAATGGTCTGCAGAAAACCTGAATACAATTCAGTAAGGGAAATTCTAGACCTTAACAGGAATAAGTAACGAGAGAGATACAAGATGGAGAACAACTATTGAGGCAGCAGCAGTGAAAAGAAGCACTGAGTCTAAAGTGGATCATACTCTGTGTCACACTAGCACAATCAGCAAAATCTCATACTTGGATTTATAAACAGCAGATTGCAAGTCTAAAATCTACAATGGGATAGGGAAATATTTTCAAAAGAACGGGACAGTGAGTGCTAGGACAGAAAATCCAGAGCACTGTGCACTTAAGTGAGGGCTGTCTATTTTCCTTGTACAGAGATTTCAGTGTCCAGGACTGTTGACACTGTTCACTATCACCACAGGCATGAGTGTAAAATACACACTTATCCCTCCTCCCCAGAAGAAAACCATCTTTTTCTACATCCCAAAAATGTTTGCCTTAAAATTTTTTATTCCTTTTAGGTAGCAGAACTGCCTGCCGACCATTTTACAGCCATCCATCACAAGAGGAAAGATATTTAAAAAGTACCTCCCCAAAGACACAGGAAACGGGGTAGGTTATAAACTCTCACAGGACATACCAGTTGAGTTTTTATTTCTGTTTCTAACATATATCTGCATCGTAACTTTGAAAACGTCCTCATTTTGCATTTAATTGAGAAATACAAAAATAAATGTGCAACTTGATGTCTTTATGGCAAACAAAGAAAAAAGAGGCTGTATAGTCTGACAGTGTCTTTTTAAAGATTACACATAATGATAACAAGATTGCTGAAAATCATACATTATTTTTTCAGATTTACTACTACAGCAAAAAGCTTTATATTAATTAATGCTGCAATAGATATGAAAAATGACTAAGCCAATTAATCTCACTCATCTATAAATGGAACAGTAGAGAGGAGAATTTTTGAAGAACTTAATTCAGAATTACCAAGGTTCTCCTGACAATAATAATCAGTATAAAGAAATAAGTAAAGTACATTAAAGTAGTAATATATTCCTGGCACAAGTTCAGACTTGGAAGAATACATGAATCAATACAGAATAAAATACGCTAGTGCTATTCTACTGCTTATGGCAGGGTGACTGCACATCATAAATTTACATCCTTTGCTCATCTTAGCTGGCTGCAGCAGAGAGACCAGGAAAGACCATCTTTAGTAACAGCAAAGGCACCACACTGGCAGAAAGGTACTAAAAGAAATTGCAGAGTAGGATAAAGTGAACAGGAGACTCTAAATTCAAGTACTGTGAAAACATCACTTAAACACTGAGGCCAAATCAACAAATATATGTACAAAGTCAAATACCTTACTGGATCCTACTAAGAGTTAGGCACTAAGATAACTTTGCAAGTTTGTGCCTAATCAATATTGAAATGCAGCAGACACAACTTTTACATTAAATCAGAAGTTAAATGAAAATCCAAATACTTTTAAAAAATCAATACAAAATCAACATTTTTTTTCACTTTACAATTGTAGAATTTAGAATATTTAGGCTAAGGAGTTGATGATTACCTACCCTATAACATAATACAATATTTCAAATACAGAGAAAAAAAATTCAATTTTACCATTTGCAGTTTCCTTGATACTCATGACCACCTATAGCATCCTGCAATCTACTACACATTCACACATCTCTGTACATATCATACCAAGAATAAAAATCTGAATTTTTTTCTTATTTCTCTGCAATTCTGTTTCTTAGTAACTGAAGAAATGAACGATCTAGCTTTGAACCTCTTTAAAGGAAACTTTCTCTTATTATTCATTCTGCAGCAGTTAAAAAGAGCTTTGACATTTTCTATATTTGAAACATAAAATATTGCCCTCTTTCTCTCCCATAGGTTTTCCACTCAAAATTTTATTCATGTACTGATCACAAAACCAAGAATTTTTAAAATTATGAAGAAATGCTATTATCAGGCATTTGAGCCCCTCCCATGCAGTTGTCTCATATCACAAGACGTAAGAAGAAGAAAGCAATCTAATCACTGCTGTGAGAAACAGTATCTTCATAAAACAGATTTTCAAAATTTTGTTTTCTTGCTTTTTTGTTGTTGTTGTATGCAAATTGTTGCAGCATAACACACATTTGGACATTCATTTTCTAAAGTTTTCATCCTCTTATTTCCTTGACATCATTGCCAAATACGCTTGAAGCAATTTCTTGACAGGAACTAAAGCACTTAGTAAATCTAAGAGGTGGCAAATTCAACTTCATCTTGCACACCATCTCTTTTGCAATTTTACCAAACACAGCTATTATGAGAATGTTACAAGGCTACCAACAAAAAGCAGTGCATGGTTATGCAGTGCAAACAATTACACAGAGTGTTCTTTTTCCTAGAAACAACAGTGAATTTAATAAAAATATGTCCCATGGTTACTTCTGGTTCACCTTTAAATGGGATTTGAAGTTCTCTTGTACTAGGCTTTAGGTCCCACACTAGCAGAATATAATTAAAATAAAAGCAGATGTCTCCCTTTGCTGTGAGACAGCAGTAAGTATTAAAGCAATTTATTAAAATAGAAAAAATTTACTATAACATTTGGAGAAGAGGAAAGTGCATTTTGCAGGAGACCCCCACCAATCAACGCATTTTTTCTTGCTTTTACTTCCTGCCCAAGTTTCCATTTGCAGGTCACTCGAGGACCTACCAGGTAGACAGTCACCTTTGAGAACAAGAAGCTGCATGCCCATCAGAACCAGATGTCAATGGAAGACTACTGTTGATTTCTGTAGGCTCTGGATACCTCATCTATCCCCTAAAAGTCTAATTATTATCACTGAAATCTACATTCAGAGTATGCTGTTATTAAGCAACTCAGCAGTGGAGTTTCTGTATCAGTTGTCAGTAGCTGTCCCCATCCTGTTGCAGCCACACAGATAAGCTCCCAGTGTTCAAACACTCCTCTCCTTCCATTCCCAGTTCTTTATCAGCACAACTCCTGTTAACACAGGCAACACCAGCATGTCCTAATAGAGATATAAATGCCAGATCACAAACCCAGGGGAGAGGAGAAGTACGACAAGCTTCATCTCGCACTTTGTCCATGCACATGGCGGCAGAGGTAACCCAGCTGTCAAGCCTCAGTTCTTAAGAAAAAATGAGATGTAGCACTGGGGTGTCTGGGCAGATCACACTGTCTTTCCAGCAGAAAGTCACTGGAGTCTTGAGCGTGACCACAGATTCCTTTTGGAAGGTACAGAGTTAAGCCAGTCAATAACCACTTTAAAAGATGTGAACTAACAAACCTATAGCTATATTTCCCATTTTGGTACTGGAAATCAATTCAGTCAGCACTAAGTTTTGTAAAGATTATATACCATTCCTGGATGTTTTTCAAAGAGATAGCAAAAATACAGAACATATAAACACTGACCTTGTTTCTTTTAACCCTTCTTTCTGAATGACTTCCAGTATTTGTTTTGCAGTCATCGGTGAGTTGGGGTACTTTTCCAATGCCTAGAAAGAAATAATAAATGTGTAAGTGACAAGACACAGTTGTCCCGTGAATTTGAAAGGTTATGTGATCATGCAGTTTTTATGTAGTCATTTGTGAAAGGCAGGGAACGGTAATGTTGAGACTGAAGCCCTCTGTCTGTTGGAAGGCCAGATACAACCCAGAAAACAGCAGCAAGAAAAAGATTTATTTGCTGCTTTTGTACATAAACTGCTACATCTTCCTGGGAAAAATTTTTACCAGGTTCCAAATAACAGAGTTGAAATACACAACTAATTTTATGGTACAGCAACAGATTTTCTTTCAGGCATAAGGAATAAAAAAACCTCAAAACACGAAAACCAAAGGGAAATAATAATTTTAAAAGACTAGTCTTTCCTTTGATTTTTATTCTTTTAGAACTATTCAAGGTCATTTGAATAGTCTACACTAGGGTTTTACCATGACCTCAAAAAAAAAAAAAAAAAAAAATCGGCTAAAACCTTCCATTTGTAGAGCAGGAGCTACTGTGAGAATTGACACAGTGAGGTTTTGATTTTAAAATGCTTTTTGTTTCTAAAAACAATGAAAAATGAAGCAGTCAGAACCGTCACAGCACATAAGATGCTACATGACAGAGTGCAGTATATTTTTCCAGTTCAGCTCAGGTTTCCACTCTTTTGCCTTTTCCAACTGAGACCAAAGTAAGTCACTTCTCTTTACAGATAGAATCATAGAATCATAGAATTGACTGGGTTGGAAAAGACCTCAGAGATCATCAAGTCCAACCCTTGGTCCAACTCCAGTCAGTTTACTAGATCATGGCACTCAGTGCCACGTCCAATCTCAGCTTAAAAACCTCAAGGGACGGTGAATCCACCACCTCTCTGGGCAGGCCGTTCCAATGACTGATTACTCAGTAAAGAATTTTTTTCTAATATCCAACTTAAATTTCCCCTGGCAGAGCTTAAGCCCATGCCCCCTTGTCCTATTGCTGAGTGCCTGGGAGAAGAGACCAACCCCCACCTGGCTATAACCTCCCTTCAGGTAGTTCTAGAGAGTGATGAGGTCACCTCTAAGCCTCCTCTTCTCCAGACTAAACAACCCCAGTTCACTCAGCCTCTCCCCATAGGACTTGTGTTCCAGTCCCTTCACCAGCCTTGTTGCTCCTCTCTGGACCCGCTCCAGCACCTCAATCTCTTTCCTGAACTGAGGGGCCCAGAACTGAACACAATACTCCAGGTGTGGCCTCACCAACACAGAGTACAGGGGAAGGATCACTTCCCTGGTCCTGCTGGCCAGGATACCATTGGTCATCTTGTAGGGATTTTTCTGATTTTCCGCTTCCTTTTTGCCCCCATCAGTTTAATGCTGTTAACAAACAGCCACTCTTTTGCTCATGTAAAGTGCCAGACTGACAGGCCTGGAAAATAAAACCTTTCAATCAGCAGTAAAAGGTGTGGTACAGGCCACGGCAATCAAGCTTCCCAGAGCACCTTGCCAATGTATCTCAGCCAGAACTTGCATTTCTACCCTGTGTAAATATAAAATCCGTTTGGTCTGATTCATACGATCCTGAGCTTCTCTCCAGTAGTTACCAAACGATGGCAATTGTGAAAGCAGCTACTACTCTATGGATACCTGCCCACTAGGAATTAGAGACACCACCACATCGTATCTGTGAAGGGTGCTAGCCAGGGCTGTAATTCAAGCAGCTCACCTAAAGCCAAAGCCTCCCTACTCACTACAACTTGACCAGCTCAGACCTCTCCCACCATTTTACAGTTCTGATTTACTGCCTGTTCTCTTTTGCAGCAAAAACACAGTTTACCAAATCCTTCAGCTCTTTGTTAGAGATGAGCTTTGTATCCTTTATCTCTCAGTTCCACAAAGGAAAATGTAGAAGTGAGGGTTGCACTAGAAAGGTCTGGGAGCTGAACTGAGCTTATCTCATGTGCAACAATAGGCAATATTCAAAAGGGACCCATCAGGAAAGGAAAACCCAAAGGTGATTTGAAAGGAGAATGAAGAGAGGGTAGGAAAGAGCATGAGTACAGCAATGAGTAAGGACGGAAGGAACTGCACACAGGGCTGGGAAAAGGGCCATTGAACAGCAAGGGAAGAGAAATGCTCCGATGTATTAGTGACAGAACCACAATGACACATCGGAAAAATGACAATGTGTATAAAGATTAAGACTAGGATGAGAAAAGGTTAATGGTGTGAAGAAACAAAAATGAAAACTTTAACCTTCAGAAAGAAGACAAAGAAAAAGGGCAAGGTGAAATGAGAATATATCAAAATAAAGGGAAAAGAGAAGTAAACTGGGCAAACTGGAAAGGACAGAAGAGGATACTACACTGTACTGGACACAGCTATGAAGGAAACTGTGTGCACTTGAAAGTGGGGTTACTCACTGTGGAGGATTCCCTGTTTCTCTTCCTGAGTACAGGCCCCTCAGCACACCTGGGCAGCTCCTCCCTGCAATTGAGAAAATTTGGGTAGCCCTGTCCCCTTCTCTATGACATCACATCCTATTCTATAAAGTCAGTAATAAGTGCCAAGTATTATCACGGGAGTTCAACAATAATGGGAAGGAAACAATAAAGCTACGCAAACACCAGAAGTCACCCTGTCCTGGACAATGGGAGAAGGGAGAGCAGTTTGTGCTGAGGAAGCTGCACTGAACTGGCTGTGGAAACAATGGCCAGACATATGGATAGGGAAGATCATCTTCACCAAACAACAATGAAACCAACAAGTAGGATGCATAACACCAATACAGAAAGTTTAATGAAACCCACAGGGCAGATTTCAAATACCACAGTATGAAGTGAACACATTCAGGGTATAATGACAAACTGAAATGCGGAGTATGTTAGACAGGCTGAAAGTGCTGGAGTAAACAATTGCCCATTGTGTGGACTTGTTTTATGCCGGACATGTAGCGTGGGCTGCAGTTCATATATCCCATGAATTTAGTTCTGTTCATCTAACCCTTTAAACCCTGTTATTTGAAAAACTGTTCATAGGCTAACTGAAAAGCATTAATTCTCCAACTCAAACACTGCTGAAGTTGAAAGTCTCGTTATTGTGTACATGATTAAGTTTTCTTTATCAGAATGGAGATTAATTTAGCAGAGAACCTTAGTAAGGATGGGGGTTTTCTGCCTTTCCCACCATGCTGCCCATCTTCATCGTTGTTTTCACTCCTCCCCCCAGTTTTAACTTAATTGTTTGTCACAGTAAGAAAATAAAAATAATTACTTCTACAAAAATTTCAATGATAATATAATTTTCTACCCTCAGTAATGGAAAACAGCATCAGAGTATTATTTAAGATTCTGTGAGCTAATGAATATACTGAACTGATAATTACACCAGTGTCTCTTGCCTCCGTATCTCACCACTAACACCGCTAAAAGCCTGCAATCCCTTTTGCATTTCTAAGACTTTTCAAAATAATATTAGAAATTCAAACTGATTAACTAGCTGGGCCTTAAGGCAAATAACATACTAAAATGCAGTAGCGTAGTTGTCACAGGCTTCTTGGTCAGAAGAAGTAATGCACATCAGGGGAGAAAGCCTTAATCTGTCTTAAATATCTTTCTCCTTCCTCCCACTCCATCCACCAACACTCATATTGTATACAGGCAGTGACTAATAATGCTGAAATTAAAGAATGCCAAAATACTGTCATGAAGGATATGACTGTTTCGATGTATTTTGTTAAGAAGAACAATGGCAGAAGAATGCTTTGCACTGACTGCAACCTCTATCAAAGAGAATCAAATATGCTCTATTTATTCCTGCCATTCAAGCACAGCCTTAAAAAGGGATAGCTGCTAAATAACTGGGACAAATAACGTGATACCCATCAGGACAATGTGAAAGAGAACAGAAGCAGTCATTGCACAGAACACATTCTTGATGTTCATTCCAGCCCAGGTTAATGGCGTAAAGAGAAGATGGCTAAGATCCTAACAAGGACAGTGGAAATCACACTTCCCAGCAAATGGTAGCAGCCTGACAAATTGTTGTATTTGTGTCACCTATGACTATCAACTCACAACTTCAGATTAAATAATCACACAGACACCACAAACACATGTATTCCCAGTTTCACTGGAAAAACATCTATTATCTTTCGTGTGTTGACAACAGCTTGAAAAAAAATCCCTTGCCACACCAGGGAAAAAACACTTCCCAGTGAACTGCTAACAAGAAAACTCTAGTGCAGAGTCAAGACTCTTAGCTTTGCATCAGAGAGAAATCCTGAATTCTCAGGCCACCTAAAAAATCAGAAGAGAACCTCTATATAAATGATGGAATTATTAGTTTAATTTATATACACAGCTGCTTGTGACGACCTGAATCAAATCTGTTCAATTATTTGCATTTCAACCACTAGAGGGAACACAGCAGAGGGACAGAGTGAAGACAGGCAAACCAGAGTCAGCCTTCTTGCCACCCATAAATATTCCGGCAGAAAGGGGGAAGTTTTGCCTGCAGCTACCAGTTACAGTGACAGAAAATGATTCTTCCAAACAAGAACCAAGTGTGGTCTGATACTGTGTTGTAGTCCAAAAGCAGCAGGCAGATCACTTTAGTGGGCTGGATGATGTTGATTGTGTGACCAGATTATAGTAAGCTGGAAGCAGCCAGATCATCTTCCATTTCTGGAAGCGGCTGGCAGGGATCTGAAGGTCAGATAGCTGAAAAAAACTGGGATCATTTTATCACATCTGTTTGGTCAAATTATATGCTGAGCCACTAGTCACAAACTGAAGCAATTCTCCTTAGAACATTATTTCAATTAACTCAGGAGGAGAAGAAAGAGGAACAATAAAGTTATTCCCAGTGCTCCTACTCATCAGCTAAAATATGAGTCAGGCTGAACTACACAATGAACAATCTTTACTGCCCAAAGACAGCAGGGTGAATAAAAGAACAAAAAAAATAACTTTCCTTCTCCTAAGCAGAAAATACATTTTCTAGCCACCCATTACTAAATTAATGAATTGAAAGATGGAGTATCAAAGAGGGCACAAGAACAGCGTCCTGGAAAAAATCCAGCATTGTCCTATCCAGCTGCTTATGTGAGGTTAACAGGAGGACTGACTTCTATTGTGGGAAATGCCCCTCTCAAATCTTTTGTGTTCATTTTTGATTAACAGCTTTAGTCATTGGGGAATTATCAGCAGCCTGGTAAAAGTTCAAAGCCCTTTGTGTGAAGAAAGATGGGTAAATGGTTCAGAGGAGGGGAGGACACAGAGTAGGGGGGAAAAAAGGAAGTGCATAGAGATGGATGAAGAGGCAAAAAGAGCAAGGAGAGGTACAAGATAAATGAAAAAGAGGGATGTTAATAAGAAGATGCACTATGATCTATTTTAACACAAATTCTCAAATAAATATTCATAGAACTCTTGCTGATGGCAATCAAGAGAAGGTAAAGAGTAGTTTCCAGGTACTAAAATATTAAAAGAAGCCGAAATGGGAGTAATAATTCTCCTGGTAGGACTTTTGTCTTTGAGCAGTTGCAATTTCAATATGGAAATTATAAAATCTAAGTAGAAGAAAGTGCATTTCATAAGATGTCTTTCAGAGTATGCTCTATACGATGAATTTGTCTTTGTAATCCATGTGACACTACAGATACGCAGGAAAAGTAAAATTAAGCACAGGAAGGAACAAAGATGTAACACAAATAAGAAAGCAACAGATAAAAAATTTCCATAACCTGCTGAAATATATGCAGTTTTAACAGCAGATACATGCATACTTGCTAGACCACTTTTTTTTTAGTTTTAGAGGTAATGCTACTGACCCATAGAGCTCAAATGGTTTAAAGTACACCCATAAAATATCTTTCTTCAACTCTCACTCTGAAGTACTTCATCACAAACTATGGGGAATAACTGGGAAAACATTTCCTGAAAGAGAATTTCTACTACAGAATTTGTTTTACAAGATGAACCGAAACTGTCTAGCTTTGCTAACCTACCAGATATGTAAAGCATTATCATCTCATAAAATACTGAATGAAAGGCTGGAGCAAGAAAAAAGCTGAATGATTTCTTTGTTCATGCCATTACTTTAACTGGGTCATTTAAGGCTTGTTCTGAGATGTCCAAATGCTTTTATTGTTCTTTTTAAAGTTCATTTATAATGCCACATTTCCAACAGATATAAAGACAGCAACAGTGCTTTGGAAATTCCAGATAAACTGTACACTTGACATTTTGAATTCAAAAGAAATTGGACTACAATTCACTTAAAATTAAACATACAGTTGGACTATTCTTTTAAAAGGCACAAGCTCTAACAGCAGTGACATCTTGCCATTGCTAGTGGTCTCATAGATCACAGTGGAAAATGTAGGATATAGTTTTCAGCCCCAAACAGCTGACTTACAATAACTTATTGATCTGGTCTGACATACTGAAACAAATGGAAACCTTCACATTTCTCTCTTTGCTAATGCAATCAGCCTTGTCCAAGCAACCAGGAACTTCCACTTAAAGCCTCTGTCAGCACAGGTCCATGAACACCTCTGTTACTGCAACGGGATGAACCTAGTGAGCACACAGAATCCTATCAGATTTCTGCAAGATCAGCATCAAAAATGCCCCAGTGAGCATGATGTCAAACTTGCTACCCAGGTATGGGTTCCACTGTGAGCAACAGCATTACTAGCTATGATTTCAGTTCAAGCAACAGAGCACCCAGATTCCCAGAATGACTGCTCAGTTCTGAGAGCGCAGTCCAGCCTCCAGACTTCTGCTCAGCCATGCAAGCCACACCTCTTCTGGAATTCTACTGCAACACTCCACTGCCTCTCCCTCAGCCCAGCCCTTCCCTATCCTCCAAGTGATACTCTCATCTTCCGAGGTGTTGCAGTACCCCTCACTTCCGTATGTCCCACCCTTAGGTGCCCCTACCAAAATACCCTTCTTCCCTAGTCCTTACCACAGTACAAGCCTATAGTATATTCCTATGTCCTCTACCTCCTCCAACATGAGCGCATTCACAGAGACGCAATTCACTGCAATGGGTTCCCAACAACCCTCCCACAGGTACGCAAGTTCTGCCCAGGCAGCCAGCACTGAACACCTTGCTAGCAGCACACTGTAGCTCTTAGGTGCTGACAGGATAAATTGGGTTGTCAATCTCCTGTGGCTTGTGGACCATATTCTCTGACTATTTAATTTAGAGTAGAAGTTTCATCAGTGCACCCAGCTGAAAAACATGGGTCAAAGCTGTTTTAAAACTACGAATCATTATTGCAGAGAAGGGACAAGGAGCTAAACACAGCTCTGCCACCCAAAAATATTACTGAAATCTGTACTCATTCAGTGACCACACAGGCCATGATCATGAAATGCCTCTACTTCCAGCAAGGATAAAAATTCCCCTTTGGCCTTACTGCTGTATAAAATGAAGAGAAACCATGCTTAGGTGACTGGAACTAATGGAGCTGAATGGATATGAGTGCCCTGTCAGCTGCCTTTATATTACAGATAACAGAAGAAAGAACTACCACCAGGGTGAATATATTCATCACTACTAAGAGAACAAAGGAAAAAAAAAACAAAATTAAGTAACACCAAACCTCAAACTTATTTGCTTTCATATATGCTGTTTTCTCTGCTGAAAAATGATACAGAATATTTTTTTCCTGAGACACTGAAAGGTTTGCTCTATAACTTATGTTTCAGCACAGTAAAACAGAAAAAAGAAGAATTACAAAGAGGAAAATTTCCCAGAAAAATCAAGACAGAATGAATGTATGTTTGTTTCAGAAGCCTTCATTGCTTAATTTCCTCAGGCAAACGTAATGCATAAGGGCTACTTTTAATGTGAGAAATAAAATTCCTACTGGCTACTCTCTGAATGTACCAAATTTAACTGGAGGTGACAGTTGTGCCAATTTTCTTGCCATTGCTTTACTATCAGAGTTTATCTTGTTAGACAGTGTCCTAAAGATACTGACCTAAAATTTCCAGATGGCAAAAAAAGAAAACAGGAGAAAAGAAAAAAGAGGAGAAAATGGAATACAAATAAAATATTTTAAACCATGCACTCTACATAAACATTCCTACATATTCGTTTGGGCCACTTTAGATATTTCATCCTGGTAAAAAATCCACTAAAAAGATAAGAGAACTTTAATCCTGCAACTGACATTGACTCCATTAATGCACCATAAATATATTTATATTTCTAAAATATCTTTAATGACAGCAAATATAAAACTGCAAAAATTTTACTTTCATTTTAATTTTGTGGGATAGATGGCATGAAAGTAACTCATGAAATTTACAGCACATTTTGATGTTTAGGTGCATATCATCCAGTGTAAGTCACACTGATCCTCTTAACCTCACAAAGGAAGTCTATAAACCTCATAACTTCTTTGTCTGGATTGTTCTTTACTCACAGGATGGTACTCCCTTCAAAATAATAACCACAGATGGAGAAAATAACTAAGAACCTTTCGTAGTAATTTTGTCCCAGAAAGAAAGATCAGAATGAAATTCCTGAGAGCTGTACAGCAAGTGATAAAGCTGGAAAAAATAAAAGTCCCTTGCAATCACAGACAGAACAAAAAGCACTTTTAGTTAAGTTCTCTGAGACCACCTGTTCAAATACTGGAGGCAAAATGGGAAACCAAAATCCCCACGTAACCAAAAATTAGGATTTTGTTATTGTCTTGGTTTTGAATTTTTTTGGGGCGAAAGGAGTGGGAAGGGTTGATTGTTTGTTTTAAATAGGAGAACTATTCTTTCTTGTCAGAATGAACAATAGAATAAAGCAGAATCTTAAGGATCCTTGGGTGTTATGCACCATTTCCTTCCAATGTTTGCACACTAATTTCACATCAGGTTTTATTAATCTGAATCATGACATCATTATATACAGAATAGAGTTCACTGGCACAATCCAGATCTACTGCTTAAATTGCTCTAAGAACAGATATGGTAAGTCATGTTTCTGAACTAAAGAAATACAGCCTTCTCATAGAATGTGTAAAGAGAGAATTCTTTTGTTAGCTGTCAGTGAGATTTTGCTATCTCTGTTAAATATATAATGGTTAGTGTCATAACAAAGATCAGCCATTGTGTTATGGCATTTATCTTCATGAGTGAAGAGAGGAAGGGCTACTGTGATTTATTCCATCTCTCCTCATGAGACGATTAATGTCATAAGAGATTAGTCTTCAGTACTGACTTGTACACAGAATAAAGTACAGGGCTGGAGTGGGATGCTAGGCAGTTTTAATTGCTACAAGTTTGGAAGCCCACATTACTTACATATAGCACGGCTGACAATTAGTCATCTAAGATTTTCAAAAATAGGAGAATATTTGCAGCACACTCATATTCAGTTTGTGTCATTTATTTCTTCAGTCCTTAGCAGCCTTTCCACACAGTCCTTTCCCCCATCTTGTCACCTAACTCCACCCACACGTGTCCTCTTAAATACACCACTTATTGGAGAACTGAAGTCCGTATTGGTTGTTTATAGCAATTTTTGGTAGCATCTGTTTAAAAGTTTAAAAAATACACTACTTAACAACTATTACTAGGAAACATTTGTCACAATACAGGCAGATTATAAAGAACAAATAATGGTTCTGTATCTGTGTTTGCATGAGCTGTACAAACAGCTTTTCTCAGGATCTGAGAAAAGTTACATGCTCACCTCTTCCCAGCAACCTTGTAAAATAATCTGAGCATCCTAAATTGAAGATAATAATCTTTCAAAAGACTATCATGTCGGAGAAATACACACAGAATATTTTGTTTACATGCTGCCTACTCCTTCTTATGAAAGAAAATACTTCAAATAATACCATGCTGGGGGTGGGGGAAAAAAAAAGTACCAACATGAAAAGTAAAAGTTCTGTTAAAAAGGAAATAATTACTTTTCTCAAAAAAAGGACCATGAATTGTCTGCATTTTCTTAAATTCTCCTTTTCTGGATGCTGCTTAATCATAAATGTCCTTGATTTTTTTTTTGTTAAAAACAGCAATTCTTTACCATTGGTGTACATCAAAAAGGACACATTATTAAAAAGCTCGCACAATGAAGTGTTATCTTTATCTAGGCTTCTCAAATATTGACTTAAACGTTTTTATCAGGCTATTAATCACATCCTATTCAACATGAACAGCAGCTGAGACCAGTCCTGACAGTGAGACCAGCCAGGTAACAGGGCAACATTATGGCAAGGAAAAAGTATTGTGAAAGCTAAGGACATTTCTTATTGATGGTAAGGGGATAGGAGAGAAAAATCAATGGGTCCTCATCAGTACAACTGTCTACCAGTGGGATGCTGATTTCCCTTAGAGATTAAAACCAATAGGAGCAATCACTTGGCACAAGGTGTACAAATTCAACAGGACCTCCAGCCTATGGAGAATAAAAGTGAACAGTGACTTAAAAGCTAGAGTTCGTGAAGAGACAAAATGCTGATTGTTAAACCTACAGTTTGTAATCAGATCTCGAAACAAAATACAGAACATGTCTTCCCCCATGGGAGTACAACTTGAAAATGTTCACGATAACGTGCAATTGTTGTGAAGGCTCCAAACTTCTGACCCTGCCTGAAGGAATTATTTCAAGCCGCAAGGCTGGCTGACCCCTTGAAGTCAAGCTGGAGAAGCACTGACCACGTTACAGTGCAAGATGGCCATCAGCCACGTGCATCATGCAAGTACCATCACCAAACACCAGAATCACAACAAAGTAATTGGTCAATAGAGACAAATTACAGAGGATTTTATAAGGGAATATAAATACAGAGAATTCTTACAAAGACAGGCTTCCTGTTCAAGACAAGCTTCTATTTTTAATGGTCCTTAATACCATAGCACATTTCTTATCCTAAGACCCCTCACTATACACTGAACAGGTTAAACTGTTACCTGTCAGGAAGGTAACTGTAACCCAAGAAAAGCAAACAAAGAAAGTAAAATATGGATGTTATACAGTATATTCCATCGTGGGTTTTATTCTTTTTCTATGTGAAACAACACAGGTACACACAACAATCTGAGTTTTCCCAAAGTCACATCTCTTTAGCCAATGTAGCACTAAAAATTGTCGGCTCCTAGGAAACGCTACTGGCAAACAAATTCAAGGCCTATGGGGTTTGGGCACGTAATTTTAGATTTAACCTTGAACAAGTTGATAATAATATAAATTTTAGCTGTATGGAAAAATGACACTGCCTTAGCTTGGGCTTCCAGTATAACTACAGAACTCATACTATACTTCAGAAACAATCATAAAATTACAGAATCATTAAGGTTGGAAAAGACATCCAAGATCATCTAGTTCAACCTTCGACCGAGCACCACCATGTCAACTAAACCATAGCACTACATGCTGCATGCAGGCATTTCTTGAACACTTACAGGTATGGTGATTCCACCACCTCCCTAGGCAGTCCATTCCAATGCTTAATGACCCTTTCATTGAAAAAATTCTTCCTGATGTCCAACCTGAACCTTCCCTGGCACAGCTTGAGGCCATTTATTCTTGTCCTGTTGTAAGTTGCCTGGGAGAAGAGACTGACCCCCACCTTGCTACAGCCTCCTGTCAGGTAGTTGTAGAGAGTGATAAGGTCACCCCTGAGCCTCCTTTTCTCCAGGTTAACCAACACCACCCAGCTCCCTCAGCCTCTCCTCATATGCCTTACTTTCTAGACCCTTCATCAGCCCTGTTACCCTTCTCTGCACACACTCCAGCACCTCAATACCATTTTTAAAGTGAGGGGCCCAGAACCGGATACAGTACTCAAGGTGTGGCCTCATCTGTGCTGAGTACAGGGGGACAATCACTGCCCTGGTCCTGCAGGTCACACTAGTGCTGATAAAGGGCAGGATATCATTGGTCTTCTTGGCCACCTGGGCACACTGCTGACTCATGTTCAGCTGGGTGTTGACCAGGACCCCGAGGTCCTTTTCCACTGGACAGCTTTCCAGCCACCCTTCCTTGAGCCTGTAGTGCTGTGGCGGGTTGTTGTAACCCAAGAGCAGAACCCAGCAGTTCGGCTTTTTCAACTTCATACCACTGGTCTCAGCCCATCGATCCAGCCTGTCCAGATGCCTCCACAGAGCCTTCCTGCCCTCCAGCAGAAGAACACTCCCACCCAACTTGGTGTCATTTTCAAACTGGATGAGGGTGTACTTGATCCTCTACTCCAAATCATCAATAAACATGTTATACAGGAGCGGCCTCAAACTGAGCCCTGGGGAACACCACTGGTGACAGGCCACCAGTTGGATTTAACACCATTCACCACCACTCTCTGGGCCTGGCCATCCAGCCAGTTTTTAACACAGTGAAGAGTACACACACCCAAGCCATGAACAGCCAGTCTCAACACAAGAATGTGTTCTACTCTGTGGGAGGAGGCATCAAAGGCTGCACTGAAATCCAGATAGACAACATCCACATCTTTCCCTCATCCAGTAGATTGGTCAACTGGTCATAAAAGATCAGGTTAGTTAAGCTGGACCTGACTTTCCTAAACCCATGATGGCCTTGTTGACCTGTATGTGCTACGAGATGACAGTCAAGATGATTCACTCCATAACCTTCCTGGACACCAAGGTCAGGCTGACGGGTCTGTAGTTCCCTGGATCCTCTTTCCGACCCTTCCTGCAGGTGGATGTCACACTGGCCAAACTCCAGTTATCTGGGACCTCCCCAGTTAACCAGGACTGATGATAAATGATGGAGAGTGGCTCGGTGAGCTCCTCCACTGGCTCACTCAGTACCTCAGGTGTTAATGTATTTATAAAAACACTTTGTATTATCTTTCATGGCAGTGACCAGATGAAGTTCTAGCTGAGCTNTCCGAGTTCTGGGGAAAGCTCCCTATTCAGCCAGGCCAACCTTCTTCCCCAACAGCTCATCTTTCAGCACATATGGATGGCCTGCTGCTGCACTATTAAGATTTCCTTCTTAAAGTATATCCAGCCTTCCTGGACCCCTTTGTTTCCCAAGAGGCTTTCTGAACCAGTGTCCTGAATAGGCTGAAGTCTGTTCTCTGAAAGTCCAAGGTAGAAATTTTGCTGACCCTCTTCCCTACTTCACCAAGAATTGAAAACTCTTATATTGTGGCCCAAGACAGCCTCAGACCTATAATCGCTGACTTGAAGGTGGGGTTTTTTTGTTGCTCTAGAAATAACCTAGGCAAGATAATCTGAAAACACTTCTGAAAAATCCAATATGAGTTCTTCCTACCACATGAATGAGAAACTGTTTCAAACAACAAATTGGTTTCTTTCAATTATTTCAAAGGGAGTACTCATAATTTCAACAATACTCTTTTGGCCAAGATATACCATAGTGTAACTTGTTCTAAAAATAAACAGAACACAACATAATGTAAACATACTATTTCATTTCCAAGACTAAGGCGGAGAGAGGGGTTTTTTCTCATCTTGGTGTTTCCTTGAAATCCTTATACTCCCAAACCGAGAAAAATCCAAACTTTAAAGACGAAGGTTTGGTGCCTTCAGCTGATTATCTAATTAAGTGAGGTCGTAGCAAAATTAATAAATAAACAAATTAAATCCAATTTTATCCTTGAGAAGTTGGAGGTTTTCCTCATTTTTTCATTGTCAGTCAGGTTTTTTCCTCCTTTAGTATCTTTGCTATTATATTTTTCATTGGTACAAGAACATCTCCATTTTCTTCACTGCTTCACATTTTCTTCAATGCAGTACTGTTATTTTTCTCCCTAGGATTACATCAGTGTCACCCAGGCACACATTCTTTTCACCACATGACATGCCAAAAGACGTAAACCCGGTTTCATTCTCTTCTACTAATCCCAGAAAATGTATGCAAGTACTAAAAGTAATAAGCTTCATAACTATTAATATGTATGTATGGAACATTTAAAACCTCATTTTTTTTCAGAACATTAAATCTCAGAATGCTTTCCCCAGATTCCTTCCCTCCTCCTCCACACCTATATTTTTCTATAAAATTAAGTCCAACATTCAACAACATTTTAAGGAACACATGAAGCTGCCTGCCATAACAGCTCCAACAACGCTGATAACAGCAAACAGGTGCAGCGTTTTTTTAATCTTAAATCTCTTATTCTCTTTGCAGCTCTTTCAGAACCATTTCCCAGCCACCATGCATATATACCAACCTCATCTATCTAGGCAGCCTGTCTTGTAGACCTGGCTCAAAATGAAGACAGGAGCACTATTTCAGTCTATTTAACTTTACTTTAAGTAGCTTGAAACCTTCTCCTACACCTACATCTCAGACACTAATATAATGCGTTAGCACATGGAAATTACAGTGTGAAACTGGGTCTGTCATCATTAAGGACAATTAAAATTTATTACACAGACAGATGTTTATTTTCTTGGTTTGTTTTTTTTTTTTTAGTTAATGGAAGTATAAAAGATTCTGAGTATTACAGAACTGCATATGGTTTGAGTTAGAAGAGACTTTAAAGATTATCTAGTTCCAAACACCCTGCCATGGGCAGGAACGCCTTTTACTAGACCACATTGCTCAAAGCCCATCCAAGATGGGTTTGAACACTTTCAGGGATTGGGCATTCACCACTTCTCTGGGCAACCTGTATAGCATGATGGCAATGTTTTGATAATGTGTCAAAGAGTATTTCCAAGCAAAGTACGTAACCCCATGAATTAATGGATACCAAAATGGTTTTTTTGCAAAATAACAATGCTTTTCTGATATTTCAAAATCCACACAAAACACTTTGGATCAACTGACTCTTACTTCAAATTTTTTCTTGTTCCCCATCTTCTACTGATGTTTTCACTGTGCAGTTCACAGACCAGTTGAAAGACTACCTTTTTGGAGTCCATGAAACACAACAGCTCAAATCATTGCTCAGGCACTAACTTTATCCTCAAGGCCTTTCACTCTGCCCACTCCTATTATTGCTTATCTCTTGCACTGTATCCTGCACCCTTCAGTCAGCATGTTCATCTGTTCACTTCTCCAACATTTATAACCTCTTTCACTGGAAAACTCCCCACACAGCAGTATATGAGTTCTGAAGTCTCCTCTTCAAGTGCCGATGCTGCTGTGGGCCTGGAGGCTAAATTAGCAACCCACAATGGTTACAGTGAACATCTAACATTTACTGTAAAGATTTGATCAATAGCACAGGTACTGAGAAGTTCCCATGGAGGTACTTAGTAAATCCAACAATCATCAGCAATGTATGTATGAAAAGCATGCAGTAACATGCACAGACAGACTGATAAAAATCTCCAAGTTTACTTCATGAAGCCACAGCCCTCTAGTTCTGTAGTGCTTCTCCAAATCTAAACCAGGGCATGTTGTAACATCACAACTGATTAGTAGGGTTCACAGTTGTTGGAACACTGTATTACAAAGAGCATGAAAGAGCCTTCCTTATAGAATAACTGCAATGTTCAAGCTAGCTTAAAGCAGTAATTCCATTTTCTTTCAGTGTCTGCTCTGAGTGCCCATTCCATGCTCTAAACGCCACAGATTTCATTAACAGACTTTTACTAAAGACAAGGGGCATCAGTCCAAGACAAAGTCATAGCGTTGATTATCCTTTACATTCCACTCAGATGAGTAGCTCTCATTCCAAAAGTGATAGGTGAAATTGGCAGTGAGCCAGCTGATCCCTGAACACTGCCTGGAGGAATAGCATTTTAGTATGAGGAACTTGATTGGCAGGACAAAACAACGACAGTACTGGACCTACCCAAGAGTTGAAAGCAGCATCCACTTCTTGCTATCTACCCAAAGGATGCTGAGGCTCATTATGAGTAGATCAAATGTCCCAGTCATGGAGCCCTGTTTCTGTGATTCTCCCAGTCAGTTTGACAGGCCTGTAACCCAATACTTAACCCAACACTTGAATATATATTTTTATATATATGCATATATATAAGACTTGGGCTGCTAAGTCAGGAATTCAAGGGATCACATCAAAACATTCAATCCCTATTCTGTCCTCCCAGTAAATATTTCCTGATGGGATACCTGGCAAAAGCACTTTAGCTGTTGCCCAGGAGGACACTGTTGTGCTGTGATCTCTATTCAAAGCTTCCAGCTGCACAGATGTACTGGGCAGGGCAAACTAAATCATCACAAGAATCTTCACCATTATTTCAAATGATCAGTAGACCTATCAAAGGCAGCTCATGCTCTACAGTAACAGCCCTCTTCTTTTCTATAATCTGGCCTGATGAACCCAAGTGTTTGCTGAACTGTCCAGCCATTCTGCTGACGTGTGCTTAACAGACAAGAGGTGTTTAACAATGCAACACAACTTGACAGCACAGCATCCTAGGAACAAGATGAAATGAAGACAAGCAACCTGTCTGACAAGGATTGCAAATACAACAAAATTGCCCACACAGATTTTTCTTATTCTTGACCAAAAAAAAAAAACCAACCCCCAAACCATCCAACAATAACAACAACAAAAACGAACAAAAAACCAACTAAACAAAAAACAAACAAACAAGAACAATCCGGGCAAACACTTGGTAGCCACTGACATCTTCAGAAAGGTACACACCTGTGGAGCCATGGATCATCTTGAAACCAGTAACAAAAAGGTATTAACAACTTTTTTAATAGAAACTTATTTGAAGAGTTCTTCAACAGTGAATTATGGAGCTTATTCCACAGCTAGACAGTGAGCCTCACTAAGTCATAATACCTTTTTTTCTTTTCAAAATAGAAGATGAGTGCTGGCAAGATGTCTCAATCTGCATTACGAATGAAACAAATTATGAAATAGATCAGAATGCATTAAGTACTACTGCTCTACACACAAACCTGCTGAAGCACTGCTACATCGAACTGCCAAAAAAATCAAGAGACTAAGTCCAAAATGTGTCAAAAAATCCAGAGAATATGAATGAGAACCATTAACTGGACACAGAATTCTCAACCTGTACAAGGAAATCGTTGCTTTCTGTCTAGTCACTGTCAGAAAAAAAGACATAACAATGCAGCTGAATTCTAAATCATGCCCATTGGACAACTTTTCATAATCATTTTATTTTTCTGGTTCTCTCATTTTTTTATGCAGAATGTGAGTTTCCACAAAAAAATATCACTTTGTGGCAAAGGCCAGATAAGTCCTACCTTCTACAGGTAATGGAACTTACCAAGTAATTTTATTGATTTCACAAAACTATAACTAACCTGGGGGGGGGAGGTGTGACTTCTTCTCAAGTTTAAACAGACAAGGTGATCTTGAGGCCCTTTCCAACATTAGCTTCTATAATTATCAAAGCAATGCTCAAATTAAGATGCTTTTCTCACTCTCAACACCAAATTCCAAAGAGGTTCTCACTGGTCTTACCTGTCTAGAATTCCTCCATGACAGAAATGCCAAATGAGGTTCAAGAAGCTGGTATGACCAGAGAATGTCATGATTTTGAGACAGCTACCAGAATCTCGCTCCAGAAGAATGACAGCAGGCTACGGACAGTAGGGGTCTATTTATTAACATTTATCCAAAAATAGATCTTAATAGACATTCAGTTACAGCTGATGGAACAGAAGGAAAAATAATCAAGCCAGAAAGTTAACACTTTATGGAGAATAGAGTACTTTGGCAATACAATAGTGGTAGGGCCTCATCTTATATAAGAAGAAGGTTCAAGTTACAAAAGCAAGAACAAATCATATGGTACATGGAGGTTGACTGTGACTGACTAGACTCTGGACATTTCAAAAAGTACCTCACCAACTATGTGAACCACTACACACAGTTAGGCAGGTTCTCTAGGCTGCTAAGCATCAGCTGAAACAGAAAAAACCTTTGACCTTCAGTGTTTGATCTATAGTTCAGTTAACACTCTCTTCCCTCTCTAGACATCAAGATACACAGGAAGATAACTACAATAAAAGAAACCAAACTAGAATGATTGCTTCACTAAATTCCTAATCCTGTCTATACTTAAGCAAGATCACAAGAATCTGAGTTCTCCGAAACAAACAATCTAGTAGCTCAAGATCTTGTCTCTCAAGGAACACTTCTGAAGTTGTAGAGGTTTAGGAAACGTTGCAATCTGTAAATCAGATTATGCTCTATAGGATGCAACTGGCACCCACTGGATAATGACCTCTACAGCTGAGCCTCTACAAGCAGTGAGGAGATTCTCACCACAGGCGTGGCTAGATCAATGTATGTATATAGGAGGACAATTTTAAAACCGAGCATGTAATATGTGCCTTTTAAATAAATTACTTTCTGACACTCCAAAATCATGAACAGTAATCTAGGACATGACCTGGAATGTCCTACAGAGAATTATAGTCCAACCCTCTGATGATTCCAGAGCAACAGACTGAACTGTGGTTGCAGATCCTGGCAGATGCTGCCAGACAGAAGCTAAACTCGAAGTAAGTCTTCTCATACACGCGATGTACAGGAGGCCACATCAGAGTCATAACCTGCAATGCAACAGCTTGATTCCATGTTAAGAACTCATGTAAAAGGTTCTCAAGATACTGAGGAAAATTACACAACAGAGTCCACACAGTTTTTTTTCCTGCTGAGCACAAGCAATTAAAGACAGATGAACTCTTAACAGTCAAAGATCACCCAGAGATTCTTTTCCAACATCAGAAACACCAAAACTTGCTTGAACCAAAGTGAATAGAGCTGCTCTAGATCCCTTCAACACACAGTGCCATCCCTAACCATAATCAGTGCACTGACACCAAAGAAGTTCCAGGAAGACAGCAGGCACTGCCAGATGGCTTATTAACTGTCTTCTGACACTCATGAGATGTCTGTGCTAAAGCATTACTGCCGTTCAGAAAGTCATAGATCACCCTTTCAAACCAAGATTAGCTGAAGGCTAATCACCAGGCACTTCGACCCTTTTTCCATTCCCAGCAAGTACATGTCTTCCCAAGAAAGCAAGTCCAGCAACAGAAAACTATCTAGCAGAACTTTGCAAAAACAGAGCAGCTTCAGAGGGACAATACAAATACCATATGGAGGAGGGTAACTGTCATTCAAAGCTGGAAAGTGATTAAATGGGCCACTTACAACCAAACTGTTGCACTTGAGCAGCATGAGGATTTGCTACCTGAACTAACAGGATAAGCAAATGAGCTGTACCAGGATGTTCTGCCTATTGTTCTGCCTTTACATTGGAAGCAGACCCAGAGTGAAGACTGAGGTATTTGATTCCTTCTGTCTGCATGTTCCTCATGAGGAGGAATTGCTCCATTTCAACTGGAACCCATGGAACCATAATGAAATAATTTCCACTAATCCCAGGTCTTAATACAACAAAAGGAAGACTCTTATTTAGTCAATGCTATTTACAGTGAACGCCAAGTTTATCATCATCATATCCAGCAAAAGGGAAAACACCTGGAATCATACAACTTAAAAAAAAAAACCAACCAAAAAACCCCCCAAACAAATACTAAATCCTATCCCTCCAAAGCCAAGAGGTCAAGTTTAGCAAATGATTCTCCAAGTGACTGTCATTTTTTGATCACAGTATAAAGAACAAAGAAAAGCTCCAGCAGGGAGTACAGTATGTTTGGCTTTTCACCTTGCTACCTGGTCCAGACTAGGATGCTGCAATGACATGTTTTGATCCAGGGAACTGGTGAACTGGGCTAGCAAATCCAAAGCAACCTAGCTGTGAAGGGTGGGTAGGGTGCTGGGTGTGGCTGGTGGAAACTACTTCACTGTGATTCCACAGGTTCACATGCAACTGACACAATCTACTGAAAGAAGAAAAAATATTAGTTATTTCAACAGAAACATGCAGAATGTCAGGAAAATATTGGCTCTTCTACAGAGAAAGGCAAGTCAGAAGCCACTGGAAACATTCACTATAACAGTGAACATTAAATTGTACCTTAAGGCACTGAGAATGCCTTCACACTGTTGAGGAATGTTCATATTTAGGTTCCTGTGAGGGTATTCTCCTTTGCTACCCTGCTTTGATAAAAGTAATGTGACACTACTGAGAAAAGGTCCCATTCCTGGGTCAGGTTCCTGCCTACCTAAAGGTCTGCAAGGCCAAGGGTTAAAGGGCTGTCTCAAGATAAAGAGTTAAAATCCTGTTTCTCTCAATCTACTCTAGAAAAATTGAAGAGGTGAGCTGAAACAGATGAAATTCATATTTCATTTGCAGATCACTTGTTAAAATAAAAAGCATTAAACCCACACTTTTTAATAGTATTATTTCATACTAACAAAATAAAATATTGACAATTAAAATCACAGAAGGTACAAAAAAAAAAAAAAACCAAACCCAAAACCTGCAGGTTCAACCTTGTCTAAAAAGTGCAAAAATTACTTTGAATAAAACACTCAGGGAAACCCTAGAGCAAACCAAAATAAAATATATCTCTTCAAAGCAGCATTGATTGTGGATCAAAGGGAAAGGCCATCAAAACTTCCCAAGCCACAACATTGCTGCATGTCTGAAAAAGAATTAACTCAGAACAAATATGGAAATAATAGTAGGTCTCTGTTAAGCCAACAACAAAGAAATCCTTAATAACATAAAACAAAGTTAAGTCAAATCTCCCATTTTAAAGGTACACAAAGATCCTTTTGCACAATGCTTTAAGATGCTATTTATAGTAACAAAAGCGAAGACAACATAAAAGTCAAAGGGATTATCCTCACTAGTCTAGCCACACAGAAGTTACTCTTTTACTTTTTTGTTTCATTTGCAGTCTTCAAATACAAAGATGCAATACAAAAATATTTCCATACTGCAATATGATCTGTTTCAAGTACACTATCTCAGCATACCAGACGAAGCACCAACCAGCGTTTGGACAGCCAGCCACATTAAACAGTAGCATGCAAGCTCACAATTCCAATGGGCTTTTGTTCTTTTTTGTGTTTTTTTCCAGCATCGGTTTCCTTAATTAATTAGTATAATTTTCCTAAAGTTTTCAAGAGCAAGTGACTAGGTCTTAATTAAGAGCTGGATGCTGTCAGAAGACTACTGCAAAAAACACAAGAATTAAGGTATGAATATTAGACACCCGCACGTCACCTGAACCACAAGGAATCTCCATAGTGCTGTAAAGCACATAGAACTTATGTAGTACAAGAAAACCTTTCTTTCAGATCAAAATTTGGAGAAGAAAGAGCAAAAATACTAGAGAGGCGATCCAACACACGAATAACCAGACAAGCATTACTGTTCTCATTCTTGGGATTTTCTTCTTTTATTGTCAGCTAGTGGCAAAGACTGAACTGAACTGTTTCAAAATACCACTTACAGGAAAGTGGAAAGGGCAAGCTATTCAGAAAAAAAAAAATAAATTTAAATGTTACCATAAACTATCACCCTTCATAGGCAGATGGTCTATGTTCATGAGCTCTGCATTCCCAAAGTGAGCAGCCTCCACTCATTTTGTTCAGACCTCTTTCCCCCTTCTACAAATAACAAAAGGATCATGTCTAAAAGTCAAATGATAAAAGTTGGATCACTGCAACCCACTTAAAACTGTTTTGCCACTTGTGTGGCAGAGTATCCTTGGGCATGTTTTGTTCTCAGTATTTTTCATTTCACTATTATTTTATCCAGAATTTTAAGGCATGCAATTATTAAGAATATAAGAATTGGCTATTTCAGGACTTCAGTAACAGCTTGAGAGTCCCTGTGAAACTAAACATATAAAAGTTTTTTCAACTGAAAGGAATCACTACAAATTGCTTTAGCTACTCAAGTTTTTAACCTTTCTATTCAATTTTAATGAGTTCCATGTATGACCAGAAAACAACAATACGGTTACATCAAGTGAGGATCAACCAAAAGACAGAGGATGTTTCTCCTCCTTCCTTGAAAGATTTTCTTTTGTTCTTGTTCCTTTAAGTGTTCTATCTTAGTCTATCAGACACAAAGAGCAGAAAACTGGTATGGAGATAATGCCCAGGTCATACATAAGCACTGCTGTACTCTGCTGCAAAGTACAAAGTGAGTTGACATATCGGGTCTACATCAAAGATATGCCCTTTGGCAGGTTTTAAAGACAGGTTGCAATTTTGTCCATAAAAATGTGTGTTCTACAAAATGGGTTCTGTAATATGAACTGTTCATGGTATGCCACCATTCCACTGATCCCACATATGCGTTCATTTCTCAGGAATGCATATAAGCTGGGCTATGCTTTACCCTAAGATAAGCAGACTTGCATGGGGAAAAAAGCAGTGCGTTGCAGACAGAAAGATTCAACTCTCTGCAGGAGACTTCTTCCATAAAATACAAGTTCTGATACAGGATATGCCAGTGGCTCCTGCTTTACTGCCTGTGTCACATACGTGGTATTTACAGCAAGAGATTAATATAATGGGAGTCTTTTCCTGCTTATGCTTTAAAAATTAAGAGAACAGCTTGGAAAAAACCACTGCATTGCAGGAATTTAAGTCTTCAAAGACCCCTTAATCAAATACTGAAAATGAGTAAATACTACACTGTCAGCTTGGAGCCTCACCACTTACACATTACAATGTACCTTAAGACTGCCATGTAATATATTTTTCTGAAGTACTTCTGCTTTTGTCATTGCGAATGTGGGAACTGGAGAGCTGTGTAATGATTTCAGGCTTGCGTCCAGTTTTTGTACTCCTTTTTATCCATAACTATTACATGGTGCATTATGAGTTTCAATATAGATTGAATACAGAGACATGACCATATCAATTTCTCTCATAATTACTTTGAGAGAACTAATAGAGAATGAATGAGGCAAAAGTGTAGCCAGAGAAGGAAGATGATTTTACAACTATGAAACAGAACTACTACAGAGACGCTGTTGGTACCATAACTACCTCTCCCACAGATTTCCTGAACAGCTTTGAGTAAGGTACTTAATCTTTCCATGCCTCAACTCAGCATGGGTAAAGCAGAGGTCAAAATACTTAACCTCATAGGCATGTTGCAAGTATAGAAACATTTGCATTTGGAAAGCTACTGGGTGCTGCTAATAATAGCTGTGTATGTCTCACTGAAACATGAAAGAAAAATCTGCTTCAGCACTGTCTGAAAGGTGTATAAAAATTAAGTATGGCATCTCACAACAAACAAAGAACATAAAATTAAAATTCAGCAGCTCTAGTGAGTGAACTTAAGAGTACTTGGGAAACTAACACGCAAGTACAAGCATTTAAAGTGCACAACAGAGTGATAAAGCAACGCCAGCAATGTTACCGCTGTCATTTCACATTTTCTAGCACTTCACTTTGAAAGACCAATATTGTTGCAATATAAGGGCTTTTGTAAAAAAAATTAACATGTAAATATTCATACAGTTGCTGTATGTATTAATTCACTCTCTTATTCCTAAAAATAATTCATCAGCACACAAATTTACAATATATTGATCTAGGTAACTCATGAGTCGTTTTTTGTGAGTAGGTATCAATCACTTCATTGTTTACTTGTCTGTGGAAAGAAATTGATTTAATCAAACCTTGCAGTAATACATTATTGATGTATCCCAAGAAAACAAAGTCATAATGAACCATCAGGGTCCTAACATAAAACACTGTAAGGCGCAGCAATTTTGCCTTCAATCTTTCACTGTGACTTGCAAACATACGTGACTATAAACATAGTAATGCCCAATGCAAGACTGTAATTGGTCTGAGCAGCACTACATATAATTCACATAACAGACTTGGGACCAGCTCTACAGAACTCAGCAATTCCAGGAGGCTGGACAAAACCACACTGTGGACCTCGTGTGTCTCCACCACTTACATACAGCAGTGCATCATCTTACATTTTACTTGATTTCAGCAAATCATGACTCTTCTGGGGGGAACATGAGGCAATACAGCATCATGAAAATAAGTCTTAGCCCTTCTCCACAGTAATGGCTCAGTCTTTGCTCTCCAGAGGCTTTAAACTTTTCCATATATTTGACCCCATGGGAACTTGATACACAATAAATTCTTTTATGTACATCTGTCAAACAAAATACAGTTTATAGTGCTAAATGCAGCAGCAACTTGAAAGAGTTAAGTTAGGATACCAACTGATGTATTTTAGACTCCTGAATGTATGTTGTTAGTTTAAAGCACAAAGAAACAAGTACTGTAGCAACATACACTGCCAAAACTATTTTGGCAAAGGTGAGTGTTTTACTGTAGTTAAACTTCTGTTACAATCATGAGAAATAAGAGCAGACAGCAGCGACACCATATCAGAACATCTTCACTAATGCTGCATTATTACAAAATGTTGGGGGACGTACAACAAGCCACATCAGAATTTAGCGCTGCCCAAGCCTACAAGAATACCTCGATACAGCTTACAGAGACATCTATAGGTAGTGGCTGTCTAATACCTTAGAATGATTTACATAGGAGAGAGAGGCTGAACTTCCTATCTAGGAATTCATATTACGAGGTGAAAACATTTTTACAAGAAAAGTGCTTCACAAATAAACTAAACAAATAATAGTAGTAAGGTATCATTACCCATTACCAAAAACAGATGCAGCATTAGTACTGGCATGTTACTTAAGCAATTCAGTCTGTTTCACTGATGAACAGAAGATAAAGTTGGTGTAGATACAAAAAAAAAAGCAATGTAACCAGCAGCCTATCTTTCCAGCTTCGTCATCTTTCTACGCACTCGGCTGAAGCTAAATGAGATCCAACTTTGCAGAAGACACACATACGAACGTGTACAACCATACGTGCTGTACGGTGCATAACTATTTGTTTTAAAATTCCTAGAATGGAGAGAACCCGAACACACTCTGAAACGGAAAAACAACATAAACAATGTGCTGTTACACTTAGGAAACAGTAATACATAACCATGAAAACAGATACAGTAGGGTAAGGGAGACGGTTTCTTAATGAAGTGGGAATGGACTGGCTCTCCAGAGCCACGGAGCCTTTCCAGAAGCGGGTTTGATTGCCCTGGATATTTGCCGGCTCGATGAGAGAAGTAGAGAGGGTGAAGCGAAATCCCAGGACAGAGTTGTCTGTAACGCCCCTCACCCCTGTCCTCCTGTCCGCACTAAAGGGATGAAAAGGCAATTCCCAGCTATTTCACTTTTCTTTCGATTAAAAGCAGGTATTTCCTCGGGATATCTGATGCACGAACTTTGCGGAGAAAGACACAATCGCTGGGCATTTTACACACACGCACATTCACGCAAAGAAAGAAGAAAAGAACAGAGGAATTTCCTCCGGCACAACACACCGCGGAAGGGACGCGGCTATTTGTCCCCTCCGGGCGGGCGGGGACGAGCGGACGGTCCGCGGGCTGCCCGGACCGCCAGCACGGGCTCAGCCCGGCACTCGCATCCGCGCCCTGCCCGCCGAGCGCGCTCCTCCCGCACGGGCACTCCCGCACTCCTCCTTCCCGCTCCTCGCACGCACCCCCCGGCTCCCGCTCCCCCTCACTCGGAGCCCCTCGCACACTCTTCCCCTGAGTCTCGCTTACACACACTCTCCCTCTCTCTCGCCCCTCCCGTCCCTCCCCAGCGGCCCCGACCGCCGGCAACAAAGCGGCGGGGCGGGCAGCGCGCCGGGCTGGCGGCGGCGGGACGCGCTCGCACCGCACACACATGTGCACACACGTACACACACATGTGCACAGACACAATGCTGCCGCTGCTGCTGCTGCCGCCGCCGCGGCACCTACCAGGCGGGCAGCCTCGGCCCAGGTGCGGTCCTTCTTCTTCCTCTTGTCTTTCATGTTTGCATCTCATTGAGGTGG
>VWZG01012465.1:0-21761 GCA_013396735.1 Grallaria varia | reverse complement strand
GGGGGCGGCCCCCTCGGGCCCCTCGCCGACCTGCCGGCGCCTCACGCCGCGGCGCCTTCCGTGCGACCCGGCTCGAAATGCGGCCCGGGCCTCCCCCGCAGCGCGATCGCCTCGCCGGCGCTTACCTACGGCTGGGGGAGCCCCCCGTGGCGGCGGTGCCGGGGCCCGCCCNCGGTGCCGGTGCCCGCCCGTGCCCTCCTCGCTCCGTCCGCAGCCGCTGCCGAGGTGCGCCGAACCAGACCCGGCCCCCGCCGGCTCGCAAGAATCCCCCGTTAGCGCCTCAGCTCCCTGTCTTGTAGGAACACGACAGTACATCTTGTTCCAGTGTGTAAACAAAGGGAGTTGATGTGCTGCGCTAGTAAAACCGCCGAGTGCGGTTTTCTTTAATTGGATGACCCAGGATTAAGATGCCCACGAAATGAGAAGCAAAGGAACTTGGCACAGCTTCCTGAGTTGCAGGGTGCTGAGTGGGTTTTCCCCCCCGTTTCCTCCCTTCGCTCAGATGTTAAAGTACATTTGGAATATTATTGGAATATATTTGGTGTTTGTTGTTCAGGCTGAAACGAGTTAGAAAATTTTCATGTTTTGTGTATCCATCTATTCATTACCTGCTCCCTCCTTCGTCCTTCTCTGAGCAGCGCCCGCGTTCCGCCTTCTTCGTTTGGTAACATTAAACCTTATTTTTCCACAAATACAGTTTGCTGGGGGGAGGGGGAAAAATCACACCCAGCTGCCACAATGCTCGGCCTGTTTTATCAAGAAAAGGACCGGGACAGCCCTGACAGTCTTCAGCCTCTGAAATACGTAGAAATGACAACGTGATAACATTACCCAAACACTGAAAGAGCACTCATATGGTCTGTGGTGTTTTGGCTCTTCATCTTTTAATGGGAAATGATGCATGGAAGATAGTTCTTTACCATAACACCTTTCCAGATACTATAGTTCACTCCCACTTAAACAAAAACATTATCAAAACGAAATTCTATTGAAATAGCTGCTTCTGAATTTAGTTTTTATTCCAGACTCTATGGTATTGATCAGAGGATTTGAGTATGCCTCAGAAATGTTCTTGAGAAAAATGTTGTTTCAACTGCAGTGTTTCAGATTCAACAGTGAGGTCATGTAAAAATGTTTACAATCATCCAGTTGTCGAGCTACATATTCCTTTCTTATTTACTGAATGCCTTCTTTGTCACCTTAGTAACATTCAGAAAGGAAATGCTTGCTATGAGTATCACTTCTTTGTCTAGGTTTTGTTTCATTGACTTTATTTTCAGCCTTTTATATCTCTGTCCTACTTGATTTTTTCACTTTGCATTTCTTCACCTCTAGTAACGTTCTATTCCAAACCTGGTTTTATTTACATTTCATTCCCCATGCTAAAATCCCGAGTCTGTAGTAATTAAGGAACTCATTTGAACTGCCTTTGAAATAACCCCATTTATTTTTCAGTGCTGAAACTACAACAAAATAAAAAAGCTTAGGCAGGTTTGTCAGTCACTCCCATCATAACTGGCTGTTGTAAGATTTAAATAAATATTCTGCATTAGTTCCCATCTATTCACGGGTAGCTGCTTCATGTACATAACATGAACTTCTATTACTCATGAGACCTCTGGTGTTGCAGCATTGCTGTTGGTCAGAGGAGGCTATTTGTCAGGAAAAAGAAGTTACGTGAGCCCCTAAAGTGCATCTGACTTTGTGGATTTTTTGTTTGGTTTGGTTGGTTTCTACTGTTGCCTGTTGCAGTCAGGATTAGACTTTGACCCTTCTCTGAACACCTGGAATAATCTTTTTAGTATTACATCCTTTCTGTTCTGCTGATGAATAAAAACAACCAGTGCTGTCATTTAATTAATTTACATCATTCCTACAGTGTTCATAGAGTCATGGAATAGTTTGGGTTGGGAGAGCCCTTAAAGATCATCTAACTCCAGTGCCCCCACTGTAGGCAGGGACACTTCTCACTAGACCGGGTTGCTCAGAGCCCCATTCAACCTGGACTTGAAAGTTCCTTCTGCTGTTCACATGAAAATGGTTGGGAATCATATACTGACGGTGGCACTACCTTTGCTGGAGAAAGGAAACCACTTATGCTGTTTGCTGTATCAGAGCAGAGAGCCAGTGTGTATTCTCTGTGCTTTCATTATGGGAAAAAAGTAAACCCAAAAGGAATCTATGCACCTGAAAGGAATTTTTTTTCCTGCGATAAATCTTGTAGCTGAATCCAATAAAGTCTGCCAACATACACAGAAACCAAGTGCCTCAACAGAAAAGAACACTTCTGCTTTACAGAAGTTAAAAATCATATGTAAGTGTAGAAGCACAACAGAAAAAGGTCAAGTTCATCTTACAGAAGAAAGCATTTCCTATTCATTATAGATAATATTTACTGAATGAATTGGACATGATACTACAGGAGATCATGACTGTTGCTTCTCTAACTGAATCGGCAATAGCAAAATTGAGAAAAGGTGAACTGCCTTCAAACCACAGCCATTGAAACTACATATAAATGTATATGTGTGTATGTAAATATTTACAGCACATTGTAAACCAGATTGGATAATCTGCAAATACTGCAGAAAAATGTTACATTAAAATATATAATTAATTTTTACCTAAGCAGTACGTGATGTTTCAGTGCCAGATGTTACTGCTTTGACCACGGATGAAAGCAGTTGTTTATTATGGATGCATTTGTGTCCAGTTACTTGTGCCCATAGAACAGTCATAGGATACTAAAATAACATGCGAGTCTGGTTTCTGAGCTGCTGTACCCAGTGAATGCATTTACTTGAAATTCTATAGAAGTCTGAAGCTTGACATTATGTAGTGAGCTACCTGGAAAACATTGTTCATGTTGTTTCCTGCTTAGAAAGATTGCCTTTGATGTGTACTGCTGATGTTTATTTTTGTGGACAGTAATACTCCTGTTACACAGAAATCTGTGAACTTCACTACTTATGCAAATATATATATATATATACACATATAAATATGCATTGCTTCAATACAATGAAACACTGCTGCAGTACAAATGCCAGTTTCAGCTCTTACAAAAGAAGTAGTATCAGCTGGTACATGGAAATGCCATATGTGTGCAGAATGATTTATTCACAGCATGGCAATTCAATCTAATGTGCCACTTTTACAATGGAAATTATATTCTCTACAATTGAACGAGAGATGCTGAGTAACAAGATAATTAAAAAAATATCCCAGAATGATACTAATGGAGACGCTGCATTTTCTAAATTAACGTCAGCACAGTGGTTACAAAAAGCAAACCAGAATATTTCATTTTGTGTGGACTTAGGGAAACCAAAGCCATTGGGATTGACAGTTAACCATTTACAGATATCGCTGTCATATCTGTAGAGTGTGTTTTATACTCTTGATTTTAAGGTTGTCTGTTGCCAAGTGTCTGGACAGTTTGAGTTTCATAGCATTTATTACACTTGATGAAACTGTTCTCCTTTAATTATACGCCATATGGACCTGAATCAACATCCAGAGTTTTTCAAATATGTTAATAATTCTTAATAACAAGCTCAGAATCTAGTATTATCTGGATGATATTACTGTATTTGGAAAGTCTCCTCTAGCTGATGAAAAAAACAAACCCTACAGGCTATACTTGAACATTTCAATACAGGAGGGTGAAAATTAAATTTTGCTAAATATTAAATCAGATGCACAGAGTAGTCTTTTCTTGAGCATGCCCTCTCTTCTTTGGGATTGCAAAAGGTCATAGGTCTGTAGAAGATCTCACTCTTCCCAGAAAAAAAAGAAAAAAATAATCACAACCAAGTCGAATCAAGGTGTACATTGTTTATGTACACCGGAATTATGTACATTTATTACTAATGGTGCAATACATGCAGAACTATTAATAACAGTGCACTGTAAAATCTAAAATTTACCTGTCTCATCACAGCATATTTTCAGACAATGAAAGCTTTGACTGTGAAAACCCCAGATTTATTCTGTTGGCTTTAGAGTTGACCACAATTGTAATTACTTTAGTCTCAGACTAGGAATGGCCACGTACTTGAAATGTGAGGTTATTTCCTTTTTTCTCTCCTAGCCCTCCAGCAGTCAGGTCTTTTTTATGGCAATGCAGCAGATCTGGTTGCAGCTAACCTGAGGTCCACCTTGCCCCCCCAACAGGTAAATAGTGATACCCACAGCATGGAGAGCTTACCAAGCAGTCACCTTCCAAACTACCTCCAGGCAGCACTTCCCTCAGCCACTCTGGCCATAATTTTTTTCATGCTGATGATGTGGAGCCACCCTTTCCCAAATCCATGGGGACAATTTCTAAGAGAAGGCCATTGTCTTTGAAACATGAACAGTTTACATGATGTCATAAAAATGTTGGAAAGAAAACATTTCATTGCGCATACACAACAGAAGAGTAGGGAACCTGCCTCTGAGGCATTGCACTCCAACTGCATACAGATTGCACCTCCTGGCAGTTCTGTAAACCTCGGAGGAGCAGGAACTGTCTGCAGATGGTTTGTAAGATTACTTTCATTTTTATGTGACACGGTTTAGTCAAATCAAAACCACAGCAGCTGATAGCTTATCTCATCTGCTCTTTTTTAGATGCTTACCTAGATGATTATATGGAAGTTGCTGCATGGGTTATAAATATGCAATTACAGGAGAAAAAATTTAAAACTATTTACTTGCAGCGTCTGATTTAAAAGAAATTACATATCTTCCTATCCAGAATGTGATTCAGGAATTTCAAATGTGTGGATGCTATTCTAATACTGTATTTCAGCCTGGAGAATGAACTTCACGCATAAGACAGATATGTAATGACCTATCTCCTCAAGTTAAATGGAATTTCAAGGAATTTTGAAGGTGTACCAGAGGAATTACAAGCAAAATTTATGCAACATGCTCATGCTAAATCTCAAATTGTCACAACAAACCAACAATTACAGGACAAGTACTTGTGGCCAGAACTTGATATGAAGGAATGAAGCTCAAAACTGAAACTACTTATCAAAATTAAGACAAGTAAGTCATGCAATACCATTACAGCCTACCCCTTGCATTTTTTTATTTTTTTTTAATTGTGAATGACTACTCTCACGGCTCCTTTGGGCAATTATTCTAGCTATCTAGCTATCTTTCTGTAGTAGACAACCATAAAATGACCTAACAGAGCATTTACATTGTGTGACGTCTGCTGCTACAATTGCTTTCTTGTCTGTTTTCAGCCAAAAATGAAAGCTGTAAGAATTAGTGCCATTTAACTTCATACAAGGAGTAATTTTTTTTCTGGGGATATATATAAAAGGTCATCATCAAGTTATGGTGAAGCTGATGAAGAACTGGAATTTTAAGGAGAATTTTAAAGAGAGTTCACAGCTGATTTGAAAAATAAAAAAACAAAAAAGCACGGAAGACCTTCTCAACGGACTAATTACAACTGTAAGGAGTAACATAAACAGTTTCCTAAACTAATGCCTGAAGAGCTGCACACATTGAGCTAAATGTTGCTAGGTTGAGGAACCTGCTGTAATAGCACAATCAGATACAAACACACACAGTCCAACAGCATGGAGAGTAATAAAGATCATTGTTGTACTACAGATCTGCAATTCAAATTTGGCTTTGTAAGTGCAAATCCCTGGAATCCTGTGAAAAGGGGAGTCAAGACTTAGGTTGTCTCTCAAGCTTGTTAGGGGATAAGTACTACACACATATAAGCTGTCTTTGGAATAAGTACACACCTGCTTGTACATGCTTGCCAAGGGCAACTGAGAAATATTTTTGTTTGTGCATAATAGACTGCTTTCCCTTAACTTCTCTGCATTACAAGACAAATGAACAAGTCACTCTGGACAGCTTTCTGCGACTTGCAGGTCACTACCTGCATGAATCAGAAACTTTTAAGCAATAACAAAAAATAGTAGAGAAATAAAATACTAGTTCATTAGCACCACAGACTTCTTAAGAAGGAGAATTTGGATGATGCAGTATTGGTGAAAAGCAAGATAAGGCATTTCTGAGGTGCGCAGATGTGAAAAAGAAACTTCAGCCTGTCAAATCTCTTTTTGTGCTTAGTCAAGGCTCTTGCTGCAGACATGGTGATGAGTTTTCTCCTTTGCTGCTTTTTTATAGCTGTGAAAAGAACCGTCAGTTGTACCACACATCATGTGATGCTTCAGCACAGATCACTAAACAACTCTGGTCTGGGTGTATTATATTACATTTCTCTATTGGAGCTGTGCCAGTTCTGCGGGAAGAACAACCATCTTCTCTCCTGAAGTTAGAAGAGGAATCTATGCATGCTTGGAGCAAGGAAAGACACTGAGGTGCTGGAGCATGTCTAGGGATGGGCAACGAGGCTTGTGAAGGGCTGAGGAGCAGTTGAGGGAGTTGGGGTTGTTTAACCTGGAGAAAAGGAGACAAGGTGGGGGTCAGTCTCTTGTCCTAGTCAACTAGTGACAAGAGAACACAGGCTCTTGCTGCACCAAAGGAGGTTCAGGTTGGACATTAGGAAGAATTTCATCATGGCAAGGATTGTCTGGCATTGCAATGGACTGCCCAGGAAAGTGGTGGAGTTACCGTATCTGGAGGTGTTCAAGAAATGACTGGATATGGCACTTAGTGCTGTGGCTTTATTGGCAAGGTGGTGTTCAGTCAAAAGTTGACTCAATGACTTTGGAGGTCTTTTCCAACATTAATGATTCTGTTATTCTGTAATTCTGCTTATCAAGGCCCCAGCTCTGCAAGATACCCCATTCACACCCATACTTGCAGCATCAGTGCCATTTTGCATATTGTCTTATATTAGCTGTTTAAGTCTAAAAATAATAGAAGCCAAATGAATACCAAATAACACAGTTATTCAAATGACAATATTTTCTTATTATCTGTAAAAATGTCTGTTTTGTAACTTGGGGCAGGGACTGGTCTTTGGTAGTGTGAATGTAGTGGGGTAACATCAAACATTAGTTTGTAGGCATCACAAGAAAAACAGTATATATATGCGCATAAATGAGTTAAAGCTATTCACATTTGACATATATTCTTTTTAAAGTGCTAATAAATAATAAGTTCAAAAATTCTATTAATATCTCGGAAGAAACAAAGACTTAATTCAAAACATACTAGTCAGAAGAGTGAAGTTAAAAATTTTAATGTCAGAGTTTTTGGAGCTTGATTTCTTCAATAATTCTTCTGTTTTCATCCTCAGCTACTCTCTGCTATATGTATCAGATAAACTTATGCCCATGCTAAGACAGTTCTATTCCTGTGAGCCATCCATTTTCTGTACTCCAACCATTCAACCACAGATCACTTAGACCTTTAAAAAATAAAGAAAATTGATATTTGATATCACCTTTTACCTTTTGTAAGAAAGAATTTCCCATTATAGTTAAGAAGTAAAACTTTCATTTATATTTGTATGTATAGTTCATCATGCTCATTATAGGCTACAAAATTGAATGAAAATATAATATCAGTACTGAGCATACAACACATCACAGTTTAGTTGGCAGATATTGGCCCACACAGTGATACTTCAAAGTTTAAAGCAAGATGAAGTCTGAAGGCCTGACTATTCCCAGTTCTATACATTTTTCAATTTAAAACATGTGAGTAGCCCACTGAAGTTCGTGAGACTGGTTGTATTAAGGAAATACTTAAACATTAGTAGAACCAGGCTAGGACATGGCAACAGGTGATATGTGTACTGGAAACTATTTGGCTGGATTCCAGGGGGCACATGGAGGAGACATACCTATGATGTCTGGATCTGCCATTTCTTCATAATTTATTAAAAAATTGAGAGTGAGTGTAGCACTTTTCTAGTAACAGATCTTGTAGTAAGATATTGGGATAACTTATAGAAATTAATTTTTTAATTCTCTAACCTCCAGGGTTTTTTTAAAGCATCCTTTTAAATATGTGAGGTTATAAAGTTAAGAAAGTTAATTTTAAGTAACCATTTAAAATTTAATTAAACACAGACACCGGTGATTTTGTATGTTCTTCTAGAAGAATTAGTACCTATGGATGTTCACTGTCAGTACTATGAGTTAACTACATTACTACACTGGGTTTTATATGGCCCATGTGAAGTTTATGGATTGGAAACACTTTCAGCAAATTATGATGAGTTACTGGAAGGCTAATTTGGAAAATTTAAGGATTTGCATGGCAGGTGACTCCTCTTTCTAGAGCCTGAGGCTAGGGCAGGAACAGGAAGTAAAGGTTACAAGGCAGATTATAAGTAAGCGCACAATTCATAATAAAGGTTTGTGGACTGTGCGCTTTTTAGATCAATCACTTCAAATAGCTGGCTTTTAAGTTATACTCAATAATTATAAGAGGGAAAACCTGTAAGGGAGTTATTTTGGAAAATGAAAGAATCTAACACATGGTTTTAACATGAGAGCATAATTTCTGATAACTGACTTAATAGCTGACTGGGTTGGTCTACTCAATTTGCATTTAAGAGATGATTAAAATAACCTTATAATTTGCTGCATTCATCCTGCGACAACTTATGAAAAAGGAAACAAAATAGTTATGCATAATTACTGAATATGGTTGCAAAAGAATGATACTCTGCATGCACAGCATGTACCCTGCCTTTATGAAGGCCAGCCATTTACATACACCAAAAATAAGACTTTTTATACAAAAGGGAGATGTTGCCTTTATTTGATTTAAAAGATCTAAACTGGTTATTTATAATAAACCAAGGTAACTGGTACAAGGAGTGCATTACAAGCAGTTTTTCAGAGCATATGACAATGTTCTTTATTAATAAACATTGTGGAAATGAAAACATCACTTACACCAATCCACTTATAATTATATTTCAGGTAGATAAATTGGAGTGTTACAGCTCAGCAGTAAAAGGCCTACTGTAAAACTTCCTTAAACTAAACACAACATATGCCGGCTTAATTCTTAGATGGAAATTTGCCATTGAGGAAGAGGCCAGCTCACAGCCTATACATCATTTACGTGGCATGCTTCATGACAGTATACGTTAGCTATTATGCAGGAGCATGCTACAGCAAAAATACAAAGATGTGTTTTTAATCTACCACGTGACAGAGATTACTGCTATTTTTTCAGCTGATCGATGCTTACTAAGCAGCCCAACTCCATACACTGCAGCCACATCCTATCCCAGGTTCACTCAGCCTGTAAGGGAATGTGTCCTAGAAATTTTAAGGAAAAATTGTTCATTTTTGGTTTTTCAGATCAGTATTAGTCTAAGGTTGCTAAGATGTATACAGTGCTGTTCCTCTAATTAACCATTTTGAAGACCAGTTCTGTAAATATTTACATGAGGAATTCATTTCATGCATCCATGAAGTAATCCAAAGAAATATTTCTCATGCTTACAGGCCAAGAAAAGGCTCAAATGCCTGAATTAGGCTCAGGCACGAATGCCTAAATCCAAAAGCTTTTCCCTGAGATTTTCTTTTCCTGGGAATTTATAAAGTCCCCACGGAGCCTGCCTGTTGAGCTGCCCATTCCATGAATGTTTGCTACCATGGTGCTTCTGTGCATGACTTCTGTGAGCAGCCAGGCAAGGCGCCTAAAACTACCTTAAAGGCAGCAGGCAGAGAACGATGGGACTCCTGATTACACTGAGTGATTTACTGAAAGAAAACAGTCTACTTGTAGTCAAAGAATTTAGCAAGGCACTTAATACTCCGTCTCTGCTTCTGAAAAATAGGACGGTATTATCTCATTTACTTATTTAATGTAGTTATACTTTTTAAAGCAGTGAATAAGCTAGCTAAAATATACAGATCTTCTTTTGGAAGATCAAGTTTCTCATAAAATTGCTTTAGCTTTACTGTTGTGGTTATCCATACGTTATTAAAACATTCTTTTCCTTTGGCATTTCTTCTGTTGGGAAGAGGCTGGAACAAGAGTTTCAAGTTCCAAAATAAATGAAGGATGGTTATTCTGGTCTGAACAAGCAAAACTGTGGTTGCTGTAGTCAGGACTGCAAACCAGATTTGGTTTAAGAAGTATCATATGTGAAATCCTGTGAGGCATAGAAGAAAGAAAATGTTCAAATCGAGATGCTGCATTATCACAGAAGTTGTACACTCAGATTCGGGCTCTGCTGCATCTCTCAGTCCCTGGAAGTCAGTTGTTTTTTCTCTAGCACAGTTCTCCATCTCAAACTAGAGATATTAATATTTCATTTCTTCCTCCATTTGTCTTCCTTGCTTATTCAAATTGAAAGCTTGTCAGAACAGGGACTGAAAATCTCTTGGTATGTATACATTATGGAATAAAGAGGAAACCTGATCTTGGTTTGGTCTCTCAAGCTACCATATGAAAGAATTTATATATATGTCTTTATATAGTAAGGTAAATGGCAGTTGTATGATATTTGATCCATAAATTTTCCTAGTGTAAAATTATTACCTCACCTTTTTTAACTTTCACCTTTTCTAAGGAAAGCCAAATGTTGAAAATGTGGCATGTGAACAGTCCACTCTGTCAGACTGAGGGAGAAAAAATTATCAGCTGGCAAATGACAGCAGCTTTCTGGATATTTTGCACAAGTGGAACATCACGAAGATATGAACCAGCAATAATTTTATCAGACCACAAAATTGACTGAATTTGGCAATTCTGTACAAAGTAGTTTTCAACACAGATGAAAGCATAAGAGTAAATTATTGTGCTAGGGGCTGTATATTCTTTCTAAGTAAAATTCTCTTCCTCTCTTCATTTTTAAATAAGAAATATAAATTGTATGGCTGGATTTTTTTATTTCCTAGTAATTCTATTTTCTGAGAAGTTGAGGACTCTTAGAACAGTGCGGTAAATTTTTATACCTGTGTTGAGTTTCAATGGGCTCCTTAAACTCAGATCTCCTCAAGCTTTTGCAATTTCATGACTGAAAAACACTACACCAAACATTGTAAAATATAGTCAAAAAGTTTAAATTCAGGTGAGGTTGGTCAGGTTTAACCTGAGGAAAATTGCTCGTCAAAAAGTTACTCTTTATTTTTTTTAAAATAAGAAATACTGTAGAGAAATTCAGCCATGGGTTGTCATACTTGCATTATCAGAAACTGTGGAGCCAACATGGTTTGCTTACATATATAGCTGCTACACCTCTGCTTTCCAATATTAAGGCTGCACAAACTGAGGTAATAAATAGGTCTACATTATTTTTATGTGATTCCAGGGAGAGGTACCCAACACTGTTTCTGCTGTTTGTTTTGTCCCCAAATAAATATATGCAATTTTACTATTCAAGAAAGTGTTTTTTTTGGAGTTTTTTCATCAGCAGTGAAACGGAAAAGGTAGGAGACACTCACCACATTAAATAATTTTTTTGTGATCAAAAGGTGAGGTATAAATATAATTACATTTAAAATGTGAGATATTGACTCTTTTAGCTGCCACTGTTCCATTTTTTCCTAGACTGCTATTCTTTTTAAATGCAAATTCTCAGTATTCTTTGAACACTGGCAGTAGTATTCTATCTTCTAGAGTTGCAGATTCCAGCTTACAGAATATTATTCCATCTGGAACTTTTAGGTTTTGACCTTTTTCCCTAAATGCCAGGCTTCAATAGCTTTCTGGAGTTCAATAATTCTGTGTGGTATATTTGTTTCATATATTAACAGTCTCAGTATGTTCCACAATTGGTTGATTTAAAACATAAAAAGATTGAGATGCATAGTTTGTACTTATGCACCTATGGAATTTATACTTGTGGTGGATTGGCCCTGTCTGGACACCAGATTCCCACCAAAGCTGTTCTATCCCTCCCCTCTTCAGCTGGGCAGGGGAGAGAAAATCGAATTAAAGGCTTTTGGGTCGGGATAAGGGCAGAGAGAGAATGGGGATTGCGATCAGTTCATCCCATGCTGTCTCTGCGACTCCTTCCTCCTCAGGTGGAGAACTCCTCACACTCTTCCCTGGCTCCATCACAGGTCCCTCCCACCAGGGACAGTCCTTCAGGAACAGGCTGCTCCAGTGTGGGTTCTATGTAGGGTATCAAAGCCTGCCAGCAAACCTACTCCAGTGTGGACTTACATGGTGTCACAGCCTCCTTTGGTCATCCACCTCCTCCAGCATGGGGTGCTCCATGGGATGCAAGTGAATCTGCTCCACCATGGACCTCCATGGGCTGCAAAGGGACATCTGCCTCATCATGGTCTTCACCACAGGCTGCAGGGGAATCTTTTTTCTGGTGCCTGGAGCACCTTCTGCCCCTCCTTCTCCACTAACCTTGGTGTCACATATTCTCACTCCTCTCTCTGATTGCAATTGAACAGTTTCTTGGCCTTGGCCATCTTGGAGCCAGATGGCACTGGCTCTATAGAACATGGGGAAAGAACGTCTAGCAGCATCTCATAGAAGCCATCCCTGCAGCCTCCCTTTACCAAAATCTGGCCACACAAACTCACTAGAATGCTTCAAACGGTTCCCTTACGTTTTGGTTGGAAACTGAAACTTTCTTCTTCCAAATAAATAATTCAGAAAATACATTACATTTTGTAACTCAGGAATGAAAGTCAATACTATTCATAGTGTTGTTGACATGCCTTGTAGTAATTTATAGACTAATTATGACCATATTTGGGATATATCTGTTCCCTGCATTTTTGATTTGTCCTCCTCCAATACATCTTGACAATGTTGTTGTAATTCATGTGTATTGTACATACTGAATAAAGACAGGCAATTCGTTCCAGACAAATACATTAAAAATGTAACACAGCTGTTTGGAACTCACTTTCTCTATGAGACCTTTGCAGTACACATTTGGTTAGTAATGAAGGAATTCTGCAATTCTACCCTTTATTCTTAGTCCATGAGACCACAAATGATAATTTGTATTGAGTCATTATTTAAATCTGTTTAAGCCTCTGAAGAATTCAGATGATACATGCATGAAGTGCTTTATTTTATGAAGTGAGTGGTAGGCAGCATTGTACATATATGGAAATAAATCTTCAATAGCTTAGCCAGATTTTATACAAATATCTAGCCTTACTTCAATAATTTTCTCAGATTTAATTTTCTCAGTTGAAAGAACTACACAAAGGTATAGACTTATTTTCCTTTTAGTGTTTTTGATAATTCTCCTTGTGATTGTATTTCATGTTTTCATACTTTAAAAAGTGTCATTCATGTTTAAAGAGGCAAAATATTTCAAAGAACAACACAGAGAACTTTGAACAGACATTAATGCAAGTTTTAAGATGGAGAGTTAGACTCAGAAGAGGAAAATCAGTGGGAATTTTCCCATTACTTCACAAGGTCAGGATTTTTTTAGCCCTCACCAGGTAACCTGTGAATGTAGATTTTACACATCATGTTGAAATTCATGCCTCCATATACATAGGTCATGGACATCACTCTGTGAGCCTTAGAATTTGCAAGGGCAGCAATACTAACAAGTAAAAAGCAAAACTAACACTTGTCAGCACGTGTAACGTGTTATAAACGTACATGCATGTTGTATTTCATTATCTTCTGAAAACAGAGTTCCATCAAAAGTGCCATGGTTATTCAATTCATGAAAACAACTAGTTCTAAAAATTTCATTAGAAAGTGACAGATTTGTCATGTGGTCTGAACTGGCTAACTGAAAATATAATTAAAATATCACTGTTGGTTTTATTGAGAGTAATAAACAATTAACAGACTCTCTTTTGTTTAAATTGACTATTTTCTTTAGAAGACCATCAATAATTCATTTAAACTAATTCCTTGTGAAAACTAAGTATTAATTATAAATTATTATTTCATAATGGTACCATAAAAATGCAGATCAGTGGCAGATAAAGATTGGCATTTTTAATTGGTTTTGTGCGCTGCTCATTTTCTTTCATTGTAAATGAACACTGGCTTACTTTCAGTGGTTAAGAAGAATATCCCAATAATATTAGAATATTTAAAAATTTTGACTATTGTTAAAATGTATCTTGTCACAGTTATGTGGTTATTCACAGAATTAATACAATAATCAGTCTCTGAATGTTGATTAAAAACTCAGCTCAGATAAAACATATTTAAAAGAATGAGGTAGACTACTGTCGTAGTTAAATATCATTTGGTAAGTAGAACAGTTCTTAAATCTGCAATAGCAGAAGAGGGAATATTGACTAATTTTATTGTGTTTATTTAACATAATTTTTGTATGTTAGGAATTGTTTCTGTTTATTTTTCTCTCTGGTCAGAACTTTTGATTTTAGAAAACCATAGAAGATACTCTGTGATTTGGGACAGTGTTCATTACTTAAATATAGGCAGGACAGAAATATATCTGTGCTCCATGCATCAAATATAAAAATACATAAATTTCCTGTACCAGAGAATGTTTTTAGATTATTTCCATATCTATAACAGCTCTAAAAATTACCAGGAACATTGTCATTATGGGAACACTAGCCTTTGTTAGAAACAAATTGCGGAACAAATATTACTAATAAATTGTGAGACCTACGAATGATGTGATAGGTGGTGTATTTCTTTCTGAATGCTCATGTAACCAGTAGAGCATTACCTTATGTAGATATTGCTTTTGTAGACTGTGAAAACATTACAGAAGAGCTGTAAATGAAAAGATAAATTTAGATTGGAATATTTTGGGGACTTGAAAATATCATTTTGGTGTCAAAGCAGAGTATGTCTACATCATCAACAGAAAATAATTGACTTCATTAAAGGAAAGGTTTCAATTTGATTCATATTTTAAAGTACCATGTTGCTGGAAATATGAACTGTGTTTTTGCAGAGTCTGATCTAGAGTGACATTCCCTCCCCCGACAATTTACATTTTATTTGAAATAGGTATTTCAGATTGCAGCTGCATTTACTTTCACATTTTATTTCAGATAATTCATTAAGCAGCCAAACACCACTTCCCAAGACTCTGCTGCTGTGCTTCCTGTAGATTGAATCTTCAGGATGCCTTTGAGTTCTCACTTGTGCTTCAACAAAGGTAAAAATCCAGATGATAGAATAATGCGTCTTAATGGAATTAAAATTCTAGCTGGACCACTACAGAACTTCTGGAAAAATATTTCCATTATCAAAGTCCAAAGTCTGAAAACACCTAGTTTTTGTCAGATAATTCTATTTTACTCAGTCTATAAAGCTTTTAATTAATCTGTATTTGCTGCAGTGTTTTTTAAATGAAAGGTCCTAGGATGATTTACAATGGAACATTTCAATCCAGAAAATGCATATGGGGAAGCTACAGCAGTGACATGTCCAAACTACTAAATATATTTCTGCTTACTGTAGAGAAATGAAACATTTCTTTAACATGTAATAAACTCTTACATAGCTTCATTTTCACCTTTGAGTTAAACATGTGTTTTTACTTCTGAGTGGATTTAACAAGTTTTGCAAGTATTAAGACAGCAGGTTAATAGTTCATGATTGAACATACAAACATCAATAGGAGACCCATTTTTTCCTTTCTCTTTTGTTCTTTTATTACATATACTTCTAGACATTTTATATACCGAGCGTTCATGACCGTAAAAATCAAAATAAATAAATTCTGCTACTCTTTGTCCACAACATAAAAAAACCCTTTAGAATGCTTTCTCAGAATCTGTTACATATATGTTATTTAGTTTCGTGCTCTCACCAGATAATATACCATGAAAACAAATGAATAGAAAAACGTGATTTTATTATTCAGTAATATCTGTGAAGATAATGATGCGAAATAATGTCACGTTCTCCAATTAAAACAAACATTAACAGAGAACATGCATTTTAGACTTATCTGAAATCTTCACTAGATTAAAAATTCATTACATTCATTGTAGATTTTTAAAATTCAGAGAAAAAGTCTCTTTTATTATTGGATCCCTTAAAATTTTTCCTATGAGGGCTATTTTAGTAAGAGTTCAAACCGTAAAATACAATTTCAGATCTAAGAGCCATCACTGTTGTGAGTACCTGGACTATTGTCAGTACTTATGATTAAATTATTTGCGTTATAAAGGCAACATGCTGATAGTTAGAACACACAACTGTTCTCAAAAGTCACTAATGTGTAAGATGCTTAATCTGCATTCTTTTTGATAGCTAGTCAAAACTATGAAATTTTAAGACATTGGAGGTTCTGTGACACAACTTTTGAATGACAGGGGAAATGCTTATTTGAGTATATCAGTTGGTGTTTGAAAAAAAATTAAGAATACGATGAAAACAATTATTCTTTTTTATCTGTCTTTTAGTATTTTCCTTAAGCTTTACTTAAGCCATGTAATAAATAATTAAGATATTATAGTTTGCCATATGTGAGAGATAAGATGAAATTATTGGCACGACTTCAGCTGTTAGACAGCTTCCAAGTGAATAACCACTTCTAGTTGCCAGGAGCACACTTTGGAAGGTATTTATATTTGCTATTTTTCTCATTGTTAAGTGTATTGTAAATGCTATTAAAAAATGGGAAAGCATCTCAAATTTACACCACTGCCTTCTGCTGCTGTTAGTATTATACTGTGTATAAATGTTGCCATGGTTTAACCCCTGCTGGCAGCTACGTACCACACAGCTGCTCGCTGTGTATAATTATGGTAATCTAAGATATATTCAGGATCCTCTCCTGGCCCAGTATCGTCTTATAGGAGTGCTTAGTTGAGGAAGGGATCTTTGGTGGGGGCCAGAAAGGAAAGAATACATATGTTTTTCTGCATTAATTCTAATAAAGTCCTCTAGGCTAAAAATTTGTTTACAGGATACATGTTCTTTTTATGTTTGTAAGTGTCTATACATTAATTCACACATTAGTCTCAACTAAAACCTGTGGAATGTTTGTCCATGGTGGTATTGGTGTGCATTTTCAGATAAAGATTGATGAAACTGCGCTAGTGCAAAGTAAGAATTTTAAAAAGGGAAGTAGTGACACTGAATCAGTGGAATAGCTACTGGTAGTGGATGGGTAATTTCTAGTTAAGAGTGCTGAAAATCATGAAGTAATGTACATCATCTGGATTATGTAGAAACACAGATCCATGTTTTAAGATTTCTCCTACACAGATGTATTTCCTGGGAAGAAACACTCGGCTAGTTTCGATTAATGTTTTGGTTTTGCTTATTTTTCAAAAATTGATTTTTATGTCATTTTTAAGTCTTGGGTTCAGAATTTTCCAATTCATAAATTACCTTTAAATGAATTTAAAGTCATCCATAGTTTTACAAACAGTGTTATGTCCTTCCACACAGTGAAGCATTTCCATATCTATTATTAATGCCTTGGTTGTTACTGTCTACTTTAAATTACTTTGTGTATATTATGCCTGTAGCTTGTGTTTGTGTGTATTATCTTCACATGCCTCATCTTGTTTTCCTGCTCAGATCTGAGTGGGGAATTTTCCTTTTTAAATTCATAGCAGCAGCTTCTGAGTTATCAACAGCTCTGTCACAAAAATTTGCATCTCTCACCTCATAATGGTCAGAAGATGACATCGTCTGTCTCCCAGTACCATGTATTTTGATACCAGATATGATCTTTATCAGCTGCTCAATGCAAACCAACTTGACTCAAGTGAGAAACTCTAATTCTTTAGGGACATTTTCTTTTAGAATTACAGGACTAATAAAAAAAAATGGTTAGATGGAAAGAAGTATGTAAGTGTCATCCAGAATCCCTCCTACAGATAGAGAACGGAACAGAAATGGCATTTATACACATAGACAAGCAAAGCCTGGAGAAAAGTTCCTTTTGGTCAAAGAGCTTGTATTTTTGCCCGAGACATTACAGTTTTGAGGGGGCCACAATAACAATCATGTACAAGGGTATTAGTTTAGGCAGCCAACGCACTGTTTTTAAGCATAATATTTGGCTTTCTGGCATTGTCATAGCTGCAGTGTGTTCTAAAGACAGTTTCATGAATAATTGACTATTTGCCTTCTCAGCCAAAGTGAAAAATGTGTGTGGTGGGAATGAATCATAAAGAAACAAATTTGTGTCTTTTTACACTAAAAAAAAAAAAAAGTTTTATGCTAAATTAAACATATTGTTTGTGCTGTAACGTAATTTTTATTTTCCAGCAATTGAAAGAAAAGAAAATCTTATAGACATCCACACACAGCTGACTGCTTCTAATGAAGCAGCCAGCCCAGATGCAAGAAACCAATACTGAGTGTTTGTCTCTAACTTACGTGTGTAGTTCCTGGAGATACTAAAACTCACCAAATTTAGCTCAAATACTTCAGCGCTTCACACAGAATCACAGAATAGTTGAGATTGTAAGAGACCTCTGGAGGTCACCTGATCCTACCTGCTTGCTTAAGCACGGCTTAAGACAGCATTTTTGAGACCCCCCAAAAAAAGGCGAGTTTTAGAACTTGCTAGAAAATCTTCTCCCTCCAGTTTTCATGTGAAGTCCTAATCCATGGCTTGAGTAATGATCTGAAGTGGCTTGTTTTGATTGCATCTGACTAGTCTTTTGCAGTAAACAAATAATTGTAGCACACTGTTATAAAATTGACAAATACATTTCATAAAGCAGTCTAAAACATGCGATAAAAAATCCTTAAAAAAAAAATCTCTGTTTCATGCTTTTCCATGAACTTCTATAAAACCCTGTTGCTGTTTAGTGCTCTTTCTAGTAATACATCTGCTTTGGGGTGTTATTTGCATTTTACCCTGAAATGTAGTTGCGAAAACTGGGGATTGGACAACAGTAGTACCTCCTGCAGTACACTTAATTTTCTCTCACCCTACATATTACATGATGAGCTGTAAGTGTGATACAGGAAGAACTTCAAAACTTTCCTCTGTCACATTAAGAGTTTCTCAAAGTTGCAGAATGGGAGACTCATTATGCAAAATACAATTAATTTGCACTACTTTATTTGTAGTAAGCAGGCATTATGAAGTGAATCTGGGACATTCTATTTTCCCACATAAGACAATCCTGTATTATTGCATAAAGACAGAACATGTAAAAACGTTTTAAAAGGAAACCTCAGGTTTTGTTCTGAAAATGTACTTAATGAAATAGTGTGCTGCTAAAGAAATACTTTTTCTCCTTGAATCTGCTGAAATATTTCTAATGCATTTAATGAGAAATTGAGGTGTGGTGCCAACTTCATGTGTTTCTATTCGCATTGCAGGGTGAGTAGGACTATCTTGCAGTTTATATATTGCCAAAATTCGTATTAAGATATTAAATTTGTGTTAAATTATTAATAAGTTTGTGTTAAGCTCTTACTGTGTTAAGCTATGCAAAATTTGTGTTAAGTCGGTTACACTCTCATATATCTAATTGAAGCCGCAGTTTGGACATCTAATAATTTATTAGTGATGAAGTATAAAAAGGAAGAGAAAAAGGAAGGAAATAAAAGCTGGGCTATCTTAGCAATGCTTTGGTTCAAGGCAATTTCAGCCACTCTTACAAATCAGACTGGGCAATTCCATTCCATTTCTTGAGATTGAGACCAGAGAGTTGGCACAGGAGAAGTGTAAACTCAGATGCTGAAAGTTTGAGTTGTAGATGGTTTTAGGTACTTTGTTCTAAGTGAAAGCATTGAGTTAAGTTCCTAGTTAGCAGTTAGGTGTAGAAATATTGCTATGGATGCTGGCCTGGTGCTGCTTCTGATGTGTCTTAACATCTCTCCAATATTTGTTCTCTCATCTCCATTTGTGCAGAAGATACAGAATGCCATGTTTGCTTTTGTAGGTTTTTTTGTCATTCTTGTACAAATTTCTCAGCCATGTTGCAGAAGGGAAGATTAAAGAAGTGGACCCTGAATTTCAGGGTGCAATTTAGCATTCAGTGTGATGAGCTTGGCTTCTTGCAGCTTCTGTTTGCAATATATGCAGCATGTGTAGGCTGGAAAAAAGCACAATTGGTCCCACATTTTAAACCCTTCCTACTCTGCAGCACACACCATGCAGACCATCTGGTCTTCCTTTATGGGTTAATCTAGCATATATTTTACTGACAATAACAAAGGGGAAGAAAGGAGGTTTGGACAGTGAAAAAAGCCTACAGAAGAGTAAAATAATCTGTATTTTAGAATATGGTGTGGTTTTGCAGTATTATCTGTTGTGTCATTTTACATTCTCTGGATTGTAGAATAAATCTGTGAAAAATTCACAAAACAGTGACATATAGTACATCTGTGGGATTTTCCTAGTTCTGTCAAAGTCTTAGTCGACTATTTAATGAGGGTGAAAGGTTATAAAAAACATGTAAAGAGATGTTCACTGGAAATCCTTAGTTGGTAACACAATACCTAGGAGTTGATAGTCTACATGGGTTTTTTTTATCTTTATAATTCCATAATTGTAAAACTTCAAAATTTTTCTTAATATACCTATGCATAATTATAACATTATGTACTTAGTCCTGCTCCTTTTCAGCAATTTTTAAATCCTAACTTTTAGTGTTTAACTGTAAGAGTAATCTTGCTATTCTAAGGAAAAAAAAACACATCAGACAATGCTTTTTATGAGATTAATGAATATATTAATACACTCCTGAAGGTTTATTCACATTTATGAATAAATTATACAGCTAACTACAAAGACACTCAAATTCAGGATAAATCCAGTTTTTAATAACAATGTCTAAATTTTTTTAAAGTATCAGCTGATGGCTGGCATCTATCTAAATTGGTTTTTTCTTAATTTGTTTGGCAAATCTACAAATAAGAATGACCACAGTACTCTTTTGACAGCAAAGTCAGACAGCATGTTTTTGTTTCACAATAGTTACTAAGATCAATAACTACTCCACAGGATCAAACACAGTAATGGTGAAACTTGTCATATATTTGTGACACAAAAGAGTGACTTTTATTGGTTCAACTGGTTTCCTTTTTTCCTTGGAAAAGCCTGGAAGAAAATGAAAGTTGTGTATTGCAAAATAAGAAGTAATAAATGAAAATATGAGAAATATGTGCAACAGCTTGGGGGTCTGAAGTCCTAAATGTAATCTGGGAAAGTAAAAATGCAGTATCTGTCACCTTTACCTATCTTCTTTCTTCAGTTTTACTAAAGGTTAAAATTATTATTTCAAAGCCTGTAAAATATCAAGATGTGTTATTTATCCCCCCAGTAACTGCTGCCTCACAGCTTTCTTGGGTACTGAAGATTATTTTTTTGTTCTCCATAGAAAGGTATTTATTTTGAGAGATCTACCTCGTTGCAACATTATTGGAGAGGTAAGTGTAGTTTTGACTGCTTTTCAAATCGCCCCTCTATTTACCATGAGGAATCTACATGTTGAACCCACAATACAGTACAAGGGATAAATGGCAGTACAGGCATGTGCCCCTGATAGAGCCTATCAGAGGAGTGAAGGAAGATGTGTAGCTGATATTGCCATTCTTTCCAGATGCTGTTGTAACACCTGTACCAATAGCTCTTAGATTTGCTTTGTAGCTTGATTTACATTTACTTATAATGGTTTTAGTTATAATAATGCATCTATACTTCTTATCCTTTTGTTACTTAAATGGGCATGATAGTACACAGAAACTGGACAACATTCCTTCAGGTTTGTGAACCTTCTGTGACTCCAGTATTTCTGTAGTCACCCAGATGTTGCCAGGACAACAGAATACAGATATAGTTAGTCTTTGTATGATATAGATTTAATAACCTGGAGGTTTTTGAATCCACTGCTTTTATGTGATTGCTTTAGAGGTGCTCTTATCTTGTCTTCACCAAGATTACATTGAGAAAGTAAAGACAGGGAAGGTAAAGACTTCATAGCCTCCTTTTTTTTTTTCTCATT
>VWZG01012464.1:0-207806 GCA_013396735.1 Grallaria varia | reverse complement strand
GCCTGGTGCATGTCCAGCCTGCTCTCCAGAGCGGGTGAGTGGCAGCGGCGGCGGGACCGGCGGACCCCGGCGGGGCCGGGTGGGCGGCCCGGGGGTGCTGCTGCTTCGGGAGCAGCCGGGTTCGGGGGCTCAGGCGGCGGCTGTGCCCCTTCCGAGTCTCCCACTGGAAGTGCCTCGGCGGCCGAGCAAGGCAGGGTCGCGGCGCGGGTTCCGTGGGAGAAACCCCCGCGTCGGGCGGGTGCGTGGCCGCAGCCCCGGGGAGAGGAGGCGGCTGCGGGGCTGTCGGTCCGGGGCCCCCCGAGCCCACCGTGCCGCTCGGGTCAGGAACCGAAGGGGCATGGCGGGGCAGCTGCGTGCCTGGGAACGACCCTGAAGGAGTTCCCACCTGCCGCTGAATCAGAGTTGGGTTCTCTCCCGCCGCTTGTAGTACCCGCTGGAACTTCGGGCCACCTTTCATTTTGTCCCTAGGTTGCAAACCTCCATCAGCTGCAACTGCTTCTTTTCTCAGTCTCACACACACATCCAACATCTCCCCCCACGCCCCGTTACAGCAGGAATTTGACAGAAAATTCTGCGTTTTAAGCGAGGGACGTGCTGATCTCATGTCTTGTAGAGAGAGTGTTATAGAGAGTCTTTAGCATCCTTTGTGCAAGTGCTGTGTTGGTAAACTGATGCATTTATAATTAACCACGTCGTTCCCATATGTTGGTTGTGTTTTTTTCTCTCCTGCTGGTTTGGGCTGTAAGTGTGCAGCTTCAGGCCCTTTTCCTGCAATATGCTTCGCATCCCTCAAATGCGAAGTCTGAGATTGCTGGGACAGCACTTGGGTCTCTAGGTAGGGCTGCCAACCATCCTTGAGGATTTAAGAACAAAATTATCTAAGCCCAGATCTTATGTCTACATTTAATATAAGAAAATCAGATCTCAGCACAATTGGAATGGGTCATCTACTTAAATTATAGCTGAAGTTCAAGTGTGTGCTTTAGGGAAGAAAAATCTGCTGGAACTTGTCATACGTGGTAATGCTCTTGTGCTCAAATCATTGCCTGGGTTGTTTGAGCTATATCTAGGATGGCAACAAGCCATCCATATAAGAATTCAGCATCTTAGACCATATTAACATATTGCTCATCCTAAAACTTTCAACTTGTTATTCAAATTGTGAATTTAGAGCTTTCTTTATTTAGAACTGTTTGTCATTCCTATGTTCTTTGGTTTTTTTTCTTGTGCCAGCTATTTATTTTCATAAACTTACTGGTTTGTGAAAATAAGTAAGGGGGGGTATGAATATGTTTCCATAGTTTGAGTGAGGTTTTTTTGTTGAAGTTGTTTTTCTAGAACTTTTTTAGGTTTACATGAAAAATGCCATGACTACTGAAAGTTTTTAATCTCCTGGGTTATCAACTAAATCCCTCATAACCTAATTTTTGATGGCATGCTGCATCAGGGAGGTTTTTTTTTTTTTCAGCTGGCTAATTTACAGCACATATTATCTATAAACATTGACCATCTGTTCTCTATATTTCTTATAATTGTGGCTCAGAATATTTTAGCAAATGCTCTAAAAAAACTAACTTCCAAGCTAAACTTCTTTCCCAAGAGTCACTGTAACAAAATACAACTATTACATGATGACTGAATATAAACTTTAAGATCAGCTGTGGAAGAATTTCTGTTGTTATTATAATATGTTTGCTTGAAATGGATAAGATTGATGTGGAAGTGATTTAATTAAGAGGTTCTGTTCTTTCTTTGATTATTATAATTGCATGCCTCATATTATCACAAGTGCTCCTGTACTCTATATAGCAGGTTTCCTTGAGAATTCTTCTGGAGTATGACTTGAGGCAAAAGCTCCATTGACTGCTAAAGAAGTTTGTTTTTCTTAATACTTACAAGGATTCACTGTGCCATTACTTTCCATTTTCTTTGGCAAGTTATGAACAGTTTGATATTATCAAGTGTACCCAACACTGAAAGTTCTGCCTCTAAACTCGGAATAAACTAAAATGTAGCTGGAACATGTCCGTACACAGTTTTACGTTTTGTAGAAGTGGTAATGTAGTATGTTCAAGTGCAGATGACTGTATGAAAGTGTGGTTGTTGGTTATGTCAGCATTGCTGGGCTGGTTTCATCTCTAGGAACTGCTAAGTGTTGTCTTTCACAGGGACAGGTTTCAGCATTTGCTTGCTGCAGAATATTTTCCTTTTGTGGGTCACAGCCAGGTATTCTGATGGCCAGAGCATGTTAACAGCTCGGATACTGCACCTTCCTAGCTAGTTACCCTCTTTGTAGGTAGGAGCACACAGCATACGTCTGTTGGCACGTGCTCCAGTCATGCCTCGATTTTTGCCACGCTTACATTCTGATGGTCTGTCTGTGCTCTTCACTAGTGGTGCTTACAGTCCAGTTAGGATGATGTAGGAAAAAATGGTCATTAGTGGGCATAACCTCTTTCTGTTTAATACAGGACGAGAATCAAATGTTGCAGACAGAGGCATTGTGTCAGAACTATGGAGGAACAGGAGGTTGATGGCATCACCTAATGGGACACATGAAGAGAAGAACTGTACAGAGCCAGGTAAGATGGGGAAACTTTGCCGTGTCTTATAAGCTCTTGACATGTATTGGGTAATGTCTTCGTGACCAGGCTCCAGTGATATGTGAACATGAGAGTGTTAAACTTAAAAAAAACCCCAGAACTGTTCTGTGAAGAAATAAGGTTATTGTGCTAGGTAGGGACCTGACTTTGTCTATCAAAGGCAGAAGTTAATGTTCAGATAAAAGAACATTGTGAGACTAGTGCTGGCAATTTGATTTCTTTAATTTTGTTTCTTTTAGTGCTTATTAATGTCTGTCTTGCTCATGATGAATGTATTGCACGAGTAATGAGAGGCGTGCTCTTCTTGAAACTGTGGGTAGCTAAGCATGCTGTGTTTCAGATGGCATCTGACTACACTAATTTGTGTTCATTACCATTTTACAGTTAACTGTGCTTAGCTAGTTTAGTGATAAACTAAGTGTTCAGAGTAGGAATTTATATTGTGTGAAGGGGGATGATGAGGTAAGTGATATGGAAACCTTGGAATCCATTTTACTTCAGGATATCTATCTTGGCCAGGCAATAAGAATTGATTGAGGGCAGAAATAGATGACGCATTTCAGTATCAGTGTTAGTCCACAATGCTTTCATCTTCCCATCTGTCTTTTCAGTGTGTATTTCCTTTCTCTCTCTCCTTGCCTCTCTGTGGTTTACGGTGTGTGGGAGATGAGACATTTTGCCAATGGCACTAGCCAAGCTAATTTGAAGTTGAGATTCTTTTTTTTTCTTTTAAATGACTCTTTGATGGCAATTGAGTCTTGTCCCTTCTTGGAAACAGCAACAGCGTGAGTTCTAAGATACAGTCAGTCTCAGGCACTAGGAGAGTTTGGAGCAGTACTCCTACCCCTCACTTAGTGTTCTTTCCTACTCCTCTCTTGTTTTCCTCCATGTGTGTGGATGCATCAATATGATCATGTCTGAGCATGTACTTGGCAGCACACTTGGAGCCAAGACAACAGAGGTCACAAAAGTGTAGAAGGTAGATCAGAAAGATGCCTATCAAAGTTCTGATGCAAATTTCCATTTAGCATGAAGGAAAACTTTTTACAGTGGTATGATAAAGCTGACAAGAGAAAACATATGATTGTATGTAAACTGGAATTTCAGGAGCAGTGACGACTTCTTCACATCTTTAGAACAAACAGTTCAGCTCCTTCCATTCCTCTAAAATTGTAAGATTAGTTTAAGAACAATTGGAATAGATAAATATGGTTGGGTCATTTTGATGTGCTTTCTGAAATTCAGGTCACTAAGGTGCACTTTTCTCTGTAACCACAAGAGCTGGACACAAGGGAGGCCCAAATCTACCTCAGGATACTGAAGTTTTAAGAAAAAATATCACAAGACTTGCATTAAATTAATGGTTTCTAGTCACAGTGACTTTCTTTTAAGAAGTGTTTGTTCTGTTAAAACACAGATTTACAGACCAAATATGTCACAGGATTGCAACTGTAGCATTTTTAATCACTTCCTGTTATTCTGCAGTTATGTACAGTTTATCACTGTGCATCTTCTGCAGCTGAAGGGGGAATTGAGATGCTGCAAGAGTGGCTAGATGTAAGATAGATGCAAATAAAGGAACCATCTGAAAATAGCTGAATTTGATGTTTGTTGAACAGGAATGGGTCCATAAGAACCATTATTGTTACTGCTCAGTAACAAGTTCTGTAGATCTGGGCAATTTTTGTTTGTTTGTTTTTTTGAGATTGGTTAGGTTTTTTGCTGTTTTGTTTTTAGTGTGTGGGATGTTGGTTTGATTTTTTTTTTTTCCTGTTTATGCTTTTTCATTCTTGTCTGGTAGCTGGGGATTGAGATTTGGCATGTAATGAGAATGAGGTACAATGATCTAAAACCTATAAAAAAGGAGCAAGAAGCACAGCTCATCTCTGTGGGAATATAGTTTGTAATCACATGACTACAGATAGAGAAGTCCCAGGAAAGGTCAAGGGACTTGATGAAGATTGCATAGAAAGTTGATGAGAGGGTATGGATTTTCAGCTAGAATATGAATACACTGTTCTCTATAGGCACCTTTATAAGATGTACTTACCTGTGCCATTGCTGTGTCTGCTTTAAGCACAAGGGACCCTGCAAACGCATGGGGGTGTGTATGGTATATAGCAGTTTTCTTATGTTATGTGGATGTTTTTCTATGTGTGTTTGGGATATAAGAACTTCATAGTACCTTGGAAAATGCAAGTTATTGCTGAGAGCCTGTTAATCCTTTGTCTCATTGCAGCTATTGCTGTGCTCCCTTTTCTGTTAGCTTCCCACGCAAGCCTGCAGTTTTACTTCCTTTTTCCCAAAGGCTTTCAACAAAGTTAATGTATTTACCACTTCACCCCATTTTCTTACTTACATGTAAGTAAAAAAAAAAAAAAAGAAATCCCCAGTTCTTAGAAATTGCAACTATAGAAGTTTATAAGACTATGAAATCCCTGCAGTTCATGACAGTCATAACAAAGGCTCAGCCTTTGAAATATATGTTGGGATAGAAACTCCATAAGCTTCTAGAAGTAATGTTAGAAGCTTGTGGAAGCTGCTGTCTGTTAGCAGCTCACTTAGCCTACACTGTCTGAGAGAGTCTCATTCACTGAAGTAGATAATTTTGTATTGTGTTCTTCTGGAAATGCTGTTTCTGGGGCCATTGTATCAGAACAGAAAAAACTCTGAAGTCCTGGCAATGTAGCTTTAAAAAAGAACCCCGAGGTTCTGACAAAGAAAAGAAAATATTTATGTATGCATCTATATATATAACTAGAGGAGAAAGATTACTTTTATTATCAGAGGACTGGTATTTGTGAATATTTTAAGAGGTTTTCTGAAAGTAACTATTCTGCAATCATAAGAGTTATAGGTATTCTCCATCCCATAACAGCAGCAAAGGAACTGTAGGTCAGCTTCAGGAAGGAGTAGGAGCATTTCTGAGCACCAAGCCAACCTTGGTTCTAGTCTGGACTGAGACCAGATCCTCACCACAGTTAATGTGTTGTGTAGCATTTTTCGATTAGAGATCCTTCCTGGCTTTAAATTTCCCCTTTGCTGAAATCTCTTCTGCCATGATAAGATTGAGGTCTTCATACTGTCCTGGATATTGGAGGATTTATAGATTACATGTAGAAGGGTCTGGACATTAGAAATGTTATGAGAGCCTGGAGTTTCTGAATTATGAATCTTATGCTTATTTGGTATTGAGTTACTCTCTGGATGGCTGTTGTGGGTATTCCTCTTTGAGGGAAAGCAAACTACCTTTTCTTTATGACTGGGTTGATTTCTGTGGGAGGAGAAGTTCTGACCCTCACTTAAAGCAGAGCAATTGGAAAGGAGGAGTAGTTGTCTCAAGCATCTTAAAGTATGTCGTTAGTTTGCCACCAAGTTTTTGGCCTTATGGAAGCTCTCACTTCCATCTTCCATCAGCTCACTAGCTTTTGCAGTGCCATCTGCCCAGCAAGTCTGATTTGTAGCTCCTCTGCTCCAATGGCCTGCCTTTTGTTTCAGAATGTTCCTATGACTTCCTGTCCTCCAGAACTCCAAGTAATGTTTCCTGAGCACTTACAAGGTGCAGTGACTGGGTGACATGTTTCTTTCCATGTGACTCCACTGGGTCATGTTAGGCTGTTCAGCAACTGATCCGGGCTCTTCACGTTTGAGAATATTTTCAAGGAATCCCTGTATACAGTACAGAAAATACTTCAATTTCTTGCTGTGAATTAGTAATATCTGGAAATGTATTTCCATTATCTTCTGACAGTAGTCAGTAAGTGTCCTTGAAACTGAAAGAGGCGGTGGTATTTTCTGTCCAGCAGTTTGTCGACCATGGGCAGTTCATGAGCTATGCTGATTTTAAATAGCTGACAATTTTGTTCAGGCATGGTCCTCTGCTTGTTATCAGTGGGTAAAGACAAATTATGGATTGGGGGAAAGACAGGGTTAGCATTTCCGCCTGAGCCATGCTGCATTTTTAGTGTGGAATTAAAGGGCACATTATAGCAATGTTTTCTATTCATGCAGTGAGAGAGAAAAAAAATCAGTCCTCTACAGTGAAATAAAATGTGTTTCTCAGTAGTATGTGTATAACAGAGTTCTGACTCAGGAACAAAAACCATTAAGTCTGTGTATATTTTGCACTGTTAGTTATAATCTTGGGGGCTTACATAAGATGGGATGCATTGTGGAGAAACTATAGAAGTCTTAGACAGTTTTGTTAATGTACCACAGAGAGAGCAAGAGCCTGTTATTTTTTTCTACAAAAATCAATGATGACTAGTAAAGACAGGACTGACTCTTCAAAGTAATTTTCCAAAGGGATAGAAGAAGTTATTTCTTGTACATTTGTAGTAAAGACACTATAGGAACCTTCAGTTTCCATCAGTTTTATTCAACAAATGCAGTGCTTATTTAAATGCGTAATTATCTACATCCTGGATTGATGTATCCTTTTTTTTTTCTTAATTGTTACAGTCACCTTAATATACAAGATCATAAACTTAGTGTAATAAATTATAAATGCTGTTGGAATGTGTAATTTTGTCCTGTTGGAAATTCTCTTTAAACAATGTGGTAATATGTATTTCTTTTAGACAATGCACTGATGATCTTCCCTAGATGAAGCTTCCATTTTGTAGGAGGGGTAAATGCCTTAGACCTCCACTTTTAAGGAGTTGGTATTAATAATTTCACTATAAACCTTTGTTTCATGAACAGCCTGAATTAGTAAGCTCATCATGACCTGCACGTTCTCTTACTGTGCATTCATACAATACCTAGCACAGAAAGACTGTTCTCACTGAGGTAATACAGGCAATTACTGTGTTGTGTTATGTTATTTGCAAATACTCCCCACTTGACTATTAGTCAGACTTACTCTCTGCCTTCATGCATAGAAAATGTGCAACTGTTGTAGCATGACAGATTTACCTGGTAGCGCATATGTGTGGATTTAATATGTTTTTGTTACTCCAATGTCTTATGCCCTCAAAGACCCGGGAAGTTACCAGTCTTAAACATCCTATTCTTGCATTTATCTTAAAGGAAATAAAAAGGAGGAAAGGTTTCAGAAAAAAATTTAGTTGCTTATGCATATGGTATTCACATGACATACAGATGCAGGTTCCTGTGTATGTGCATGCATGCACAAATGCATATATTTATGTGGTTGAAAGACTTGCTAACCAGCTAGCAAGTAGCTTATTTCTGCAGCCACTTGTCATGTGCTGCTGGGATTTTATTTGTTTTGGGTTCACTTTGGGTTGTTCCCCCCTCACCCTGTGTCTCCAGGCTCATTCTTGTCCCTGTGGAGTGGTAAACTTCACTGATTGTGATCTCAATGATTTCTCTTCCTGGGATGACAATGTGATGATTTAAAATGGTTTTTAGTGGACTAGCTGAGAGCAAATGACAAACATTTAATGATAAATTTTTCTCATGTGAATCCCAAGGTCTCCTAATCAGAACTCACACTGAGATTTAGGTTGACCTTTGGCTTACGAATGTGGGTATTAAATGGATATGCATGTAGATGTAGTTGAAGTTAGTTGGGAAAAGTGTTTTGGTTTGGTTTTTTTTTTTTTTTTTTTTTTTTTGTGAGCCAGTATAGAAAATACAATTTGATTGAAGGTAAAATTTGAAAAATAACCATCCTTCTCTCTGAGCTGTAAATTTTCTAGCAGTGTATTAATACTGGCATCCAAAATAGTAGAAAGAAATGAGACAAACATCTCTCTGTGCTTTGGCTCAACCTGCCAGCAGCATCCCCTGGAGAGCTGAGAACAGAAAATGAACTCCTGGGTAATTTATCTGTATCCTCAGGTCTAGGTGTCAAATTTGTAGAAGTAGTTTAGCACACAGTAAGTTGGTGTCTGACTAAAGTGCCATTTAGAGATGTAGTCAACAAAGGCAAATGAAACATATTGAATAGCATTTTTTTATCTTACTTCATATTTTTAAACATAATAAAATATTACTTGATATAATCTTCATTTCGTATGACTCAGATTTATTTGCAGTTGGTTTGTGTCTAGTTAAAGCACACTGTGGATAAGGACTTAATACAAGCTAAGTTTTTGCTCTGAAACCAAAAAACAAGCCTGAAACAAAAATAAGAATTTCTAGAATGTAGCCACTTCAGAACCAAATTTAACATCTGTGGACACAGGCCCTTACTTTCTTTGACTGGAACAAAACATCCAGGTTGAATGGTCTGGAGTGCTAAGACTAAGATCTAAAGTTTCCCATATTAGCCCAGCTCTAGTATTTAGATGTCTGTTTGCCTAGATTTCAAACTACATTACCTAAACGTTTCTCAAATGTTAATGTAGTAATAGTGCAACATCTCTTTTTCTCTAAATGCAGATAACTTAGGCAGACAGCAGTTGTGTAAATTACTGGCCTGAGGTCAAAGAGGAAATATATGATAGAATAAAGAATCAAATCCAGATAAAATTTTTGCAGGAGCCTAGGTCAAGACTGAGGTATTGGAACGCAAATTTAGACTCATATCCTGAGGTTCCATTCAACCTGAGTTGTCTTGTGATTTGGTATAGAAATCAAATTAATTATGTTTCACTCAGGACATATTTGAAGTCCTGAACTGGAAATTTTAGAGTCAAAGTTAATGACACTTGGGCATGCAGATCTCCATGGTATTGCTGACTGACTCACCCTTAGTGTGGGATAATGTATGTGTATTTAGATGGGTTCTTCACCTGTACGACCATGCAGATAGACCATTTGTGTGGATATCTGCTCCATTTTCAACACAGAAAATGGTGTTGTCAGTATAAAATTTATCCATCCTTATCTGTGGCAGTTTTGATTTCACTCCTTGTTTTTTCCCTTATTGCCATGTACTGCAGCTGAGACAGAAAGTGCTGCTGTCTTGCTTTGTATCATGTGCTGTTCTTAGTACACCTGATGTAAAATCAGGTGTTGTAGAATGTGGGTTGAAAAGGCATTGTGAATCAGGCTGTAAGCATGAATCCATTCTCTTGGGTTGGCCTAGGACGGTCAGTCAGGTACTGGGTTGTTTAGCAGATGTTAAAACTCTGCGCTCATTTCTTCATCACTGTGCTCTCTGTACCTTACAACAGTCTGTAACTTGGACCACCAGTGTGGAGGATTCAGACAAAACTGGATCAGCACAGAACTGAGCTGCAGGGAAGTAGTTTGTGAAAAGCACACGGAGATAGAAAATTGTCACTGGAAGCTGCAAAAGAGAGAGAGAAATTTGGGGGTTGGAATTGTGTTGTATGAAGACTAAGATTATCCAGTCGGGGAGCCTGGAGTTGGAGGATGGATGAAAGGGACACATGAGTACAGGGAGACTGAATTTGAATAGTGAGCAGTGACAGAATCTTGGTGAGTAGCAAGGCAAAGAGGCAGGCCCTGGGAAGTAGGAAGCAGAGAAAGTGATAAAGTGAAAAATCAAAATATGGTGAGAGGTTTGGTTTTGGTTGGGCAAGAAATCTAGAATGAAAAGCAAGGGAAGTCTGTAAAAAGGGCTTAAGTTACCCAAGGGCTACTTTTTAGCTTTTTGTTTGGGACGTAAAACTGGATGTAGACGCACAACAATTTGGAAAGCTTCACCAAAAACAGACCCTACTGAGCTGGAACTCTGTTGCTTTGAATCTCATTGGGGTTTTTTGAGGGTCAAAATGAGTGATTTAAAAATATGCTTAGACACAGTGTGCAATTTTATTACAGTAGGTTAATTTTAAATTTTGTTCTGGTCTTATATCCGGTAAGAACTCTCATAATTGTTTTTGGGTTTTTTTTGTCAGAAATTATGACATTTTATTGTATGTATTTAGTTCTGCGTTCATTAGTGCCACTGCCATTTCACAGAATAGATGTGGTTACCCACCTAACAGGCTGAAAATGCTCTATGAGCCTGCTGACAATTAAACTGGCATCACTCCTGTTCTGCAGGGAGGCAAGACCTTCAGGCAATAAAGAGTGGTGGTTTTCTTTATTCTTTGAAGCTGACAGACATTGAAGACATTATAGTAGAAATTGTAATAACCTTAGAAACTGAGACAAACATTTCTGCTAAAATTCTACTGGTAAAGTATGTCTGTATGTGCTCATTTAATTGTTTCCTTTTTTGCAACATTAAATTAGTGGTTTAATTTTAAGGACAGGTGCTGCAATAACGACAGTTAGAGCAACGTTCTCTACCCATAGTGAGGAACAGTAGTAAATGTGCCTTCCTGTGAGCAAGAAGATGATGATTTAGCCTCTGCCTGTTCCATTTCCATACATACTTGCTTGTTGGACAATGCTCTGAGATCACCTAAACCTGATGAATTATTTTTCCTCTGCATGTGATGCACTCAGTTGTTTAGTGGATTGAGGGTAATATGACTGGATCTAACGCAGAGGTACTTAAGCCTTTGAATAGCAAGATGTAAAATGTTCACAGATGGTGGGAAACATTTAAATTTCTGGAATGGAATTTCTGGATGAAATTTATGTTTAGAAGCTTAAGTCGACTGAAATGTGGAAAATAGGTTTATTATCCCCTCCCCCTGTTTACTGTGAGTCAGCTTGTGCGTCGAGTTTTGTGAGCTCCCAGCACAAGCACAAACTCTTGGAGAGAGGCAGTTGTTCTTTAGAGCTTCTGGGGGCGTATCTATGCTGGTGTACACTGCCTTAACTCCACTGTCATTACACCTCCACAGTTTACAGCAGCTGGGGTTCTGCCCTGCAGATTTAGTGCTGGATGGTGAGGTGCTGTTTCTGGTTTAGTTCCTTGGGGAGATTTTTCTTCCTTTACTTTTCATGCCTTTGTAAAGGTTGCATTCTTTGCTTGATTGTCACACTTTTTTAAATCCCTCCGCAGGATCTTTGACTGTTGTTGCCTTTTTCTTACCTTCTAAAGCCTTTCACAAGCCTTACTCTGCCCTGTTGCTGCTGTCCTTTGTCTGCTTCCTTTACCTGCACTGAGTTTTTTTTTTGTTTCCAGTGTCCATTTGCCTTTTCTTGTTTGGTTGGGGTTTTGTTGTTGTTGTTTTGTTTGTTTTTGTTGATTGGTGGGGTTTTTTTTGTGTTGGGGGTTTTTGTTTTGTTTTTTTTGTGTTTGTTTTTTTGTTTTGATTTTGGTTTGGTTTTTTGTTGGTTTTTTTTTTTTGTGTGTAGACCCTTCCAGATTAGTATGTGAAAGAAACTATCTGGAATACTGTCATTCTCTCCTTTTTTGAATCTCACTTCATGAGCCATGAGTATCAGGGTGCTCCCAGGAGATTGCCCAGCCACGACTGGCTAGACAGGGAAGAAGTCAAACCTAGCATATTAATTAGTACTGTTACAGTCTTCTTTTGCTAGTTGAGGGTGGAAGATCCCTATAGAGCTGTAGTGTTGTCTGCCCTTGTTGTGAGATTCAGTGGCAGTCCCTAAGAGCACTTAATGGAAATGGACAAGAAAAAAAAGACTGAAAAAGGCAAAGTGACTTTTCCAAAACCTGCAGAGAAGGTCAGGGGCTAAGGTCCTTTTTTTTCCCCCCCTCCATAATAATAAATTGTAGCCGTATTAAGTTCATTGAGCCTGTAGCTGTTGCTGCTCCCACCATCACCTCTCGGCTCTCCTTCTCCTGATCAGCTGATGACTTGACTGCTTTATTGTGCTTTTTAAAATGAGTAGTGTAGCTTTTCAAGATAAAAAAGTGGTTACCACTTCCCAGCTGGTACCTCAGTGCTGCACTACAGAGCAGTTATGAGTTCTCCATGTCCTCTACCTAGATGGAGAGAAAACCTTGGAAAGTATAGATCTTTTAAGTTGCTCCTACAGGGGGTGAGTACATGCCTGGCTGACCCATCTTTGGGCTAACTGCTATCCATAGAGAATGGAATTGAAAAACTGGGACTAGGGAAGTTGCAGGTCTCTGCTAGGGTGATGGTTCTGCCACTGGGGACTGCTTTTTGGGGGTGCTGTGTGAGCGGGATTGTATAAAACACCAACACTCTGCTGCCACACCAAGGCTAAAATGACGGCCTCTCATTGCTTGCAGGCTAAAAAAAGAAAGAAAGAGTTCAGTATTTTCTCATGTGTGAGCAAACCTGTGCTTGTGCCTGACTCAAAGGTCTTTGAAAATTTTGGGGGTTTTTAAATTTTGTGGGGTTATGAGGAGTGGCTTTGTGTAGGCCAGCTGACTTTCAAGTGCAGAACAAGTACTTCACATTTGAGGCTAATCAATTAATAATTTGTTTTACAATACTGTGTGTGTTTACTATAGTTTTTGTTTGTACAGGATTGTTTAGTAATAGCACGTGATGAGAGTTCTTACTTGGAAAGGCTATCTGGGATCATCTCCAGAACTGCTTTAATCTGTGGATATTTAGGGCAACTAAGTTTAGTAAGTACTACTTAGGTAATTAAAGGTTGGAGCTGGGCTGCTTTCTCTGCAAGACAGCAGACTGGTAGTGGGAAATCAGTCAACTTGGTTCAATGCTATCTTCTGTATAGCACAGAGTCTGGTCCCACCAAACTCAGAGTTTTATTTTTCTAATGTCTTATGGGGTTTTGAAAGTCAATATTACTTTTCATGTAGTCCTGGACGTAACAAAACTAATTCAAATTGCTTATGTTGAAAATAGTATTTATAGCAGGTTTTCAAACAGTCAAGATACCCATTTTGCATTCTGGACTCTTCCTTTAAAGAAAAAAACCTGTAGACTGCTAAAGAATGAATAAGTCTCTGCTAAATACCTACTTGTGAAATTCTTTTTACTCAGACCAGTTTGTACCTATAGATGTAGGTACAAGAACAGTGTGCACATATAAAAGAGATGTTACACGGAAAAAAGGACACCTGCCCATATCATATGAGGATTTCAGATTCTTAAAAAGTACTATGTTTCTATGAAGTCAGTGGCTTTTGAAATTGTTTGGATTTGGTGGAATGCATGAAATTATTTGCAGAATCTTTTGGTTTTGTTGAATACTTCCAAAATCTGATGGTTTTTTCTTATTCCAGCCCCTGCCCTGTTGAATGCTACACATATGCCACTAGCATTACCATTCTTCTGGGATGAGATTGCAGATGGGATGGGAATAGTGATGCATGTATTATGCTTCTTATGAATAAAATTGTAATCTTCTTCTTTCCTTTCATCCAATGAGCAATTCCAAATCTTTTGGCCCTACCACACTGCTGACTTCAGAAGGAACTCTGAAGTAAGCCCTGCAGTGCAGCTCTGAGGAAGAGAGATTGCACTTCAGCCAGATACTTTCTGACAGGGGTCAGCTATGGTGTGTGAGTCAGTTCAGTCCTCCGAGGGGTTTTCAGCTGTGAGAGGCAGCACAGCTGATAACTTCTTGAAGAGATGAGAACCTCCTGTAGCTGAAGGGTGGCATGGAAAGTGGCTATGTTGGGCAACACTGGCTGTGTGCCTGTCTGTGCTAAGACCTCTGACCTCTCACTCTGATCAGGTTGTAGTAGAAGATATCTCCGGATTTGGGAGTGCCTACAGACATGAACCCACACTGACATCTTGAGAATTATTATAAAAAGACAGATTGTCATCAGTTTTGTATTGGAAGCTAAGTTCAGCCACTGAACAAAGTGGAGAGAGTTTTCTGTTCCTCTTGTCCGGAGTTCTTTATGACAAAATCTTGCATATCTTTTTTAAGTTAGATTTGTTTGTCTGTTTTAGTGGCAGTTTTAGTCTAATAGCTGAAGTTTGTGTTCAGTGGTTCTGTGCCTTGATGTGAAATGTACAGGGCTGCATAATAACCTCATATACCCATCTTTACTGCAACAGATTGAGACCCAGAGTTTCAGTATGGCATGGGAAACAGGAAATCCTCTATTCCAGCTGTGCCTGCAGCAGTGGCTACCATTCAGAATTCTACCCTGTATTTCTTCACTCCAGAAATGTTTTGTTTTTTTTTTTTAACCTCAGAGAGCAAAAATACAATTGAACACTAGTGGGGAACCTTGATCCCTTTATCCCTTCTACAAATATTACCAAGTTAGATTGGGCTCTGAATGTGAAAAGCATCTTTATAATAGTAAGCCTTGTTCTTCATAGAGAATGAAAATGATCTTGGCTTTCCCAGGGGTATATTTGCAGCTGCTTAGATGCCACAGTATGAATTCTGTTTTAGAGCGAGTGTAAATATGGTGTAGCTTGTTGGTGAGGCACCTGTTTCTTGCCCTCATTATTCAGTTCATTGCTCTGATTATTTCTTTTTCTCCTCTGCAAAAATACATTTACTCCTTTTCTGCCTGTAAAATTTATCTTTAATATGGGAAAAAGAAACTGATTGCTTGTTTTAAAGTAGTGTAATCAGATTAGGCATTTACAGTAGTAAAAACTCAGTGCTACAGTCATTATGTTTCGAATGAGTGTGTTTATATTCTGCTAGTAAATACAGTTGAGTGTTTGGGAAACAATAGTAATCTTTATGTCAATAGTGTAGCCTACTCTTCTGTGACTTGCTATTTTAGGTGCACAGTGACTTTATACACTTAATCTTGGAGAGGCAATTTGGACCGTATTATTTAACAGCCATGGATAAAAGCCTCTTGCAATTATAAGATTAACAAGAGTTACACTATGTTTGGATTCTTCCTGAAGTTTGGTATGTGAATATGTGTGCTTTGACTGGATATGTGTTTGACGTTATTTTCTGTATTTCTTTTTTTCAGCTGAAAGATTTTCAAAGAATGTAAAAGGCCTAAATGCCATGGGTGTTTGCTGCTATGAGTGCCAGGCAGCTTTACTGCTGCCAAATAACAAAACCTGAGAATAGAATTTTTTCTTTACTGGCTGTTGAGTTGCACGGTCTGTGTTTCAGAGAAAATAATTCGGATCATTTGATTTTCTCTGAAACAAACTTGGGAAAACAGTATGTTTTTATCACCCTCTGGGAAAATGTTCACTATCCGGTATATGAAGTTAGAAACACATAATTAAAGTTGTGAGAAAAATCATACTGTTGTAAGATATTAATTTCTGGTAAGTTTATGCTAACTGTAAAATAGCTCTGACTTTTTAGAACATGATGCATCACCCTGTTTATCAGTTCTTAACTAAAATACTTAACTTCATGATGTTAAATAATTATGTGGGGAAAAATACCTGCTGATTCGGATACTTGAAAATAGGACCAGGTTGGCTTTTATAAATCAGCACAGCTCATGTTTCCTGATGTTGTGTAATGGTTATTGATGTGATGCTACAATTTTAAACTTCAGAAAAAGCTGATTAGTGTAAACCTCCCACATAGTGTTGAGGACAGGCTGGAGGGACAGCTAAAGTGAAATGACCCACGCAAATATGATTGCACTTCAGTAGCACAGGAATAGTCCAATCTCTCAAATTTAGTCTAAATGTATGGCTAAATTTAGAGTTCTGTATTTATTTACTTTTGGTGCTTGGATTAATTTTTCATTTAATTGACATTTTCTTGCTCCCCTTTTTGGAAATGGAAGCTACAGAATGGAGTTTTGCAGCTGAGGTACCAGCACACAAATGGCAGTACGTGGAGGGAAATATTTCTGCCTCAGGACAAAGCTGCCTAGAACTGGAAGTTTGTTACAACGCTACAGTGTGTTCATCTCAGTTTGAAGGGCAGATTTTTAAGTATACTCAAGCTGGATCTAATTCGTGATTTCACTTGCCTCACTCAAGCAGATATTCTGATCTGGTACGTTTGTGCAGAACTTTAACTTTGAGCGTGTAATTGACCTGAAGTTGTTGATCTTGTTTTGAACTGAGACATTTCCAATGCTTTGAGTACTCATTGGGAAGGATCAGTTGTGTTTCAGCCTGTGTTTAGACAAAACAGGGACTCATGCAGAAATCAATGTTTTTGAGTTTGTTTTGTGGAGTTTTTTTTCCTTCAAAGGAGTATTTTAGTGTTGTGCCCCCCCTAGCCCTTCCTAAGCCACTGTTTACATCAGTAGGATTTCTCCAAACACAGTAAATGCAGCACTGGACTGCTTCATTTGTGGAAGCTAGGATCTTGCTGTTTTTATCTGCAAATATTACCTGCATGCAGGTCCTCTGATTTACACTCTTAAGGCGCACTGCTACTTGAAATGGGGAGTGAAGGCTTTATATTTCTTTTGTCTATTATATTTACATGGTTTGTAAATCTAGTGTGTGAGCTGACCATCTAATGACCTTTGAAAATGCAGCCTTTGGAGAGATGAAGAGGGATTTGTTGGTTGACAGATTTGTGCTAGCAAGCTCCAGGTTATTTGCGGAAGTCTGGAATTTTGTGCTCTTGGATTTAAAGAATACTGTGTAATTCAGATCAAAGGCAAAGTATTAAAATCTTAATTCCACTGAGAAAAATATCCTTTATTTTGGCATCTCAGCCATTACTCTTGATTCATGTTACTAATGCACCTTATAAAAGAGAAAAAATGTAGAGTTTTCTCATAATTTTTTGTGAAACAATTTTACTTTCACAATTGGACTAGTAGCAGTCTGTGGAGCTTGTTCATAATTTTAAACAGAGAAACTCTGTTCTGATACTATTTAATACAAAATCAATGCTACTCTCAGGTGTTTGTATTTTCTCCACTAAACACACAGTGAAAAAATTGACACGTTCAATTTCATTGTTAAGGTACTGAAATATCCCTGTGTCATCAAAACTGTTAGTGTATAGGTAAGGAGGAGGAAGGAAGGGAACCAGGGAAAAGGACATTTCAAAACTATTATAATGGCTGTTCAAGAGGAATGTTTAAATTCACACAGATGTGAGATACTGAACTGCAATTCTGTGGACTTTTACAACCAACTTAAAATTCATGGGTTATACATCTGAAAAAGATCACAGTGAAGCTAATTTATCTGGGAGAAAGCAAAGCAGACATTGCTTGAAGTGTTTCCCTTCGAGATGATGAAAACTAATTACTTCCAGGCAATCTTACTGTGCTATCTAGTGCACAGAAGTACCTTGAATCTTGGCAGATGACTTTGGGTTGTAGAACAGAAACTGTAAATCTCTGTGCTTGAGGCTGTTTGTTGTCCTTGGCCTGTGGAAATGTGCCAGATGACATTAGCAAGTGTTCTGTATGGCCTGAAAGTACTGTGTGCCCCTTAAAGATTAATTTCTTCACCCATTTCTGTGCATTCAAAACTATGGAATTAACACTAGCAGTGTAATGAAGCAAAATATTCTTGTAGTGTGAGTTGTACCCCTGTCTGTAGAAATTGTTTCTCTGACAGTGAAATAACTGGATATATTACTGAAAACGAATTGATTCCATTCTCAGAGAAGTCAGTAAGGAAAATTCCCGTGAACAGGAAAGGGAAATGGGGTGTAGAGTGGGATTTTAAAGGCCTCCATACTTAGATTTAGACAAATTCTCTGTGAAATCTGTGGAGTAAATGTTCTCAGTTCTCTGGATCTCAGCTGAAGTTAGATGTCTTTGACAATCTCGATAAGTACATCCTTAGGTACCTGGACATCTTGGCACTTCAGCAGTAGGGGAAAAGTTAAATAAAACTTTCTGCTGTGTTTTAGAAGAACTGTGTTTTCTCCCTGAAGTGATGTAGGTCTCTAACCCCAAATCATACCTGCAGCTCGTCCAGTGAAGCCAGTGAGGACTTCCGAACACAAAATGAGCCTCCGACAAGTGCCTCAGGTAGGACTGGCTGAGTTTCCCTCACTACAGAGTCTTACAGAGCAAGCACAAACAACTGTTGAAGGACAGTGAAGTGGCAAAGACCAGAAGTGTCTCTCTGTAGAAGACTCATGTTCAAAAGGTAGCAGTTCTTGTGGAGCAGGTTGGGAACTGTGAAGCTAGTTGCTAGTTGCTTTGCTAGCAACAATTTCTCACTCCTTTTGGACTGACTTATTGGTAAATGTGCAAAGGTGCAAAACAGTTACGCTGTCGGAATCAGCTTTAGGTCTGTAGTTGAGACAGTTACACTCTGTTTGGTGTTTTTGTTTTGTTTTAAGGAGAAGTGATAGTCCCTTGAATTACTGGCCAATGAGATGTGAGAACACTAGCCTGGAAATGTAAGGATTTAGGTTTAACTGTTTTAATAAAAATGGCTGTGATAACAGGGGCTTGTGCTGAATTCAGTCTTACTGAGGTGTGTAAGGAGTGCTTGGAGCACACCTAGTCAATCTAGACTCCCTAGAGGCTTTGGCAGATTTCGGTGCTGTTGTGACCTGTCACTGAGAGTACTGTTGCTCAGGTAAAAGCCAGTAGTTTCTTTCCCCCATGAAGGTAGTAGCTCTGGGCAGGAGAAATTGCCTAGGGAAACTACAAGATCAATAGGGAGCTGCTGAATTCCTGCTTCCTCCAGGGATAGGTGACTGCTAATACAAACTGTCTGCATCATTTGTTTACTCAAGTTCTGTATGAGTCCTGTTTTAGCTCTAAATTTGGTGGCTCTGATCTAGTACTCCATGTTGCAGGCCTCATTTATAGAGTTTGACTAATAATACTTTTTGTCTCACAAAAGTACAATGAAGTTTTGTGTATTAGACAGAAATACTTAGCTACAGTATGGAAACTCCAGAATACTACAAAGAGAAAGGCTGTCATAACCACAGAATACTTGACACTAGATAGTTATGTTATACTCAAGATACTTAAATTTTTTCTCAAATTGAACTATTTGAAATAACTCCTCCCTGAAAATACTTAATGACAAAAATACAGATGTTTCAAATGACTTAGCACATTTTATAGCTGTAACTATTTTAGCTGCGGATTTTAAATAATATTTACCCATTCACCCATTCAAAAGCAGTGATGACAGTGTTGTGTGGGGTTTTTTGTTTTGTTGTGTTTTTTTTTTGTTGTTTTTTTTTTTTTTAAACTGTTGAATATTTGGCTCTATAGACAGTAGTGAGTGCTTACCATTAAAAGTTTGGTTCCCTGTACTGCATGTTATATTGGCTACTTATGATGAGAGTAACTTCCACGTGACATTTAACTCTTTAAAATTGAGACTACTAGTCATGCAGACCATGTTTACCCTCAGTGGAAACAAGCATAGCAAATACCTTGCGCACTAATAGTCAGATGAATTTGTTGTGTTTTACTTTTCTGTAGTAAAACAAGCATCCTTCATAGTCAGTGTTATGTGAGTGAAATTTAATCTGCAGAGACACGTTTTTAGGTGCATTTTAGTAAAGGTCCAGCTAAGATGGTAGAAAGAAATGTGACCAGCTTCTTTCTTAGTTTGGTATTGCATGATATTTCTTTACAATTTGCCCATAACTTTTCATTTGGCTTTGATTTGTCTTAGGCTTTTGTGAATTGCTTTCTTCTAAGAGACTCTTCTGTGATAAAAATGTTTTTAGAAGAACTTGTGTAGGTAGGACTTTGAATGACATTTTGTTGTCTCATTTGTGTTGCTGCAGCCATCATTAGTCTCTCATAGAGAAGTGACAAGAGACATAACTAGGCATTTCTGTTATTAATTTCTTATTGATTACATATAGTAAAGGAAAGAAGTTTGGAAAGTAAAAATTAAGATACTGTGCTTACCGTCACCATCTGAATACATAGTGTTGATTTCAAAATGGCAGCCGGTTCTTTCTGCCAGGGTTTGGCTCTCATATTGGACACTAGAAATATTTTAGGATTCTTATTCTCTCCTTGCTCTTCCAGGATGGCAATTCGTCTTCTAAGCATTGTTAATATAGAGTGCTCCAAATCTACTTTTCTCACCAAGCAGGCATTGCTGACTCACTCCTCAAATGCTGTTCATCACCAAATTCGTCATGCAGGTTCCTTTAGTCAGGCAGTCCAGCCACCAGTGCTGCTGTTGGTCACTGCTCCAGGCAGAAGCTCAGCGCTCTTCTCTCATGACTGAAACCTGCACTGAAGAATTTAGTGCTTCAGAAGTCTGAGTGTACAGAAGCCTCATCTTTAGATACTATATCATACATCATCTTACTGGTTGTTACCTTCTACAGTGCACCTTGGAGTGCTTTTTTTATGGATTTCTTATTCTTCTTCTGAGCATGCACATTGTCAGTAGCAGCACTGTATATCTTCTCCATACTATATAGTTTTGAACTATATATTTAAACAATTCCCAGTCATTCCATCCTCAATGTACATTATCACTAGCTCCTGTATGGAATGTTACTAATATGTATGGACTGCAGACTTTCTGCATGTTTCACTTGCCAAGTGTCTTACAGCTGAGGTAGTAATTAGACTTCTGAATTTTTGGGCACACATAGCAATGCTTCTTCCATCCCAAGATGCAATAAACTCTGCAATAAACTCTGAGCACTTACTGTAGTGTGAAATACTTTTTTTAACTAGAAGAGGTGATCTGAGAGAGTATATTTAATGGAAATCTAAGGAAATCGGGCCATCACAAGAAATTGATGTGGTGCCATTTATGCCTCTCTCCGTCTACACCTACAGCTCCCCCTCATGTTCACTTATTTATCTTATCCCTTTCTGGGGAATGTCCATCACCTCCCTGACTGATGTATGAATACTGACATGGTTGTGTCTGTTCAGTAGTACGTATGTTCTGATTGAGTTTGACTAGAAAACAAACATTATACGTGAGATTTTCTTTCCGTAAGGAGGTGTGTGCATGTTTGTTGAACATCAAAGCTGAAATACCTTGTTTCCTCATCACTCTATAACTACCTGAAGGCTGGTTATAGCCAGGTGGGGGTTGTTCTCTTCTCCCAGGCAGCCAGCAATAGGACAAGGGGGCACGGGCTTAAGCTCTGCCAGGGGAAATTTAGGCTGGATATTAGAAAGAAATTCTTTACAGAGAGAGTAATCAGGCATTGGAATGGCCTGCCCAGAGAGGTGGTAGATTCACCATCCCTGGAGATTTTTAAACTGAAATTGGACGTGGCACTTAGTGCCATGATCTAGTAAACTGACTGGAGTTGGACCAAGGGTTGGACTTGATGATCTTGAAGGTCTTTTCCAACCCAATTGATTCTGATTCTTTGATTCCTTTCTTTTTAGTCTTTATATGTCGTTGTTAAGTTAGAGGCAGGTCAAAGAAACGACATCGTATTGTTCCAAAAATAGGACAGGAACTTTATTGCATTGGTGGAATAATGCAATGTGTGAAAGAGAGAGAGAGAGTGTGTGAGAGTGTGTGTGTGGTATCAGAGGCTGCGGTTCTTATAGACCTGAGTCTGGACAGATGTCCAAGGACCATTGGTTTCTCTATACATAAATAATTCCTAATTGGACACACAAACCGCGCATGTCAGAAAACATGACTCATCACTTTAGAAACCGGATATCTGTTCCAGGTGTTACATCTTTTCCTTCCGTGCATATCACCCTGACGTGTGCAGAAGGTTCCCAGCATAGTCCAACTATTCCACAGAGACCCCAGGCCAGCTGGAGTCTCCCCCACATTTATAGTCCTACCGTGTTCTGTGTTCTCCCCTCTCTGAAAAGCAAGTCCATCTCATATCAGTCAGATGGTTGCACTGTAGTGCAGGAAGTAGAAATTCGTCTGACCAACCAAAATAATAAAATAATAAATGGAAACATGTAGTATTTGAGTAGACATACTCAAGAGTTGTGCTTACAGCATTTTTCTCTGCTATATGTCCTGTTATCTTTGGAACAGCAACCAAGCCTGTCCTTTTCAGGCATTCAGTGGTCAGCATTAATTCTGGGCACTTGTATTTAAATTGTATGCCCTGAAGTACTTGTTAAATGTAGATTTCCTTGGGAAAGAACTCGGAATTTTGAACTCTGAGAGGCAAGATTGCAGGAGCAAGCCATGTTGCTTGACCCATACAAATTGATGGGCCTTGACAATATGTGCCCAAGGTAGTTAAGAGACGCAGGCTGATGTCATTGTGAGGCCACTCTCCATAATCTTTGAGAAGTTGTGAAGATCAGGGGACATCCCAGAAAACTGGAAGAAGGCTAATGTCACTCCCATCTAGAAGAAGGACTTAAAGGAGGATCCAGGAAATGAGACACATCAGTTTTTCTTCAGTCCCTGGGAAAGTTATGGAATTAATCCTCTTAGAGGCTGTCACAAGTCAGATGAAGCACGCGATTGGGAAAAGACAGCGAGGCAAATTGTGCATGACAAACTCGATCGCCTTATGTGGCAAAGTTAACCCACTTGGCTGATGTGGGGCAAGTGGTGGACTTTGTCTGCCTCGTTTTCTCCAAGGCTTTTGATATGGTTTCCCCCAGCCTCCTCCTAGAGCAGCTGATGTGTTGGTGTCTGGAGAAGAGGTCTGTGCAGTGGGTGGGGAACTGGCTGAGAGGCAGCACCCAGAGTGGGGGGTAAGGAGCTCCTTCTCCAACCATCAGCCTGTCACAAGTGGGGTCCACTGGTGATTGCTATTGGGCACAATACTTTAATACCTTCATAAGTGATCTAGAGGATGGGGTCATTTCATCCTGGTGAAATTCACTGATGACACCAAGCTGAGTGGGGAAGTGGATACTTCAGAAGTGAGAGCCACCCTGCAGGACGAGCTGGATAGGCTGGAAGAGTGGGCTAAAAAGAACCTTAGGAAGCTCTGCAAGGACAAGTGTAAGGTCTTCCACCTGGAAAAACATATTCCAGGAGTGCAGTACAGGTTGAGATCTACCCAGCTGGGGAACAGCATTGTGGAAAGGGACCTGGGGATCCTGGACAAGCTCAGTACGAGTGAACAGTGCACTGCTGCAGAAATGGAGAGCCTACAGGTTTTCATCAACAAGGGCATCACCCCCAGAAATAAAGAAGTCATTATCCCACTCTTCTCAGCACTTGTCAGGTAACAGCTGGGATACATTTTTTCAGTTTTGGTCCCGACTATGCAAAAAAGCTGTGTGCAGGTTGGAGAGGGTCTGGAGAAGGGCCGCAAAGATGAAACAAGGACTGGGAAGCCTGTCATGAGGAAAGGCTAAGAAAACTGTGTGATGAATTCCGAAATACTGAACACTTAAGATTCTTCTGGACAGGATGCTGGAACATATCTAGACCATGCTTTTGCCAAGAAAGGCTGGGCCAGATGATCCTTCAGGTCCACTTTCAACCTGGTATTCTGTGTTCCTCTGGCGTAATTATCTAAAATCCTATAGGGCTAATTTGCCCAGCTGCGAGATCCTGTGGTCACTTACCTGCTGTAACTGATGTGTCCATGTGTGGTGAGGCATCTAAGCAGGAGCAGAATATGACTTGTGTGAACATTTTGCCAGTGTTTCCAATGTTTGTATCTGCTAGTGGTCATCAAGTGAATAGAGATAAAAATCCTACTGTGATTTTGTTTACTCTAGTTAGGTTTAAAAGGTGCTATTTTTTCACAAATATGTATTTTCCTGTCTTGTTCTACTAAGCAGGCAGCCTTAGTAACCATAAGTCCAACAGCACAAGGTTCCAAGTGACGAATTACTATTAGTACATTTTTACAACCTCATTAAATGATCTAAAAGAGCTTAATTATATAAATCTACATCTGTGGATGTTTTAAGGAAATATCTTAAGATAAGCTGCTAGCTTGATAATTAATTTATGGCCTTAATTCAGGGGAGTATTTGAGCATGTTGTTAACAGGCTCTGCTGAAGGTAGGAAATTTGAGTGTTCGTAAGCAGAGAGCTTGGAGAAAATTTAATTTATCTTTGAACTGTTGTTATTGTGGGAGAGGGATGCATGTTCCCAAACCATGAAACAATAGCATTGAAAGTAAAGACTATTTGTATAAGAAGAAGGAAAATTATGTGTTCCATGCATACATAGGATTACGCTCAAGATTAGCATAGAGTAGTGCTTTTAATCTTAAGGAGTGAATGCCATGTCACCACTTCATTTCTTCTGAGTTTACAGCCAAAGCTGGAGGTTTCTTTGTGCATGAAGTATTGATCTCATTCCAACTATTCCCCCCAGGCCCTCGCCAAGTCCCTCTACAGATCATGTAGTATCTGCAGAACTGGCCAGTAGACAATAAATCAGACATTTGGAGCTTGCAGAAAGCAAAGAACAAATTGAAAGAGTAGGTACCTTACCCTTATTAGGGATCACCCATCAGTATTTTTCTGCTTTTCTCACTGATTTTTCTATTTAAGCAAAAGTATTAAATAAGTATTTGTCAGAAAATTGAGTCATCTGTGAACACATGCTAAAAGAGAAGAAATTGTGGAGTACATTTTGATCTAAAAACGATTGTAATTGTGAACCATTTTCCAAATGTCTCTTGGAACAGTGTACCCACTGTACTGTAAGCAAAATAATGCCTGCTGTTTGTTACTACTACAGAATACTAGATGTGCTGTTACAGTGGTAAAGCACCTAGCTGAAATTGTTCTCAACATAATCTTTTTCGGCTTATAGAGGGGATATCTTAATTCTAGTCATATACTGGAGAAATGCTGATAGCATAAGAAAATGTAGTGCAAAGTGTTCGTACACACAATTGCTGCAATGTGCATTAATTGCATACACGTGCATGGATGTCACACATCCATTACACAGTTATGTCTCCAGTCATTACATAGGACACAACTGAACACAACTGAGAGAAGAAAATCCATCTAACCTCATAAAAGATACAGAGATCTATAGCAGAGCCTGCTTTTGCTTTTTGTAGTATTTTTGTCTGTATGGGTGAGTAAAAGGGATTTATACAACTTCCCACATGCCAGTACAGGCAATCTGTCAGAACCTGACCTTAGACAAGAGTATGGTGCTAGGCTGCCACTTCTGGTGCAGTGCAGCTGGGTAGGAATTGTCTTGAAGTATGTGAAATCTTAAAGCCCCTTCTGTGAGATGCTGGCTGCAGTGATAAAACTGACTTAAGAAGACCTAATCTTTGACCTCTTCTTTATGACTCCTTACTCCCATTTACTGTTACCTTTGTTGTGCTGTAGAGCAGCTCAGGTAAAATTCTACGTAAAGAACTGTCCTTGTTTGAAGCCATCTCAGCATAGATGTACAAGCACAGGTTGGATGGTGGGCAGAAAAAGAGCAGGAAAAAAATTGTGTGGCCGGGCACATACAAGACAGGAACTTTCTCTTCCAGCATTGCCACCACCTGAGACTTGGGTGTTTTTTTAATTACATGTGGAGTAACAGCATTGGTGCAACACCACCTAGAAAGGCTAATCTGGTCCCCAGGCCTGCACAGGCCTTTATTTTGCAATACTGAAATGCCCATAGCGTGTCCTCTGAAGTGTTTTCCCTGGTTTTAGGACTTCCAAAAAATTCTGAGCCTATATGTGATTCTTTCTCCCTCCCCGACCCAGATAAACCAAGACCTGAGGGACACTTTCTGCTCTGAGGTGTAATCCAGAGACATTAAAAACAGTAGAATGGCTTCAGCTTTCTAGAAGGTGAGTGGATGCTGAGCGTAGGTTTAATAAATACTATATTTTGAAATCTGCAGATCATGAACCTCTGATTCCTGCCTTTATCAAGGGTATTTCAAATATGAACTGTTCCATACTTGGGTTGTATTTTTTAAGGTTAGACATTCTTTCAACAGCTCTGATAAACACAATCGTGCAGGTTTATCGAGTAACCATGTACTTACAGTCAGTAGAACAGAGCTGTTTCTGCATCCCTCATTACTATGATGTTTTATTTTCTTTTTTCTCCTATCTAGTGAATAAGAGTTTGCAAACACTCTCTTCTCTAGTATCTAGAGCTTTGAAAGGTTGTTTTGTTCTTGCAGAAATCAGCAATTTTAAAAGCCATAAATAATACCAACAAATTACTTTCTGTGCCACATTAAAAAAAAAGCAGTAGTCTTGCAGATAATTTCTTTCTGATGACATGTTTGCATGAAAATTTTCCATTTGAAATAGCTCCATGACAATATGAGGAAGCTCTGAATATTAAACTGTGAAAAGTTGAGGCCATTGTAGCCATTTTGAAGATGAGCTTAGAGTTGTGTTGTCTTGGAAATAGTCTGCTATGTAATTGTCTTTTCATTTAAGATATGACCCTTCTGTACACATAGAAACTGTCTTAGGGCCCATTTCAAAAATGTTTATAGATCCTGTTTAAGCTACTGTTATGTGCAATTCTAGTGCATTGTTGAAAGGATGCAATAAAGAAATGCAAGCATGAAAGTTACACACAGGTGTTTATACTCAACATTTTATCACTGAAAACTGCCATTAGGTTATTAGTTTCTTCTCTCGATTCAGCTCAACATACTATATAGGTTGTAACAAAGTCAGTCAAATGCAACTCTTTATTTTGCTGTAAGTTGGTTCACTGGATATAATGTTTGTCTTCTGGGGAATGACAATACATTTCAGAGGCTGTATCTGAGGGCTGCTTAATTTACCTTCCTTTTATTGACCAGATTATGTGTAAAATGTTTGTTCTTATATTGCGGTGGACAAGGATTTCTCCATCTAAGCAGAATTTTTGAAATCTACTCTGTTTCATGAATCAAACATTCCTTGGCGTTCAGAATACCAAAGACACTGGAAGCAAAGAATTAAAGCTAAGACAGAATTCTTGTTGCTCTCTGCATGTCTAGGGGTTGCAATTATGTACAGTGCCTTCAGCATTAGATGGGATCTGTCTGCAGCTGTTTCTCTCCTGCCTGTTAGAAAGAAGTTGGAGTTCATTGTTTATGAAATTGAGTCTATTTTATGTTCCATCAAAGCTTCATTTGGCTTGACCATTCAGCCAGTGTTTAGTGTGGATTTTTATTTCATGACTTAAAGCTTGGGCCAATGGTGGAAGCGCTGTTGGGGTTCTAAGATGAAACTCACTTTGTAACTAAGGAACACTACAGATTTATTTTGTTGTCTTATTATTAGCTTTACCACTCTTGGCCACACTGTGACTCCCATTATTTGGTTGTATGTAAAAATTGTTAGTATAATGCTGGTGCTGCAATGATAAGAAGTAATGCTTGTCTATTTGATACACATTCTCTTTGCAATTAAAAGTATTTTTAATCTCCAGAATAACCTGGACTCCTGTGCTGTAGGTATGCTCAACTCTTATTAAAAAGCTTAACTCTTGTTTAAATCCATGAGTATCTAGTTTAGGTGTTTTAGTAGCTGCTCAGGCTTATGTATTTCTCTCTCTAGCCCATAAGAACTTCTCAGTGTGGTCTCTTCACTGTAGTGCCTAGTTCTCACTTAACACTCTGGAATTATTTAAAGAGAATTCCTGTACATCTAGCCGAAGAGACTGGAATATGTGTTAGTGCATGAGAAGAGCAGGATCTCTGCATCTATTCCTCTTTTAAATGTGCTTATTTATTAAAGGACCTTCTCACAAATGGCACTTTTGTTTGGTTTGAAGTACTATCAATTCAATTTTTTTTTCTAAAGTTATTGATCACTGTTATCCTTTAGGATCCGTCAGATGTTTGTCATTGATATTCTTTTTTGTCTTCACTATTTCACTGCCATCTCTGTGGCAGTGACTCTTATATCTTCCTTTTGGAGTTGTTTCCTGACTGTCGTTAAAACCTAAGCTGTCTCATCTCCAGAAGTATTGGAAACTTTGCTGCTGTTCACTCAAGCTGTCACTTTTGGTGAGACCTCAGGAGAGACAGCTTATGGTTTTTTCTCATCTGAATTGTAGCCAAACACCACACCTTGTTTAACATAACAATAAGAAATGGGAGGGGAGTAAGCATTGCTAACAAATGTATTTGGAAGGCCTATTTTTCAGCAAACCTGTGGAGTTTTTTCCCCCCACTATCCCAGTCTTTCACTCTATTTTTATCCCCCAACTAATGTAGATACTACTGCTGAGTTGCCGAATCAAACCGTTTCCCTGTTTTCTCTAAATTTTACCCTTTCTTTCATTCCCAGTATTTCTTTCCCCTGTACTCCTTCTGGGTCTGTAACTTGCAACTTCAGCACTGTTGTTTTCAGATATGGAAAACAGCTAAAACGTGTAAACACAGCAGTCATCTGTTGTATGTGCATGTTTTTGATTCGTGTGCATGTTTTTGATTCATATGCATATTAATAATTGGTTAGTAATTAATTACTATTAGTTAATTCAGATACATTTTTCTTGATGTTGAAATCCTCACTTTTGGAGTGTTCTTGTTCTCAATATTGAAAGTTTATGATGTAAAATGTAGCCTACATTTTCCTCATTAAAATTATTCATGGTGTATGTGCTTGATGGCAGAATTTTACATTTTATTAAAAATAAGATCTTTTAAAATGTGTCATTATCCCACCAGCCTGAGATGACTCGGAGTATAGATAGATTTTGGATTCAGCTGTTTCCTTCATTTTTCACAGTATGGATTCACTGCAATATAAACAGTTTTTACAGTTGTGGCACTTGAGTGGTGTAGCTGGGGTTCACCATCTCACCGTCGGCCTGGCTGGGATCGTATGGAAGGCAGCAGTCATTCCTCTCAAGGAAAACTGCAAGCCATGGACTCTTTCCTGTCTTAGTCACTGCAACCATTTCACTGTGGTTATGCTCCGTATCCGAACTGCAAATCAGAAACAGCCGTCCAGCTGAGGTTTTCACTGTGTTCTGGAAAGGTGTGGTGTGGGTGCTGCTTTCCAGGAACAGGTTGCAGCAGGGATTTACCTCTGTGTAGAATACCAAGGAATAGCTTGTGATCACGTAGTGCTTTAAAATACTGGTGTGGGCATATAAGCCTGACACTTTCTCTTCTGAAACAATGGAGAAGAATGCAGATAAAATAGCTACTTCATGCATATAAGACTTGGGTAACTGCTATTTTGCCTAAATAATAAGTGAATTAATTTGCTGCATTTGGTAATTATGTTCGTACAGTGGTGTTTAAGTAGGAGTCAGCAACTGAGTTATTCAAGTGTAATAAGATTTTTTAGCATTAAAATGTAACCTTCTTTGTCTTTATAAATATACTACATTAGCCACCAAGAGCCCCTGTCAGGAACAGAACCTGATTTTTCAAATCACTTGTGGAGATAAGCTTGTGTCTGCCTTTGTGACTCAGGGGCACCGGAATACCCATACCTGACCAAAATAGCCCAACATCTTTTTTCTTGTTGCAGAACTGACTGCCTGAGTGCCCATAAGCTTACTAGAAATTTGAAATCATTTATTCAGTAAGTTGTTGAAAATCCTGCAGTTTTATATCTCATCATGTCTTAAGCAGTAATGATGCTGAACTGTAGTCTGGGATATGGGATCCTGATAGAAAGGAGTATAACTGTGCTGAAGTCTCTGAAAAAGCGACACTTTCATCTGGCAGGAAATGGAAATCACCATGGAGTCTATGATAATTTCATAGTAAAAAGCAAATGAATGTTTTAACAATGAGCATAATCCAGCTTCAAAATAGATTACTTAGCGATGTAATGTATTGTCTTCAAATCCTCAGTGGATTAATAAACAAATGATTATGTGGGGTTTCTTGGCATAACCTATCCTGCAGTAGGTTAAATAAAAAATTAGAGATACCTGATCAGAAAGGTCCTTTCTGACTCCAAAATGTGCAAATCTATGAAAACTGATTGGAAAAGGGAAAAAAGTATTTGCTGTGATAGTCTTATGCTAGGATGTCACCTCACTGATTTTTGCATGTGTTTGCTAATTTGATCTGAAATAATCAGAGGACAAACAATATTGCATTTCTGATTTGAATATTAGGAGAGCACTGAAAAAATGATCCCTTAGCAAAGGACCATTTAAAAGAAACCAGACCAATCTACTACTCTTTGGCAGAGTAGTAGTTAGCGTTTAGAAACTTGATTGTGAGAAAAAATCTTGTCCAATGTGTGAAAGTAGATCACTGCTCGATATTTTGTCATCTTTTTAGTTTTTTGACTTGGTTCTCAGGAATGGGAAAACACACTGAATTTAAATTTAAGAGTGATTGGGAAAATGAACACTCTGCCTCTTCCTTTTTGAGCACTGCACATGGTCAGATTCTTGGACATACGACCAATCTCAGTTGTCTTCTTTAAAAATAAAATAAAAAAAAAAAAAAAAGAAAAATTCAGTCCCTGAAGCAGGACTGCCCACAAATGAAACGTGTCGTTCTAGTAAGAAACTAAACGGCTTGCTTTCTTCCTTCTAACATAAAAGGTAGTGATGGATAAGCTGGGAGGCATTTTTTCCAAGACCCCTGTGTGCTAAGAGTGGCCAAGGTGTTTCATACAGATGAGTTTAAATTAGCAGGCAAAAAATGATACCACAGCAGGCTGGATACCTTCTGTGTTCAGCAGTTCCCAAGAACTGTGTGACTTCTCTAAACCCATTTTTGCACAAATTTGGTGTTATTAGGTAAACAAATGTTTAGATTCTGGTGATAGATAAGTAGAATAGAGATAATTTTAACCCCTGTTCAGGCAATTTGTACTGTTTTTGGTAAAAAAACCATCCTTGAGTTATTTTTATGGTAACTTTGAAGGGATGTTTGATAAACTATAAGTTTAGATTTAATGAAATGTTTGGAATAACAATATGCATTATTCATTAGTACAAGTCCAAAAGTACTTGATCTTTGATTTTGTCTTTTTTCTTTTTTGTTTGGTATATCAAAAGAGAAATTAGAAATTTCCAAGGCAAATTGGATCTTAGAGAAGAGGTGAAAAGTTCTTGTCAGCTTACTTTATCAAAAGCATAGACCTAATTGGTTTTTCAGAATACTGACAAGGATTTACAGATATTTTGCTCATTAAATTTTCTTGCAGAGGGAGTAGTTTCTTTGAAAATTATTTTCAAAATTGCCTGATATTGTTTTACCTAATTTAGTTACTGACAGTTGATGATGTTCTGGCAACACATACTTTCAACCTTAAAGAAAGGAAACTGAAAAATAAGCAAAGGCTGATCCTAAGCGAAATTTAAATGAGTTATATACACATAAAATGAGAAATGAAGGGGATAAGCACACAGTAAAATGAATTTTCAATTTCCACTTGAGCATAGTGTGTATTTGTGACTAACATTCATGATTTTTCTTTCTTTGAAACATACCGCTCTGTATTTCAGAAGAACTTGGCAGAACTTGTCTTTTGGGTAACAGATCTTCAAAATTAAAACTGTAATGAAAGAAATTTGCTGGTTCCTTAGGCTGTTTCAGCTTGAGTGACAGTGTTAGTACTCAGTCTGTTTTCAGGAGGTTGTCTTACAGGACAATGGGTGATGTGTGTGCACAAGCTTTTTGCATCCAGACTCAGAACTTATGGAAGTGATTTAGCTTATCAGATTCCTTTTTGTAATGGCACTGCAATTACAAAAAATCCATTTAAAAATTGCCAAAAGTGTCTGGCAGAATTTGAGAGGTAATTAGAAACTCAGCAAGCTTCTGATTGCAAAGAAATGCTTGTCTGCAAGTTGCTTGGCCTTCATCCAAATTCATGACAATGACAGAGCAAGAATATTGATAATATTATTACTGGTGTTTTAGAAAGCATCTGTGTCCATCTTTCTGTCTTGGTTTCACCTTTTGTACATATTTATGGTGAGATACACCAACATATTCATGGAAGTTGTATGGTTATTCCTTGTCTAGAATGCTGTTCCCTTGCAGAATGGAGGACAGCAGATTACCATGTACAGGAAAATCCATTTTGCAGAATATTTAGATACAGAATTTTGCTACATTCTATACTAAATTTCCGCTGTTTGACTAGGCAGATGCTGGCATGCTCTGTACTTACCAGTAGCATGGGACAAAAAATAAACATAAGCACTCAAATATGTGTGTGACAAAGAGAACTGATGTAACTGGGCACACCAACTCATTTCTTGTCTTTGGCAAGAGAATGGTCTGGTTGATGGAGTAGAGGCTTTTGGGTAGGCTTTCTGCAAAACTATACCAGTTCACATTCTATTGAATTTCATGCAAGTCTTCGTTTATGACAACAGAATAGGTAAATAAGGCCTTTTGCTTTTTGGATTGTATGTATCATACAGTAACTTCTTTTTTAGCAGAAAAAGCTGGAGGGAAATGGACCATTTTATAAAGCAATGCATAGGGTGCCTGTGTACCAGATACAAAATAAAAATTGAGTGTTCCAGATATGCTTTGCTAAGGCAGTCTATCCTAATATTGATAGAATAATGAGAGAATTGATTTATCTTTTATGACTTGCCAAGCAGCTAAGCATGTAAACAGGTAAGCACAATGCAATTAAGTGTGCTGCGTAATCCTCTATGTAATCTCAGCAGAATGCCCCCTCATCACCTGACAGATCTTCTCTCATAGGATTTGAGGGGTCATGCTGCCTCGTATCTTGATCTTTGCTAATTCACCTTATGTTTTCACATTGAGATTCCACATTTTTCTGCTTTCAACACACAACAAACTTACTTAAGAAGACAGGGGCATGTTATCTTGCATACTTGACAGTCATCATGAAGTGCGAAGTCAAAGGGTTTACAAACAGCATATTTTTTAATTAAAACTGGACTATCAGCCTTGTGGCTGGAATTTTATAAGTATGAAATATTGCTCAGAAATCTGACTAGATATGAATTGTGTCTTCCAAAACAAATAATTTAAAATGAAAAAAGAAAATGGAAAGCACCAAAGACGTGTTATAGTGATGTATTCTGCACTGGTTGACACAAAATTAGATGACCTGGTAGGTTTTGTCCACTTATAATCTGTGTCCATGGCAATCCACAGCAGGTGGTGCTGTAATACATGTGCTTTGCAATTCTTACTCCTAGAGATTTACTGCTTTCTTCTGAAGATAAACTACATATTGGCACTTTATTTTTTTTATTCCAGGTTTTCTCAAAAGGGAATAGTGGAAGCAGTACAGGACTTATCTTGATCCTGGGTCTTATGCTAGAGATTCTGATTCTTTACATACAGTACTGGAAGCTGAACTCTTTTAGACTGTCAGTGTTGCAGCTTTTCAGCTGTAGATATTTATTCTGTTTTATATGGCATTTGCAATTGTATTCTGAAGCAATTGGCATGTTAGAAATATTTAAGTTGGTTATTTTACTTGAAAACATTCAGAGTCTTAGTGGAATTTCTTGTTAGACCCATGGAATGTAGTATCTTGAATTGCATTGCATTACAGTGCACGTGGAAATTAGAATTAGAATTTTCCCTCTAGTGTCATGGAATCTGAACTTCCTAGCTGAAAATTGAACAGTTGGTTAAGGAATTTGGATATACGATTTGAAAAAAAATCAAAATAGGACTAAATCCTCCAGTCATCTTTGAGAACTTGTGTCTTTAATCCTTTGCCACTAAGATTTCCTTTTCTGTCCTGCAATTTTGTAAGGCAAAGAACGATGCTTCTGACTTCTTAATCACTTCATTTCATTGTAGGGGACAAAAGCTTTTTATCTCAGTCCTTCTGTATCCTGTTGTGACCAGAGTTACAAAAAGTTTTGAGAACTTGTAAAAGATGAAAATAGAAGGGGGAATTATTAGTTATTTAAGGCTATATTGTAACAGAAAGGAGAGCTGTATATTGAAAAGACTAGAAAAAATACATAGGAAAATATTGTATGTCCTTGCTCTGGCCAGCAATCTCTTTGAAATAAAAGGCCCTAAACCAAAACCCAAATGCAGTCTTTATTGCTTTCTTAAAGCTGTGCTTCATAACCACTTTCAAATATGTTCTAGTTCAGTAAATGAAAAGCAACCTGAAAAATTATTCTCTCCTGTGTGTTTTTTACTTCTAGGGGTCTGTAAGTTTACAAGATGCCAAACAGGGTACCTAGAAAGATACTTATCCCTACCAAATGCCTCCTCCCAGCTTTCAAGAGAAAGCACAGCCTGAGACTTTGCCTTAGCATAGCATGTGTCAGTGTCTTCCTTAGTAGGGAAAGCAAGTTTACTCATGCTTTAAAGTGACTTCCAACATCAGGGTCTAAAATAAAATGTAGGATAGTGACTGAGATAGAAGAAGGTCCCACTAGTGCTGGAGAGACAGGCTGTGGATTAGAAGTGCAATTGAAATAGGTCTGAGAGCAAGTTTGGTGCCAAGAGAGTGGGAGGCTGAGGTAAGCGTGGGTGACAAGATGGAAATGTGAAACAGAAAAGTAGAGAAATGACAGCAAATGGTCAGACCCAATAATTACACCGAAACAGGGATCTATGGTCATGATGCTAAGATTTCTTTTGGGGCACCTGCATTTGAATAAATTAGCCATGTGGACCTTCTGCATCTCCAGTCACAGTAACATAGGGCTGGAAGTCAAGTTTCGAGTCATCTAGACTGTCTGTGGGACAGAATTGGAACAAATACCTTCTGTGCAACACACCACACAGACACACACCCCGCCCTGAAGTTTTGTGATAGCGTTAGAGTGGAGTTTAGTGGCTATTTCATCATAAACAGGATTGCAAGATTTCTAATAATTAGAACTTTGAAAGCGATATTTGATACTCTGTAAAAATGTTTACCCTACCCTTAATGCTGGGTTCTTCCTTTCTTATTTTTGATATGGAGTTGCTTTGAAATGTGGTCATACAGCACAGTCATCTGATATCTCTCTGATAACCCATTCTGTTGATTGTTTTATGTTTTAATAAGAGCTAGAGTGCAAATTATTTGACACTCTTTGGGAGGGTTATATATTTTATATGATTGAATGGGAGAGGGAAGATGTATTATTATATTGTGTTAAGTTTGGATTTATTTGTATGTGGTAGCACAGGTGATTCAAACCTGAGCTAACATGCTGTTTTTGCCTGGCTATGCAATTCAGGGAAGTCCAAGTAGAAGAAGATGCTGCCGGTTCATTCAACTCCATTTTTTGCTCGATGTAGTCAGTCCGCTTCAACTCACCTGATAAAAAGCAGTGTTGGTTTTGCCACTGCAATTCAGTGATTCTTTTTGCTGGTGGAAAGGCAGATGATAACAGGATTAGGTAGTTTCAGACTTAATAGAGTTTAACACTTCAAAACATTAAATGTAGCACTTGCTGATATTGTTGTCTCTGAGACCATCGTGGCTATTTTGTGACTCTGCAGATCATGTACTCAGAGTGTATTTTTTTTCCTTTTCTGAATTTCTGTGTAAGAAAGAGGCAAGATGTTGAGACTGTTATATTTGGTATCTCTAATGTTCGAAATATTTTCAGCAAAATCACCAAAATAATACACACACATGTAATACACACATTTGTCAGAAGTAGAAAAAACACAGCTAGCGCACATCTGTTTGATATTGTTAACTGAGCTTTTACAAAGATCAGAGTAAAAGCAAGTCCAACTAACAAATACCTAAATGATCCAGATATCCTACATCTCAGTAGATGTCTTTAAGTTGTTTATTTTTACTGGCAAGTTTGTGTTTGATAATAAGGAAAGTATTTTTCTTTCCATTTAATGTAGATACTATTATTTACTAAATCTTCTGTTGTACAACCTCTTTGCATCCCAATCATCAGGAATGACAAAATGGTGAGATGGGAAATGGGTGATCTGAATGACCTGAATCCAAGTGGTTTAATCAAGATTGTGTTCAGGGTATTGCCAGAGTTGAGGCCAGAATAGTAGCCTAACTGTTACAGTTTATTCATTAATACTGTTCACATGTCAGCCAACAAGTAATTTAATTTTGGCAGAGAGAAAGTTCTAAAAATCTAAAGAAAAATGATGTTGAGTTGGGCCAAGATGTACAGTCATTTTTCAGAGAAAAGCTGCCGTGAAAGTGATTAGGTTTAAGTAAATACTGCTGGGTTTCATTTGCTGTGTGTTAGAAATCAGTATTGCAAGTTATTGAAGTCTCGCAGATTACGTGCTCTGAACTGCAAGTTTTACCTGACTGATAATGTTTGATCAGGCTCTTTACATGTTAGTTTTGTGGGTTCTTTGATGGGAATTACAGTTGAACTGTTTTGGTTAAAATGTTTTTAACACCTGTGGTTCCCATAGGTTCACTCTTAATGGAATATGTGGGGTAATTGTGATTCATTTGTGTGTCCATGTCCTTAGGGTGATCACTGGGACAGTTCTTTATCTGTCTGTATGTTTCTGCTGATACTACTGCCATACCTCTGTTTCTTCCCCTCACCTTTTGTTGTTGTGCTGTATTGGATATCTTAAGCTTTACTTGTAGTTTCCTTGGCCTCCTTTTAGTTTTTCTTTTGGCAAAATTCATGTTTCTTCCTGCTGTTGCCTTGTCTTCCTTATAACATCTTCAGCTCTACTGGTGTCAGTCATAATTTCTCTGATGGTTGATTTCCAAGTACATGTATCTGTGCCTGCTTCTCACACATTTTTCTGTTCTCAGATCTTCAGGCTTTTCTTCCTGGTTGTCTTCGTGTCTCATTAGCACATCCCTGAATGTTTAGTCAAAAATGGCACATCATTTTGCCACTTAGTAGTTATTCCTTACTGTGCATGTTTTGTGTAATTTCCCACTCATTTTTGATTTTCTATACTTCTCTCTGTGTGCTCTGCACTTGTTTCAGTCTTCTCTTTCTTGGCTCTTTGTGTCTTCATAAAAAGTCTTTGATTTCTTTTTCTTCATCAGCCCCGGATGTTCATACAGACTGGGGAATGAGATGCTGGCAGGCAATGCCATGGAAAGGGCCCTGGGGGTCCTGGTTGATGGCAAGTTGAACCTGAGTGAGCAGTGCCCTGGCAGCCAGGAGGGCCAACCGTGTCCTGGGGGGCATCAGGCAAAGCATCTCCAGCTGGGCAAGGGAGGGGATTGTCCCGCTCTGCTCTGCACTGGGGCGGCCTCACCTTGAATGTTGTGCGCACTTTTGGGCACCATGGTTTAAGAAAGATATTAAGGTATTGGAGATCATCCAGAGGAGGCTTCAAGGATGGTGAGGGACCTTGAGGGGAAGCCGTGTGAGGAGCGGCTGAGGGCACTTGGTGTGTTCAGCTGGAGAAGAGGAGACTGAGGGGAGACCTCACTGCAGGTACAACATCCTGGTGAGGGGAAGAGGAGGGACAGGCGCTGATCTCTTCTCTGTGGTGACAGTACTCAAGGGAATGGCCTGGAGCCGAGTCAGGGGAGGTTTAGGTTGGATATTAGAAAAAGGTTTTCTACCCAGAGGATGGTTGGGCACTGAACAGGCTCCCCAGGGCAGTGGGCACAGCACCAAGCCTGACAGAGTTCAAGAAACATTCAGCCATCAGTCTGGGACACATGGTGTGACTCTTGGGAATGGTACTGTGCAGGGTCAGGAGTTGGACTCTGGTCCTCATGGGTCCCTTCCAACTCAGAATATTCTGTGATTCTTCTTTTACGTGCTACTTTTACCCTTAAAACCTTTTACTCTAGTAGCAATTACTGTGTCAGTAATCTCTTAATCCTGTCTAGTGTTGTCTATGATTTCTTTTTGGTTTTATGATATTAACTGTTATGCTTAGTTGTATCATGTACATATGTTTTACAATTATTGTATATGTAACAATGAGTTTTAAGAATGTTGTGAAGATAATCCACTGGTTCAGCTTTTTGTAACAAGGAGAACATGCCCTATTGATGGCATGACTTTTGTGTGAACTGATTAGCAGCTGCTCTTTGTTGGATTTGAATTGTAGGAAGTTGCCTGCAAAATTAGGCCATTACTTTGATTACTTGTAATATATACAGGCCTGTGATCTCACTTTTGTATCTCTAGCATGTCAGTATGGTAACATTTAAGGCTTATTTAAAGTGCAGCTGACATTTAAACCAAATGTGCACAAACTAGCTTTGTTGCATCTCCTCTGAACTCTTTCCTCTTGCAGTCTGTATCCCTTAAGCCATAGCTATGCCAGGTGGGGTGGTTTTTTCAGCGTGGGAAAATCAAATATTTGGTTGCATATCAAATGTGTGGAGAACTGTGACTTTGTAAAGACTGTTGGTTTTTTGCTGTAGTCCTTAACATTATTCTGTATCCTATACCTCATTTGCCTACAGCACTCTTGCTGTCAATACCTTTACCTGTGCTTTATTTGGAAGGTTAGTCTGCCTTTATGTGGCTGCACTTATTATTAGAAAAAGATTCTACTTGTCCTGTGATTGTTCAAGTCTGTTATTCATGGGTACAGCGTTCCCTCTTTGCACGTTAATTTTAGACAATTGCCACCCCCTTCTCAGCTTTTTCCAGCTGCCACTGACACTTCTTCAGCCTGCTCGTACAGCTGTGCCATCCTCCTTTTCTTGGAAGCTGCGCCTCCTTTAGGTTTTCAACCACATTTCTTCCTGCTGGTTAGAGGTGGGAGAGAGCCCTGTGGACAGCCCCCCATCACTCTTCCTTGGCTGAAGCCTTTTCTCTCATTACTGTATGTTGCCGGTATTTGTTAAGGCCTACAGTTATTACTGTATATATCAGAATCTGTCATTTCCTTACACTTTCACCATTCACAGCCCAGTCTCGATGTGGTGTCACATCCAAACACCAGGGCAGGCCTCTTCCAGTGTGAAACACCACTTCTGTCTGAGTTCTCTGATGATCTCCTGTGCTCCAAATATTTCCATGAAAACTGGCATTTATTTCAGTCTGGCAATCACATTCCTAACTGCAACAGCATCCTTTGAGTTAAAAGGATGAGGCCTAGCTTGGGCTGCAGTCACTGTATGTTACTGGATATGGCTGGAATTCTCCAATATTCAGGCATTACCCTTGCTTCCTTAAGGGATCATATTCTGGTTGCTTTCTCTGCAAAATTTGGATGGGGCATCATATTTTAAGAGTGACTAAGTACTCCAGAGCATGTCTATCCAGGGCTATCACTGGTTCCCCATGGAATTAGCAGAGCAGATTTAGCAGAGTCCACAATGGCTAAATGAAAAACTGAAATAAGGAGCCCAGTCTGACATGGCTATCTCAGTACTTCTCCCCATGAGTTGTGCAGAAAGCATTATATGGTGGCTTTGAACATTTAGCAGAGTCTGTGTACTTGCTCATCTTTATTTTGTCAGTGCTGTTTTTATAGTAGATGCATAAACTGTTAACTTTAATGGTGTAAATCCATTGGAAAAGGGCACCAGTCCCACTGAGTATAATTAATGGTTAAAATGTCAACATATGTTTCTCAATATGTAGAATTTTGTTTTGCCTACCAGTGATACATATATAACAAATCACTGGTATAATATATAAATATTGTAAGTAGCGTAAATAGTGCTGTAATCTAGTAGAATGTAGTTTTGCTGTTTAGATGCAGCTCAAACTGTCTTCAGTGAAATAAAGACAATTATGTCTTTGCTTGGTGACTTTATTTTATATAAGATCATCACAGGAGCTTTATCAGACTACTTAAATAGATCCCTGATTTTAAAAATAAGAAGTTCATTTCAAATGAGACCAATATTAATAGTAGCTTCTGTAACAGCTGGGCTGGGCTTGTGCTGCTGACCTTACATGGTCAGAGCACTCAGAGTCCATTATGGATTCTTAGTCTTTTGACTTGGAGTTATGAAACACCGTGAGAACTTTTTCTGTGTTGAAATGCACCATCCTCACTTTTCTTTTTCTACTTTAGAATTCTTTTGTTCAGTTCTAAACTCAAACTTGAGAGCAGCATCATGCACTTACAGTATTTGCACTGTTTATGCCTCTGAACCTTTCTAATTAAAGACAAATATGTGGGCTGGAATCTCAAGCTGATGTAAATCAGCAGAGCTCCATTAACTTTTGTTGAGTTATGCTTCTTAATTTCAATATTAGTCTTTCAGCATAAATATGGTTAAGAAATGAGAGTTAAAGGGAACCAAAATAGAACTGAAATGACTTTTACTCTAAATTATGTCTGCAAAGTACAAATATGTTAAAATCCCCACGCTGACAAAAAAAAAAAAAATCCATACGATTATTTTGCTCACTGAACCATTTAAGCTGTTGATTCATCTGCAGACTCATTTCGAAGTCTCCCAACTGTTACATTTAAGAAGAAAAAACCAAATTGATAAAACCAAACTGTTACTTGGTCATCTGCCCAGGCTACCCTGTCTTGTATTAAAGCATAATATATGTTGTCACTTTAAGAATGGGCACAGGTTTGTCTCATGGATGGAACAGCTTCTGGAAATAAAACTGGTACGTATCATTCCCAACTGTGGCATTAACCACACTATGCATTTGGGGAAATCACTTTCTATCGTTCAGCTTGTGTCTTCACTGCAAAATTAATTTGAAAGATCTATCTCAGATTAGTTTAACATCAATGGGAGCAATTGCACTGGAAAATGGGAGCTTCACAGAGTGATTGGATGACTGCAGAGTGATTTATTAATGGCTGATGAGATGTGCTGAAGTAAGCTGTAACTAGTGCTTTCTAACAGGCTGGCCCACTGGAATCAAAGCACTGCCATGCTCAAGTTAAGGATTTTAAAAGGCATAATCTGTTATTAAGGCAGAATGATTTCCCAGACCTTACTGTTTCACAGGCCAGTTACAATGTTTTATGCCCAGTATTTGATGACTGCAAGGTACCAGAAGTATTTTCGCAGAACAAAAAGACTAGAGAAATGGTACTCATTGGTAATGTCCTTTGGTGTTTGTAACTGTTTTGCAAATTCTTGATTCCAGGTAAATTGAAATACACAAACAGGTCAGTCAGCTCAATGTATTCATCATCTACATTCTGCTAGGCTACTGAAGAGAGTTACAAAGATTGAGGCGTTTTCATACATTTTGTCCTCCCCCTGACTGTGAAAGATTGTTATTATGTGACATAGTGACACTATAAATTAAGTTGATAGATTTAGTAATCCAAAATGGGCATATAAATAACTTTTGAAATGTTAGGCCTGGGTCTCTGGGCAGATGAGATATGATCAATCAGATCAACAGTTTAAAGCTCTGCTCTCCTTACAGCAGCTGAAAGCAGATGAAGTTTATGGTGAGGCTCTATTGTCTTTGAGTACTCATTGTCCTAGTCCACGTTTGTTCTTTTTCTGACTCTTTTCAGCAGTCTTCTGTTCCTACAGCTGTATTATATCAGATTTCTTGCTAAGACTGGCTCTGTTTTCTGGTGCACAGCAGTAATACAGGGAACCACCTTATTTGTGCATGGTGGGTTTTTTTCACCTGACTGTTTGAGGCAAACCTAAATGGGTATATGTAGAGAGAATATAAACAGAATGTATATATATGTTCTCCGTATTTCTAATATGCCTTAGAAAGGTGGGTTTTCCTTTTCAATTAACTGAAGCAGTACTAGGAGTGCAAAACCAGTTTCTGAACCACCTGATGTAATGAAATGAAGATGGCACCAGCTTATTTTAAGACAGAAGGGTAATGCAGTCTTGTTCCTATATGGGCAGAGCACTCTGTATGTTTTGCAGCTCTATGTTTAAGTGCATTGAGTGGCACTGCACAAAGTATGATGTGGATAACATTGGACTCTTGCCTCATTCAGACCAGACTAAAAAAGATCCCTTGAATTATTTATTTCCAGCTATTTCTGCCTATATTTTGTGGGCATCATCTTGGTGTGACGTTTCTTAAGTATATTTTGGATGGTGCTCTGAGAAATACTCTTTAATTTGATGTATGTGATCTCAAAAAGTGCTTTATAATGTATCTGGCCTAAATTTCTGCTACTGTGTGTTATGAGGAGTATGTAACTTTCCCGTTTCTCTTCTTGTTGACAATTTAGTGCACATACTTAACAGATGAAGCCCTTCCTTGGCTTTCAGACATTGATCCTTTCCCTGCCATGGTCTGAGGCTCTCCACAATTCCTTTTATTTTTATAGTTGCCTCAGTGATACTTATAGACAGTGATTGTTTCCCATGGGCGCCTTTCTGGTGGTCCAGATGAATGTACTTTTCTTGCTTCTCAAGGCCAGACAGTATAGTTTGGTGCCTGCTAAGCCTTATGCAAGTGTTCATCAGGTACAAATATATTTTTAGTGTGCTGATTTAGGATCCTCTCCTGAGCGTTACCCCATAGTCTGTATGCATGTTGTGTAGTAAACCAGCACAGAGTAAGCTGGAGAGAACTCATTGATTTGCCCATCAGGCAGTGACGTTTGGAAAGAAATGAAAATAAAATCTGCTATCACTCTTTAAACTGTTTGCACTTCTGGTGGCTGCTTTGGCATGAGAAGCACTTCTCTCCAGCTTAGTTTCAGACAGTACATGCACGCAGGATGATGATGGTGGGATGGCTGGTTTTAGAAAGCAACACTCCAAACTTACAGCTTGAGGATTCTTGCAGTAGTGGAGGAGTACCTGAATTTAAGTGGTACCAGCAGCAATGAAGCAGCAGCTCCAGCTCTGACCTGTATATCCAGTCTTTCAGCTGGGCTTGTGCCATATGTGCTGAGCCTTGTGTGACAGTAGTTCCTCTTTTAATGGTTGCTGAGCTGGCTACATTAAAGAGAGATGTGTTGTGTTAAACTGTACCTTCTTCTATGCTTAATTTCTGAAGTCTAAAAAACCCTTTATGTATCCGTCATGACTGGGCTGTGACATTACTAAATCAATGTACCTTTCCCCCCACCTCCTTCCTTCCTTTTTCTCATTTCACTTTAGTGGGTTTTGGCCTTGTACTCAGCTTTGTGTATGCACTGGTCCAAGGGCAGTATGATATGTCTCCTCTTCTTTATGTGAATTGGTATAAGCTTCATTGCAGCATTCATGTACACATGCTAAATAGTCATGGAATAGGATTTCACATGGTTGAAGGCAGTGTGAGAAGAATTCTAATTTTGGATTGTGAAATTATTGTAATATTTATCTTACTACTTTCCAGCAGTGGACTCTCCTGCTGTTTTTCTCTATTCTGCATTAAGATCACTTTTTTTTTTTTTCTAGAATAATTACTGTGTATTTAGTTACCCTCCCTTAAATGTCCGGTGCCGCTTAACAGGCTGCTACATATGTGAAAGTCTCCGAATCTTCTAAGAAACTGGTTTTTACTTACCAGATTTCATATCAAATGCAAGGCTGCTGAAGTATATAGTAGAGATCATTCTTGAAGTACTCCAGTTGTGTTTACAGCTTCTTACTGAGTTTCTACAGTAATGAGAAAATGCCCCAAGGGATATTTTCTGGGGAAAAATAGCAGAGAACTTGTGCAAGTCTGCCATTTGAAAAATTATTTATGTAGTAAAGGAATCGTGACCTGGGAGCTGGAGTGTTAAATCTTGGTTGCCTTAGATGGGATTACTTGTGTGGAAAAGGTGAAGTAGATGTTAGCCAATGGTATAGGAAACATGTGGACATCATTTTATATTATTGAGCAGAAGCTGCAAGCTGAAATGTTCATGTATTTGTGACTTTGAGCTAAAGCATATGAACTGAGGAGTACTGCTAGTAATCCTGTGTGCTCAGAAAGTGCAAACCTGTCCCTGCAAAACTGTGACCTTTGTTGAAAAGATACACAAACTGGGGTCTCTTTTTTGTGGGTCTTCTGCATTTTATATGTCTTTTAGATTTTTTGGGCTTTGGCCCTCTTCTACAAACACAAAGGCTAGAAGCAGATTTTTTATTTTAAGTGAAAGCTGATGTTCCTATATAATTGCATGATTCCAGGACCATGGTTTCAGAAAAAGTAAAAAAGCCAGCTATACATGGTTTACAAAGAAGTACTGAGAGTTGGCGATACCGCCTGAGCATGGCTCACAGGGAGAACACGTTGTGCTTCTCTTTTCCGTATGAAAATGAGCCTTTCAAAACAACAAGGACTACATGGAACAAAAAAGTATTCTAAATACTCTACTTCAAAACCTGGCTTCATTATAGATCAGTCTTTTTTAACACTATTGGGTTTGGGTTTTTTGTTTTTTTTTTTTCGTTTAGTTGGTTTGGTTTGGTTTTTTTTTTTTTTTTTTTGAGAGCTTAATATGTGCAACTTGAAACAATTTTTCAAAATGCAACTTTGTTCCAAAATAAAAGCAAAACGTTAGCAAATTAGTCAGCTGCTTGCAGCTTGTGGCATCAACAGCTTAATTTTTGTAAGGTTTGTGCACAGTGTCTGTGTTCCTTGGAAATCTTGGCTTGTACTGAACTCTCTTGGAAACTCTGTCTCCAGAAAGGTCACCTGATGAACAGCCTTGAGGGCCTTCTTCTGCCTTATTATAGCACGTTTGAATTTTACCTGTTCCCTCTTGGTTAAAGGAACATTTTGGACGAAGCACAAGAAAATTCACTGTTGGAAGCAATCCTAAATTGGCAGGGGGTGGAATAAATGTTGTGTAGGTCTTTTGACAGCTGTCTTCCATAATTTTCCTTCTATATCCAGAAAGAAAAGCTTCTAAGTAAGGAAAGTTCATACAGTACCCATGCCTGACTTTATTTTTTATCTTTCGCTGGTATTTGTAGGCCTGACTGAAAGTCTGCTATTGTTCTGTTACCTCAAGCCCATTTATTTCTAGAAAAGAAGTTTATTTAACTTAGCCTGGTAGAGTCTTAGCCATGTATAGTTCTTGTGCTATTTCAGCTTGGAGAGTAGCACAATTTTCTTGGATGGTTAAAATCCCTGCTTGGATTTGGTATATTATAAATATTGAATTTTGTTTCCTTTTCCATGCACTTGGAGAAAAAAGAATGGTGTGTGCCAATACAGCTGCTTTTAAATGAGCCATACTGCAGCTTTTACTGAAGTAGAAGGGATTCAAAAGCCTATTATGCATTAACTGTGCTGAAGGCACAATAGCACAGTTTTGTTTAAAGTGCACTTCTGTTCTGAATGGTAGCTACTCTGGCAGCTCTTGCAGTTACTTATTTGTTCCTTCTCAGTGTTTTCTACATGTGATCAAATAACCTGGTAGCTTTTCTGGCTATCAGCAGTTCAAACTTCATCTGCGGTCTGACTTGGATCAAGTTAAATTTTGTCAGTCATTTTGCCATTTGAATGTGGTTGTCGGTTCTACTGGGGATGTACCAGGCAAGAAATTGCCTCATATTCTGTGTTATTTGAGGTCTACCTCCTGCAGGTATAAGGAGGCAGTAACCACCCTGTTTTATTCACTGAAGAAGGGTAGTAAGAAAGAACTTGGTTGTACAGAAAAGTACTTGTATAGACAGTTTGCAAGCAGAGATGTTAATGGAAAAGTATCGGTGATTGTTTTATGAGGGAACATGTTACCTCCTGCCACTCGATCTACATCCATTCATAAATGTGATTGTCTTTGTATTAGCTCTGTTACTGGTAGCCAGATTTTCTTTTTGAAGGGCAGTTCTGATCCCACTGTTATGTGGGATCAATGGAATAATAATGCATCCCAGTTTTGAAATGGGTGACCTCTGCTGAATGAGGTCTTCAGATGTTCAGAGAGGAAGAAGACTTCTACCTTGGTCCAGATTCACTTAACTGATCCCTCTTGCTTGCATATTCATGCGGCACAGGGAAGATTTTCTTCCTGCTATGAAATTCCGTAGTGTAGGGAAATCTGTCAGTGCCCACTTCTCTGGTGGTTGTTCCTTGTATACCTTCCTGCTGAGAGAGCCATTTTGGGAATGAAGGAAGAGATAGTGGTTTACTTTGATTGTCAAGCTATTCATTAGGCATAATACAACAACAGTGTATATATAAGAGCAGCTCCAATGCATACTCAGTAACAAAACTGGGGAGTTAAAGACCTGCTCTGTAGAAGTGTGCTTTTGTGCCAGACAGAGTGGGTCATTTTAGAGGGTTACTAGTCCACGGTGTCGATGCTATGCTTTTTGTTATCTTTCCAGTGAAGTGCTACAAGTTGTCCAGTTGATTTTCAAAGCCACTGTCAGAGAATCCTGATTGTCATTTTCCCTGGCAATACAGTTTATACATAGGTCTGCAGTGGAATCCCCTTGCAGATGCTACTGACATGTCAGACGAGGCAGCTTCTCCTTAGCCTTACTGCAAGGTGAACAAATTGAGTTTGTTAATGGATAGGCTGAACAATGAGCATAAATACTTTCCATCCTTTAGTTCTGGAAGAGGTTTTGGAGTCTGACTGGGAGTAAAAGACACCAAGATTTTGTTGAGCTTGAGCTGATAATACAAAAACTCATAATGTGATGTTTGATTCTCCAGCTTGTTGGCAGCTGGAAGACTTGTCTGTGAAAAACACAAGGAATGATTCTTGTCTATGGAGATGAAAAACTGACTGACCTTTTAATAACTGTCTTCTCTTATGTGTGTCACCGTATTGATAGCTAATCCAGTCATTAATCCCCTCTGTAAAACCTTTTTTCCTATCAGGCAGTGATCTTGCCAGGGACACCACTTTCTATCAGTATTTAAAAAGGACACAGCCGAGCTGAGTCCAAAACGCTGCGCAGCCAGAGGCTCTGTCCCTCAAACGAAATAAGATACTGTAAAGCATAGAAACCATCAACTTTCAAGAAGCAAAAAATGAGAGAAAGGTGAAGGGGAGAAGGAATGTGAATGTATGAAACTCAAAGTGGGAAACTAGAGGCAAATTTCATGTAAAAGACACCATTTTTTACTGATGTCCGTGTTTAAGTCATAGAGCAATAATGAGGTAGTACAATTTAAACCTGTTCATTTTATTCCACAGTGTTTATTCAGTCCTGAAAGCCAGAATTATTCCCCCTGAGCTGGGAAATGACATGTCAGAATAAGCTGTACCAGTGCCACACCTTGCCAGTGTTTGAACTAGTTTGCCAGCTGTGGCTCAGAGTAGTGTAAACAGAGCTGAGGCAGAATGAGGCAATAAGTACAAAAGGGGAGAAGGTGAAAATTATTTTAGTATCCTGGTTTAGGAATCTGAGGTGTAAAATAAAAAGGTTGGTGTCCATGGGTGGGATTTTGAAGAATACATATGTGCTTTGGGGAAAGTCAGGGCCATAGTCACAGAAGAGTGAAGAGTTAGAAGAGTTCAGAAATTCTGTGACTGGTCTGAAGGCCAGGGAGACAAAAAAACCAAACAAACACAATCCTAAACCTTGGGAACCTTTGAGAGTTATTTTGAGGACATTAAAACCATTAACACAAAGGCCAGTACGCATGATATGCTGCAATCTGATACGCCAGTGAATCCCCATGTTGCAGTACTTGTGCATCCATGTGTCATCACTGATTCCCTAAATCAGGAGATGTGATTTCATTGTGCCTTTCAATTTTCATTGATGGATAATTCTTCATATGTCCTTATTTCATTGTTTGACATTGTTTTAATGAGTGCAAATACTCTTCTTTTTTGTAAAAGAGAAAAGAAACTCAAGGTAAGCCCAGGATTTAATAAGGTATTAATTCTACTTTTTATTGTAGCTAATCCAGTCTTGTATAGATATTTTCAAAACTTCATAATGGTGGGAGGAGAGTTTTTTCAAGTATTTAATTAATACACTATCCTTTACAATCATATATCAAATGGATTTAATAGTTGAGAATTGAGTCAGCTATTTGCTTCATAAGCTGCCACTTCTCATTGCACATATAATTGCATTTGGCAGTCCTCTTTTTGGTTGAACAATGCAAATTGAATTAATATACCACAGAGATAAAGTATGCTCCTAATTCTACTGTTTGCTGTGGAGGAGGATGCTTAGTGTGCGTTCTGCCATATGATACTTTGCCTGCAAACGGAAAGCTTGATCTTTGGCATCACACAGCATTACATGGGTGCACAAATGGCTGTCAAAGAAATTGGGTGGTGTTTCATATCATTTCAATGCACTTCATTTGGATGCTTTGTTGCTGTCCAGGTAGTATAATCCATTAAATGAGTTTACTAAAGAGATATCTCTATAGAAATGTCCTTGTGGAATTTTTCAAGTAATTTTTTGTTTTTCTTTGAATAGCCCATTCCTGACTTGCTGTAACACTGGTGCCTAGGTTAGTATCCAGCAGAGGCTGAATTGAGTATTTGAGGGAAAATCCACGTCATCCTGGTATGGAAAACTGGAAATAGCTGTCTAATGGAAATGGAAGCTTAAAGCTTTGTAATTCTTATTTTTTCTGGAGGACATCCAACATTATCAATGAATTGTTCTTTATTTCTTCTTTAGTCCTTGTAATATTTCTAAGTTACCAGCTTTCATGTATAAAAGCACTTGCTGAGTATACCATTTTTCTTCACTGACAATTTAGAGTTGAGGGCATGTTAACTTGTGATTTTAGAAAGGTTTTTTTTAAAATTTGAAATTTTGGTGGTTTTTTTTTCCCCATTGATTTAGGCCTCTTGTAATTCTTTAAAAATCTACCTTTAATGTACTATGGGACACTTATGATTTTCTAATGACTGTTCAAATTTATTATAGCTAATTTGGGGAGTATTAAAAATGTGTCATATGATACATTTTATGGTTGAGTAAACTAGTTTCACTGTGATGGTAAGATCTTTGGGTTGACTTTGTTTCCAGTGTTAACACTAGAATGCATAACTAAAACAAGTCAATGCTTTCCTGTGAGCAAAAGCAACCTGCTATTCTTTTCTAAGTACACAATTACCAGCACAGTATTGACAGTGCACAGGTTGTGTGAGAGTATCAGCTGAGTGTATTGTCATTTCCTGAGACTATCTACACGTACTGAGGTCATCAAAGTAATTTCTAAGACTGTCACCACTTCAATGCCTCAGCTAATATGTGAAATATGACAGGACCTTTTTGATATTGGTGGTAAAGAGAATATGGGAGGAATTTCTCCTATTGCCTTCAGGATGCTTTCAAAGTGGCTAACCATCTTTCTGTAAAAGTCTTCCCAGTGTGTTGATTTTGAAGAGCAGTATGGGCTAAAGTCACAAATGTTTTGAAAGCCAGAGTTATTTTAAGATGCCCTTGTCCTATTCACTGCAACTCAGCTGGTATAGGACCCCCCTGCATTCAGGGAGATGATGTTGGAAGAAGCGGTGATTTTTTGGCTTTCAGTCAAATCTTCTAACAGATTATATTAGTGCAGAATTATAAATTAGTGCAAGTTGCAGTATCATGAAGACTGTTGCAAGTTCAGCTCCTGTCACACAACCTGTTGACATTTTGCTGCTGACACCAGGTGAAAATGCGTGTGGTTGCTTGACAGGCATGAAGAAACTCACTTCTGCACACAATAGTGAGTCTGTTCACTGTCACTGAGGCACAATTATATGTGTATGAACACAGCACCAGGCCTTGGAAAGATGAGGATCTGGAATGTGAAAAGAAAATTGCACATAAGCAGAAATACACTAAGTGCAGAGATGCCTAAAGCTGCTTGCAGTGCTTAAACAAATTATACAAACTTGAAATATTCAAGCTGGCTTGTGAATATGATTATTAAGGGGGTAAAAGTGGAAGTATGTGATTCTTGTATGTAAGTCTTCTGCCTATCCTTTTTCCCCTTTTACCTCTGCCCTGGGTGAGTCTGATGATCAGCAATCCCTGAATGCCAGGGCAAAAGGGTAGGCGTTGCAATCTGTAAATGTATCGTGTCCTGAAGGGACAGAGGAACATGGGCAGAGGAGCAAGGTGCAGGCATCAGAAAGGGCTTCTTCATGCACCGTGTGACTGACCCCCTTCCTGCAAAGGTGGGAGCTGATTGTACGTCTTCCTTCAAACATCTACAGATCCCTTTTCCCTGTGAGGAAAAATTTTAGGAGTTGTAGCAGGCTTGAATGCTTAGCAGCTGTTCAGGATTGGTATGTTTGTTGTGACTAAATCAACTACTAAATCACATGTCAAGACAGGTTATAAAACCACAGATCCACGTGGTTGTTGAGATGGTTGTCAGGCTTAGGAGATTCTGAAACTTAACTTCATTGGCAGCCGGCCTGTCACAGTATGGATAGGGCATGTGGGAACAATGCTCTGACGGTACCTGGAATTAATCCGGTGACAGCCTAAGTCGGAGCAGGTCTCATTGGCGTGCCGGGTTACCCCAGCTGCTGCATGTCGGGTATTCACTCCAGAGCCATGCAGACAGCTTACGCCATGCTGCTGCTCTTAGAGTCTCTTCAGAGCTCTGCTATTTGCATGCCTTGTATAGCTCTTTAGCCACAGACAGCTCAGCCAGAGCTGTGTATCAAAGGTGAATCATCCTTTCTGTCAAGCCATAATCAAGGAGTTTTTTATGTCCATGACTCAGAGAAAAGGGTGGTGGTGTCCCCCCCAGTTCAAAGCTGGATAGGCTGCTTTTATTTCCCCACTCATTTCATGATTGGAGAGAGGGAACGAGCTACAGAATGATGGCAATTTCAATATAGACTTGGCTTTCTTGGTGCCCTCCCCTCCTCCTCAAATCTGTGCTGCATAAGATGAGCTGCAGGAGCCATGAGTTTGCAACAGTACCAGCAGGATAAATATTTCTGTATTTCTAGCTGATTTTAAGATGATCGGTGTATGTTCCCTTCCTTTTTTTGGCAAAGGTTAGCCCCATTAGATGTACTGCTCTTCATTTCATCTCCTTCTCCCATCTGTTCTGCCTCTTTTCAATAGAAACCAAGGAGATGTAGCTCCCACTCAGGCAGCCAGATAGTTCTGTCTCCCGTACATGAGAAAATATCTCTATGTGAAGTAGAGTGGTGCCCTGATGTGCACACAAATCACATTGTACCATGAGGGCAGACTGTGCTCTCCCAAACTGTTGGATAAAGTCATATCCCCTCTGTCAGCTTAAACAGATGAGGGAATACCACTGCCCCCCTCAGTTCAGTGTTGTTGAATTCCCAAGCCTAAGCTGGAGTCTAAGGAAATCCAAACAGCTTTTTCCTGAAAAGCCAGGTTATCAAAGCAGTAGGTAAGAAAAAGAATTGTTTAAAATACTAAAATCACAATACAGCTAGTAAATAAAGAACAGTGTGTGTGTATATAAGGTATACAGAATTTGTAGATGACAGACAAAACCTCTGATTATCTGGATAATAAAGCCATAAAGACAGCAAATATTTATACTGAAAAGTTCCAAACTCTATCTTGGAACTCACTGGTAGGTGGCCATTTCATTAGGGAAGAAATCTTGCTTACCAAGCTCCAGAGCTTTGTTTCAGTTCCCTGATATTTAAAGAAGATTTTATAGTGTCTCTTTGTGAGAGCAACTGCATGCCATGAGTTCTGTGTAGAGAGGAGCATTATTTTTGAGAAAAGTTGTCTTCATTTAATATTACCTCTGTGAGGCAAGAAGGTTTTTATTCCAAGTAGTTATTTATTACTAATTCTATTATCAACATCAGCTATAGCTCTGTCTTTTTCCTCCCAAAGGAGAAGTTTCCTTAATGCTTTTTTAGTTAATAATCACTTCAGTTAATATGAGTTGTTAATAAGCAGAATTTATTTAAAACCACATGCTTTGGGTGCTTACTGATTTTTTGCCATTCTTTATTTCATGTAGTGAAAAGTAACTTCTCTGAGAAATTTTGCTTTCGGCAGCTAATGTAACTGACAAGAAGTTCTTAAAGTTGATTGTATTTCAGTATTATTCTAGAAGAGTATTTCACTCTGATTGCTACATAGGGGGAACAATATTACTATATTTTACTATATTATTATTACTATGTATAGCAGAACATTACTACAAGGAACCTGCTTGGCTGTTATGTGCATATAAGCTTCTCTTGGCATCTTAAAATGATTATCTGTAGACAAAAGATTGCTGCATCTTAATCAGTAGTTTGTGAATTATCTTGCACTGTCATCCAGTAAGAGTCAGAATGTCAATTCTGAATACACAGTGTCTCAAAACTACAATGCAAACAGTTTTCTCCTGGTTTATGGATATTCCCACTATCCTTTTTGTTGTTTGAGGGTAACAGTGATGAAAGCCAAATAGAAAAGACTAAGTTTTATTTACATACTTTGATTTTAGTAGTACTTAAATTTGTTTGGCTCAATAGGCAAATGTTTGTTATTTACAGTGTGGGTTGCTTTTGTATGGCAGTGCTATTTTCTTAGACTGTTTCATAAGGTCACAAATCTTGTTACAGTGCAAATCATGGCCCTTGAAGACAATGGAGTTCTTTAGCAGCCCAGACCACTTTCTTGAAGCTAGTCCTGCTAAACACTAATGTTCTGATAGTCTTTAGTCACTGAGGTACTCTGCATACCTTTGAGTGTGAGCAATTGGGTATTATTGTGCTGATGCATTTATATACTTATATCCACTGTTGCTTTAATTTTTCCTGGTGATGACAAAAGGATGACCAGAAATAGAATATTTGCCTAACAGTAGGATCACATACAGGAGTACCTAAGCAAAATTTACTACAATTTTTTGTAGTTTTTGTTGTCTGAGATGTAAAAGAAAAGATGCACCTATATCTAAAGAAAACTCTATTCAACATATCACATGCTGATACTGGTTCCAGTCAGAATATAGCAGTGAGAGTAGATCTTAATGGAAAGCCTAATGCAAATCAGTAAAGGAATTACAGTCAGTCATTGATGCTGAACTTCTATTTTATGCTAAATATTATGTACACCATTAGTAGTTTAACAGTGCTATAGTGGTTCTCAAATATTAACTAAGAGAATTTAGATAGATTTCATAAAATGATAACTTTGACTTTTGGAGGGAAGGATGGACCTTACCACTTTCTACAACTACATGAAAGGAGGCTGTAGCCAGGTGGGGGTTGGCCTCCTCTTCCAGGCAACCAGGGATAGTGTGAGAGGAAATGGCCTCAAGCTGTGCCAGGGAGGCTCAGGTTGGACATCAGGAAGAATTTCTTCCCTGAGACTGTTGTAAAGCTTTGGAGTGGGCTGCCCAGGGACATGGTGGAGTCACCATCCCTGAAAGTGTTCAAGAAATGACGGTGTGGCACTTAGTGCTCTGGTTTAGTTGGCATGGTGATCTTCAGTTACAGGCAGAACTCTGATTTCAGAGGTCTTCTCCAACCTTAATGATTTTATGAATCTATGAAATAATTTTCACCCTTAAACTTCCTAGACGGTTGTCTGAGATACTGTAGATCTTTGTCCCTGCCTGTCTTGTCAATCACTGTCAGTCAGAAATAATCCCAACACTCATGTCTTTGAATGTTCCTGTTGTTCATCTACTATTTCTGCTTCATTCCTTCCTTCAACAGATTGAGATAGTAGACTTGCTGGAGAAAGTACTTGGAATCACTTAATTTTTGTGAAATGATTTGCAAGTCTGTGGAACCATGTAGTTTATAGCTAAGAGACTGATAGAAGGTTACAACCACTGCATAATTTTTCAGGCAAGACACACTTAAAGCCAGAAATATTATTTCAGGATGAATTTTTGTGCCTGTGCCTATCACAGAGGAGATGATAGTATAAATAAGGCTTTAAGAATGTGAGTCCACTTAGTACAGTGGAGAGGTTGGCTTAAGTCACTGGAGTGATGATAACACCACCTAAATACAAGTTCTCTGTTTTTTGTACAGAGAAGAAAAGAAATTCTGAACTGGCAAGCTGTAATGTAATGCATCAGAAGAGAGACTCATGTTTGGTCTTATATTTCTACAGATGCATCCTTATTTTTCATTATTCCATTTATAGATGCTGTAATTTTTTTTTTAAAAATTTCTTTTTCAGCCATTAATGAATTTCCTGAAGATTTGTTTACAAATAAAGAACGCCAGCAAGGAGGAATTTTGCTTCATATCATTGCTGTAAGTTTTTCTCTACTGTGCTTCATTTTTGTTTTCTTTTTATGTTATTTATTTTTCCTTTTATTTTTTAATAAGATGCTAATCATTGTAGAGACCCTACTAAGTAGACCTCTGTTTATATAAACATGTTTCTAATGGTTTGATTTCAGTGTTTCTGATATGTCTATATGTAGAGTACAAAGGCTTAAGAGGTAACGTCTTAGGGACATGGTATAGTGAGGTCTTCATATTGTCAGATTAATGGTTGGACTTGGGGATCTTAGGAGTCTGTTCCAACCTAAATGATTCTTTGACTCTGTGATTTATTTAAGAAAATTATGCAAGTCTGAATTTGCAGTGCCTATTAATTCACCCTCTTGGAGATAAAATCCTGGCAGCATGGATCACAGACTTCTGATTGTATTTCATCTTGTGTAGACAGAGTTTGGGGTCCCTTTGTTGATGACATCGAGGATGATGTGAAAGATGCTCGAGTCTCTCTCTTTCCTTTTGTGCCTCTATGCAAACGATGTAATTAAAAAAAAAGAAACAACACTGAAGAAATACAGAAAATATCATGTGGAGTTTTACATTTTATTGTAGAAAACACAAAGCAAGTAAGGCCCGCAGGCTCCAGATTTTCATTCACAGCTCAGGGAAAGTGAAGTAAAAAGGAATTGTGTTTGGTGGACAACAGCAGGATTAGGCCCATTGGATCGGCGCAGCACATAAAGCCACGTAAGACACTGGAATTATCACATGTATGCAGGGAGCCAGGATCAATCCTAATAGTTTTGGTGCAGTGATCTATGGCCAGGGGCTGCTTATTTCCAGCTGTAATTATTTCCTGAGTACTGTTAATCACCCTGGTGTTACTTTCTATTTAATTACTTGGTCTGATAATTAATTGAAAATTTAGAAGATGACTATGTAACTTTGTAAGCCTTATCTGTTGCTTTTCTTTATATGAAGCTTGCTGTGGCACCCTATTCTGTCAAACTGTGCTACCTTTCAGATTTTAGGATCTGACAAACATTCTTGTTCTTAACTAAATCTTACATTCAAAAGTCTGGTTTTATGCAGGGAGATTTTTATTTGAAATGGAATAAAAAATGAAGCTATATATTCTAGTTTGAATGAAGATAGCATTAGCTTTTTTCCTCTTTTCATGTACAAGAAAAATCTGAAGCATTTTCTGAATTTATTTTCTTTACAGGCGCTTTATATGTTCTATGCTTTGGCCATAGTATGTGATGACTTCTTTGTTCCATCCTTAGAGAAAATTTGTGAGGTACGTTAAAGAACTTTATTATTCTTTTGGAAATTTAGGTAGAGAATATTGTAAAATCAGACATTTTGTGTCATTGTTGCTTGCAGTTCATTCCTGTCAACTTTTTGGCCTTTATTATTTTCAAATGATTTGAGCCTCCATGACAAAATGAACCTGTGGTCTGTGCACACTCAAGCAGAAAAAGTCAGAGATTTAATGCGATCAGATGGCAAAACCCACTCTTAAAATACCTGGAGCATGTAGCTAGGAGAGATATGAGTTATGGATTAGTTGGGTTTTTTATTGCATTTCTGGTTTTAAAAGTCACTGTTGAAAAGAAATCATGTATAGATAAATTATTATGCACATCTACCACTCTACGAGCCAAGTGTGCGTGGTCCTCGCATAAAGTAGAGAAAAGGGAGAATGTGTGAGAAAAGTATGCATCTTTGTTAGATATGGAAAGAGAATACGTTTTTTATATGAAAAAAAAATAAATGTAATGCCTTTACATAATTTTTGAGAAGGCTTTGCAAAAATTACATGTGGGATTCTAATTAAATGAGTTGATCCAGACAAGGTAGGATTTATACTTGGCATGTAAATGTTGTGTTAAGTAAGACTTTGGTGAATTACTACAAAATTAATACAAAATAAAAATGTAGATGTTAATTCTTTTTTGAGGGCATAAAGAAAATCTCATCTTCTTTGTTTTTAAAGATGTCGCTGGAGCCACATTTGTGGCATTTTCTGAAAAATTTCTGGAGCTAGTTAAAAAGTATTTTTTCCTATGGCTATGTGTACTAAAATCTAGAGCTATACACTTACACTTTTCACTAGAAGAACAAATAGAAAAGGGAGGTGGTCAATAATAGTAAGATACTCCATAGGGGTCTTTTCTTTCTCTTTAAAGATGTTCTGTTTTCAGCACATAGCTTAGACACCATATTTAAATTATACCACTTGGTTGTACCAGTTACTGGTTACTGATCCTTCAGAAAATCTTCAGCTCTTGTATCATGTTCTGCTGAACACTGGAACAACTAAGAAGAGTTCAGATAGCATGCTTAGGTTTAACCTCCTGCAACTGTATGACTGCTAGTAGATCAGATTTGTGTTTGTTTTCTCAAGTTCTTTAGGATGCCCTTGTCATCAGCTCAGAATGTTTTCAGGCTAATTGCATGAAAAGTACAGGATTTTTATACCTATCCTTTTGTCACTAATTACTTTTCTGTCCCTGAAGGAAAAATAGCATACTAGAGATGAGCCTAGAGTCTCTCAAAAAGGAAAAAGCTCTTCCGTAAAACCTGTTTATAGTTCAAGGGAAAGATCTTCAGATGGTGTTAAATTGATGCAGCCCACTTGCGGAGCTACACATGTTTATGCTGCTCTGAGAACTCTAGGTTGTCTATATCCTATTAGAGCTTAAGAGACACTGTCATAAAAATAGATCTGTCTACCATACACAGGCCTCTCTGTGTCTAATTGGACTAATTTTATCCCTGTCAGCGGACTCACTTTTGATTAGCACAGTGGTAAAGTGAGGCCAGAATCAAGCACGCTGTTTGTAAGATTTATTTACAGAGGTTATCTTTTTCTCTTACGAGTTTTTATTTTCCAATTTTAGAAGCCCAAATAGTTACCCTTAATTCTTGAATGATTGTGTTTAGAGTTTCAACAGTAAATTAATGAAAAAAAATTTTAGATGTTTACAACCTTTTTGAATCTGCAGAGATGCTTTTTTTACTGCTCACTGCATGTAAGCCACAATTGACTATACTGGTACATACATAGCTGTAGAACTCCACAGTGTAAATACAGTAGCAGTGTTGAAATTACCAATTGTTTTCTTCCAGAAACTACATTTGAGCGCAGATGTTGCCGGAGCCACATTCATGGCAGCAGGGAGCTCCACTCCAGAACTGTTTGCATCTGTTATAGGTATGGAGCCCACACCCAAGCTTTTATTAGATCTGCTGTTAAAAAATCAGCAGCAGATCAAGCACAGGTACCCAAAAGTGCGACCATTCTTCTGTCAATTTATAGTCAGCAATTGCAGCTGTCAGCTAGTCTATGGCTCATGGTATAATTAACTACTCAAAACATCTCGTGAAACTGTGAGTCTCCTCTCAAAACATAGAGAGGAATGTCTGATTCTGAACACAGGAAGTAAAAGAAGAGATTCATTGAAGTCCCCTGAGAGATAATTTAATATATTTGGAAATGGATTAAGAGCAGCCCTGAGGAGAAAGACTTGGGAGTGTTGGATGATGAGAAACTCATCATGGTCTGTCAGTGCGCAGCCCAACATGCATTAGCAGCCCAGAAAATCAACTGTCCTGGGCTGCGTCACAAGAAGCATGGCCAGCAGGTCAAAGGAGGTGATTCTGCCCCTCTAGTCCACTCATGAAACCCCACCTAGAGTACTGCCTCCAGCTCTAGGGTTTGGGTTGGAAGGGACCTGTAAAGGTCAACTAGTCCAACCTCCTTCCAGAAAGCAGGGACAACTCCAACTAGATCAGGTTGCTCAGAGCTCCATCCCACCTGACCTTGAGTGTTTCCAGCAGTGGAGCCATCTCTGGGTAATCTGTGCCATCATCTCACCACTCTCATTAAAAGTTTCTTCTTTTTATTGAGCCTGAATCTACCCTCTTTTAGTTTAAACCCATCGCACCTTGTTCTAGAGGTCCTACTAAAAAGTTTGTCCAGGTCTTTCTTGTAAGATCCCTTTAATTATTGAAAAGTGGCAACAAGGTCTCGCCAGAGCCTTCACTTCTCCAGGCTGAACAAACTCACCTCTCTCAACCTGTCCTTATAGGAAAGGTGTTCCACTCCTCTGACCATCTTTGTGGCCCTCCTCTGGACTCAGTTCCACAGATTGATGTCCTTCCTGTGCTGTGGACCCCAGAGCTGGATGCAGCACTCCAGGTGGGGTCTCACCAGAGCAGAGCAGAGGGGCAGAATCCCCTCCCTCAACCTGCTGCTTTTGATGCAGCCCAGGATAAAGTGGCTTTCTGGGCTGCAAGTGCACATCGCCAGGTCTTGTCCAGCGTCTCATCCACCAGCACCCCCAAGTCCTTCTTGGCAGGGCTGCTCTCTGTCCCTTCATCCCCTAGCCTGTTTTGGTGCCAGAGATCATCATGAATCAGATGCAGGACCTTGCACTTGGCCTTTTTGAACCTCATGAGGTTCATGTGGTCACACTTCAGCTTGTCCCAAGTACCTCTGGATGGTGCCTTGTCCCTCAGGTGTATCAACCACATCCTGGTGTTGACTGCAGACTTGCTGAGGATGCACTTCATGCCATGTCTATGTCATTGATGAAGATATTAAACAGTATGTACCCCTGAGACACTAATGTCTGAGCTACTAACTATTACCCTCCGGGTACAACCATCCAACCCATTCCTCATTCACCAAACAGTCCACCCATTAAATCTGTCTCTCCAATTTAGGGAATAGGATGTTGTGGGAGACTGTGTCACACATAGATGACATTCACAGCTCTTCCTTCCCTTGTCCACTGATGTAGTCACTCCACCAGAGAGGGCTGGCCACTAGGCTGGTCAGGTAAGAGATGCGCCTGCTGAATCCATGCTGGTTGTCTCTAATCTCCTTCCTGTCCTCCATGTGCCTCAGCACAACTTGTAGGATCGTCCATGGTCGTCCCAGGCACAGAGCGGAAGCTGCCAAGTCCGTAGTTCCCAGGGTCCTCCTTCCTGCCCTTTTTAAAATGGGAGTGATGTTTCCCTTTTTCCAGTCACCTGGGACTTCACCTAACTACCCAAACTTTTCACATATCTTGGAGAGTGACTTGGCAATTACATCAGCCTCAGGACTCTGGAATACATCTCGTCAAGTCCCATATACATGTGTTCAGGTTCTTTAGGTGATCACAAACCTGATCTTCTCTTACAGTGGGAGGGACTTTACTCCCCCCAGTTCCCATATTCCAGTCCATCCTCTCAAGAGGTGTTAGAAGACAGGTTGCCAGTGGGGACTGAGGTAAAATGTTGAGTACCTCAGCCTTCCCCTCATCTGTTGTTACCAGTTGGATAGCCTTGTTTATCAGGGTGTTATGCTTTCTTTGACCTTCATGTTCTGGCTCACATACCTGTAGAAGCTCTTCTTGTTATTCTTTTCACCCCTTTGCAAGTTCAGCTCTAGCTGTGATTTTGCCTTTCTGACCAGATCCCTACGCAACCAGACAGCATCCCTATGTTCTGCCTAGGATACCCGTCCCTGCTTCCACTGCCTGTGGAAGGTTTTCTTGCCATTTAGTTTGACCAGCAGGTCTTGACTCAGCCGTGCTGGTGTCTTGCCTTACATTCCTCATTTCTTAAATCTTCAACATGGTTGTTGAGAGCTTCTGTGCTTTATGAAAAACACCCTTAAATCCAGCCCTGTCCTTCTCCCTTGTCCCCGTGGGGGGTTTTTCAGGGGGGTCCTGTTGACTAGCTCCTGGAACAGTTGCAGGTTCACTTTCCTAAAATTCAGGGTCCTGACTTTATTTTTTACCTGACCCATATCCCTCAGGACTGTGAATTGCACCAGTGCATGATCACTACAGCCCAGGCTGCCTGCAGTCTCACATGCATTGGTGACCAACAGGTCCAGTATAGGATTCTCTCTGGTAGGCCTGTCTATTACCTGGCTTAAGAAGTTATCCTTCATGCACTGCAGGAGTCTCCTGGATGGCCTACAGCTCGCTGTGCTACTTTTCCAGCAGGTGTTGGATGGTTGAAGTTGTTGAAGTTCCCCTATCAGGATGAGAGCTGACAAGCAATGCCTTCTGAAGCTGGAGCAAGAAGGCTTTGTCAATAGGCTCCCCTTGACCAGGTGGCCTATTGTAGAGATCGATCAAGAGTTCCCTTTGTTTGCTCAGTCTGTAGTTCTTACTCATAACCTTTCAGTCCACTCACAGGTGTTCTTCAGAGACAGCTCTTCGAAGTCTATCCATTTCTTCATGTAGAGGGCAATTGCCCCCATCCCTCTGTCCTCACCTGTCTCTTCTAAACAGCCTGTAGCCATTGATAGCAGCTTTCCAAGTTTGGCAATTAGGTTGTAGCTCTCTAGTAACACGTTAAATTAAATGGCTTAAATTAGGTAAATCTGTCTTTAGTAAGGCCTTCATTGTCTTTCTGCTATTATCCTGATTGACATTTTTACAAACTTTAGGGAAATACTGTCTAAAGGAGTGTATCATAACCTCATATCAAACTTATTGAAAAGCAACAAGTGTAAGCCTCTAAGGCTGCCTTTAACAATCATACAACTTTAGCAAAAGTCATCTGGTTGCTCATCTAGGAGAAAGATTTCTGTGCTTTATTATACTGGAAATAAGTTCCATGCTTCTAATGTGACTGATTGGAGGGGTTTTGTACTCATTTGAATGGCTTGTGCACCACTAGCAACCAAGCTGTGTAACAGAGAACTTATTGTTGAAAGAAATAGCTAAGAAATAATTTACTTGTAGTAAAAGTATATATCGAGATTTTAAGCCAGAACTGGGTAGCTGCTAACTAGACTAAAAGCAGAAATTATTACACAGAGAAGCAAGCATTAATTATGAAACATGTTTTGGTTAAACTTTCAAACAATCTCTTCAAGTAGTACATATTCTAAGTGACCTAAAATGAAGTGACAGAAGTAATTATGTTTGTTTTGCTCCCTCTGCAGGTGTATTTATCACTCATGGAGATGTAGGAGTAGGGACCATTGTTGGTTCAGCAGTTTTCAACATCCTCTGCATTGTTGGTGTCTGTGGATTGTTTGCAGGACAGGTTAGTAAGATATGTATCTTTATACAGTTCAGTTGCTTACAATGTAGGGGTTTCCATGAGCAAATGTTAAAAAAAAATAGTCAAAGACAAAAATGGCATTGTGAAAAATCTCAAATATTAGAAAGAATTTGCAAATGCTTTAGAAATAGCAAATGTTTCCAAAAGGTTCAGCTGTAGTTTCAGCACTCTGAACATGTAGCTACAGAGGAAAAGAGGAAACTGGTTCCTCTTCATACAATACAACGTGTTTACAGTCAACTGATCAGTGGCATCTGCTGATCCTTTCTGGTACTGATGATGACTGAAGAATCCGGGACACAAGCATGAGAAACTGTATTATATTTTTTCAGGTAGTAAATCCGATATATCAGATACAAATACAAAGAAGAGGGAACCACTGATTTGCTGCAGTACAAAGAATTGTACTTTACAATTGAAGTTATGACCAAGTCAAATATCATTAGTTAGGAATATATTTCATTAATGGAAGTTTCTGTATGATTTTTATTACTGGTAGTTATTATAGATCCATTGTCTAACAGACTGGTATGTCTTCCTGTTAGCATAAAACTGTGATTGGTTTTGGAATTGTTGCTAATAATACTAAAAATTCTGCTCACACACCTAAGTTATTGCAAGGTAGAGGGCTTTGTATGTCTTTGGAATCAAATATTTTTGTTGGCTGAAGATGTGGTATTTTTCAGGTGGTTTGTCTTACCCAGTGGGCTGTGTTCCGAGATTCTGTATACTACACAATATCTGTGGTCATACTTATTGTTGTAAGTAGTTCTCTTATCAATTAATGTGTTTCATTGCTTAAATTTTTTTGGAAGACCAGCCTGCTAACCATTGATACATGCTGGCAAATAATTATTTTCCTCACTAGTTCTACTGACGTCTGGAAGTGGGGTCTCAACTCCACACCCTGTGGTCCAAATATGAACATCTCATACAATTGCCACAGAATATGTATGTCCATCAATGTCCATTTGTCTTGTACCTACTGTTTGTAAAGTTCTGCAGGCTACTGTTAGCAGTGCAGTTAGCACTCTCTTCTGACATAGGGGACTGCTTGTTGTGGAGATTAAAAATTTTGAGCTGCACTTGTATTTTAAAGGGGGAAGGTGGCTGTTACTTGCTCCTACACAGTAATTTTATTTCACGGCTTCTGGGTAAGTTTTTCTAAGTAGAGCACAGGTGAGATATCACTCCATTCATCCAGAGAAGTGTAGTACTTCCTGAACATACACATTTAATGTGTCTGGAGGCGAGGCAGAGAAGAATCCACTTAGTTTGTATCTTGTAATAAAAAAACAATCACTAGCTGTGTATTCAGTTACAGGAGTTATATAGGGCAGAGTAAAATGTGTATAATCACTTGGCCCAAGAGCAGAAGTTAAGTAGCTGCCTTTTGTGCTAAAATTAGTCTAGCTGTTAAAAGGACTCCAGAGTTAAGTCTTTTCAGAATAAATGACTTTGCTGTCATTTACATGGCACAGCATGTGGGTACCTGTGTGCACATTTGTCTGTCCTTTACATGCTTGCACCATTTTACTAGATAGTGTTTATAACAGTCACTGACAGGGTTCCAAGCCTTTTTCACAAGGTTTGTGTTTTGTGAGGGGCACAATCCATACAGTGGAAGTTCTGGCTAGAAAGGGTCTGGCTAGATATGGCTGGTATTTGCTAAACAGTGTGACTGTTTTGCAAGATAGGTCAGAGAAATGGTCAATTTATGTGTTTCCTTTTTTCCCCTTCTTCTAGTTCATATATGATGAGAAAATAGAATGGTAAGTTGTGTAAATTATTCCGTACGGTCCTGTATTTGCCATGAGGCTGATCAGTAAATAGAGTTGTAATGTAATTGACTTTCATTCGTACACACTGAGTGTGAGCTGCATTTGACATCTGGGAAATCCTATGTATTTTCTTTGAGTTTAGTTTTTATGAGGCTCAGGGAAAACTAAAATAAAATTTAAGAACCTGGAAGCATTAAGGTACATAGGCTGTACATGAGGCCTGAAGATTCACATGTGCAGAGAGGATAACCAAAGTTCTTCTGCTCTGCTTCTGATTGTTAACATTTTTGGGCATGTTAAGTGTCCCAAAGAACAGTTGAAGGTGTATCCTAGTGGAAGATCAGAAGCATCTTCTAGAAGAGTGTTCTCAGAGTGCCTGGCCTGTGCTCCAGCACTGAAATGACAAAAGGCCTTGGTATTATGATCCTCAGAGAGTGGCTGTGGTTTCAGTCTGTATAGCACATTACTGAAATACATGCATTGTGTTTTATTTGCATGTTTCTTGAAACTTGAGAGTCTGCTTCCCCCCTCATTCTGCTGAGGCACCCTCTAATCTTAATGATGTGAATTCTGTGTACACAAATGTGACTCGTACCAGGTGTTTAAGGCACATTCCTACATAAAACTTGTAAAGCATACAGCTGTTTAAATGGCCTTCTAACACTTCTTTTTGTCTCTTTGAGGTGGGAAAGCCTTGTACTCATCATTATGTATTCATTCTACATACTTATCATGAAGTAAGTGCTTCTTCTTGGTATGCCTTTTAGGTGTTAACTGACAATCATTCTTGTGGTCTGGTTTTGTCCTTGCCCTTCCTGCATGATGGCAATACAGCTGGTCATGTTTCTGTGTAAGATCCCTTGTGTTTTCATGCTTAGTTTCTTTCTAGATTTGTGCCCAGCCAGCAGCAAATATTTTCATGCATCCTTTTCATAGTGCATGAAGGTAAATTAGCTTTCAGAAAAAACTGAGAGAAAATGTCATTTATGCAAAGTTACATGAAAAGTCCACCGTGTACTCTGGATTGTAAGCACGCACAGTGTCAGCTATTACACATATTTTGTAATCCCTGGAGAACAAGGTCAAGGAACATCAGACAGACTGCCAAGCATGTATTTATCTTCAAACCATCTCATACCAGCCTGTGTACTGATATATTCTTCTGCTGTGTCACTGCCTCTGACAGGAGAGTCAGAAGTCTGACTTAGTGTGAGTGGCTGAGTCCACCCTTCTATTGCAAGTTGCTTAGACATGCCTTGGTGCCTTCCCTTAACGAAGCATCCCTTTGGAATTCCCTTTTCCACTACATCAAGTCTTGGCAGAGTTCATTGACAGCCCTCTTAGATCCCACCCTAGTGCTAAAATAGTTGTATTCTGTCTTTAGAAAGGTATGGTCAGCAGTCCCAGAAATGCTCAAGAACCCCCTAAACTGAACATAGTACTGTGAGTACTGCAAAGTGAGGTGAATTGTGAGCTGATACAGGAGGAAAGAAGCCGCTGTATAGTGAATGTCCTGGCTCCAAAATCCACAGCTCCAGTGTTTTGCCTTCACTAAATCTGCTCTAGTGCCTTTTTGCAGCTTGCTGTATGTCATGAGAGATAGGTGCAGTCCTTGCCTTCCTGTCAGCTTGCCACTGAATTGGATAGTCCTTTCTCTTCACGTCTGTTAGTTGTCAGAGAACATGCATCTAGACTTTACTGCTTGCCTGCATAAGTGGTTCTCAAACACTTAAAAGTTTGCCAAGAAAATGCAAAATGCAACCTTTTCTGACCTTTCCTTTGCACTTTCAGGTACAATGTAAGGATGCAAAATTTCTTCACCCTTAGAAACAAGAATGTTGGAAATGGTGACACAGTCAACAATGAGCTGGAAGATGGTAATAAATATTATGCTTCTAGTTGTGACGACCCATCCATTCCATTACTATGGGAAGGTAAGGCTGAGCAGACAGGACTTAGAAAAAGAGTAATTCATAGGATATCCTTTTTATTTCTTTAATGCGTATTAAAACAGTGTTACTATTCAATCAGAAGCAACATTGACTTCATAATGCAGTAGTCAGACTGCCAAGCTAAAAAAAAAATTTTTTTTTTGTTCTAGAAACAAGCTGCTTTGCATATTGGCAATTTTGCTCCCTTTTTATCTCCTGTTCAGTGATGAGCTGCAACATTGTGAAAGAAATATATTTTTTCGCCAGGAAGAGGGTAATTTTCACTTCAAAAATTAGTTTGGAATCAGAAGCTGAGATGTGGGTTTTGAAGGAAAGGGCATGGGAAGGTTGGTGGACAAGAGGCATTATATGTTGAGTTCAGATTCTCAGAAGGCTGGTTTTCACATGCCGAAATAGCTCTGTACACGTTGCCAGGCACATACATAAAACAGAAATGCAGGTGCTCTGATGTGTCTTTGTCATAAAGAGGAGAAGATGGTATCCAGCTTCTGGTACTGGAAGTAAGCAAACACACCTGGGTATTTTTGCCTTTTTTGTAAGCCTGGTTTTTATCTTTGTCTTAGCCCTTTTCTCTTCCATTCCCTCTTTTCTCTCTAGAGCTGAATCATTCCTAGTTTCAAAGCAGAAGTCATGTAATTGAGTGAGCCCTTGTGTTACTCTTAAAAAGTGAGGTCTCCTTGCTTTGTTCTTTGCAAACATCTCCCCTTCCAGGAGGCTGAACTCATCAGCAATGCAGGTGGCATTGCAAAGGGCCTCACGTAATAACAAATAGTGGCAAATAGGAGTTCAGAGCAGACTCAGAGAATCTCTTTTCTGCTTTTAGTGTTTAGGCTGAGGTTTCTTAAAGGTAGGTACTGTCACTGACTATAGGTTTATGCACTGACAGCACACTGCTACTCTGGTCTCAGATATGGTGTTTAGAAAATACTGATTTAAAATTACTTTTCGTAGGACATTGCAGCAGAATTAAATGAAGATATCTTTGAAATACTTCCATCTCATTTTATAATGAACTTTTGTGAACATTGACTATGATACAGTGAAGTCTGTCACTTGGATGTAGAAGTGCATATATGCGAGGTTCAGAGGATACCTCCTAGGGCAGGTATTGCTTGTGTATTCAGGTGGGGACATAGGAAAAAGGTGATTCAATGAAAGAACACAGGTTTTTACTTCTGAGTCACTTGTTGGGTTCCAATGTCATTCCCAGCAGGCTCTCCTCTCTAGTCCTCATGGTAGAGGGATGACAGCATGGAGTGCTTGCCTGTCCACATATTTCCTTTTCAGGAAATCTGAAGATTATTGAATATTTGTGCAGAACATGCAGAAAAGAAGCAAGAAAGCTGTTAAAAACTTGGACTCATGAGAATGGTGTCTCTACTGGCAACTGTCCACAGCAGATTTCTTCTCTAATTTTCTTCAAAGATGCACTGGGACTGCAGTTTCAGTCAGATTCCCTTTGCCTTCTCCAGCATCCAGTACACAAATACAAGCTGCATTGGAGGGTCCATTTTTCAAAGTGTGGAAGCAAAAGTGCCTGGCATGAGAGAGGATAGAGGAAGAAGAGATTCAGGATTTGGAGTGAGCAGTGGAAGAGGAGGATGGCAGTGTTAGCCTAGCTGCTTTGTAGATAGATGTTTTATGTGTCAAGAAGCTGTCCTAGAAAACCATCACATGACTGCCTCTTGCTTCTCCTGCCTGTTGAGGCAAAAATATGCTGTGACTTGTCAGTGACTCAGTTAGTTGACACTTGGCTGGCTTCACAAGATGAGCTGTATCTTCCCCAGCAGCAGCTTTCAGAAAGAAGCACTGCTAGTAGCAGGAAGAGGACTAGAGAACTAGAGCTGGCCTATGCCTTACGTTCAACCAGTGGTTAGCAGCTTCCAGGATCCACCAAAAAACCTCCCTTGGCTTCAGCTAGGTGTAGGTCTAATTGTAATCTGATTTTCCTAAGGAGGAAAGTCTGATTACTTCCCGCAAATGAACAGTTGCTTTGGGTGAAGAAGTGTCACTCTACCAAGAATAATAAGTCTTTTGCTCAGGGTGCAGGTAAAAGGTGGGTTCACATGCTGCAAAGCTCTTTTATGCTCGTATATTTTGTTACTTTGAAGCACTTCCTATGGTACAAGTATAAAAGCTTCCATCACACTATCCTTGGCTTTTATTAAGTTAACCCAAATTTCCACCAGGTGGCATGGTTCGATGCCTGCCTGAAACCAGAAACTCTTGGAAAAAAGTGGGTTTCTGAGGGCCCGATTGGAACTGAAGTCATCAGGCTTTCTGTTGATTTTGACAGGGGTGTTGATGATGAACCTTTGTAGTGAGCAGAATGCTTAGGTGAGTTTGTTGAAAAGAAAAGCTGTTTTCAGTGGAAATTTTTACTAAGGATTATCACAAAGGAGAAGTGCAAAAGGCTTTTCTCTGTTTCACATTTCTTAAAACAAGTTTTAGATGGAATCCATACTACATGAGGCTAAGGTATATATATATGGGCACAGAGAGTCAGACTGAAAAGCTGTTACGAAAATAACAAGAGCAATGTGCTGCAGTTAAGTCAAAATAGCTGCAATTACTTATATATATATTTATTGTGAGGTATTCTCTGTTAGTTTTTATCATGATACTTTATAAAGGTGAGTATGTTTGCTCACTGTTTTCTTAGGGCTCTAAGAAACAATTTCAGAGTAACTTCAGTGCTTCCAAGTTTTTCGTGACATTGTAAAATTAAGCATTTTGGGTACTTCTCTGGAGAAACTCACTTGAAAGCAGTTAACCTGATGAGACTGTTAATATCTGGCTTTTTTTGCTGTACCAGCATTACAGTCAAACATTTCTTTTTGTCTAACTAAAGCAAATGTTAAGCTGATGTGGTTGAGTCCTCTTCTGTAAGGATTGGTTCCTAGGTAACCTCTCCTTTGGGGATTGATTCTTAGGAAGCTTGTTTGGCTATATATTCCTTCCCAGAAAACTGTGTCTGTAAGAGTCAGTGGAATGGATGTGCTCTTTTTTTGCGTCATCAGCTGCAGTATTCAGCAAGGTTAATTTGGTTTAGATGTCAGAGTGGGGGGAGGAAATGACTCCTTTACATTTAGCAAATATAAAATTACTATTAGTTCTATTCTGCATTACAGATATTAAGCTGAAAGACAAGACTACAGAGTGGATTCTTTGAGTAGGTCACATTTCTTTGTGAAACAAAAACCTCTTTATGACACTTCAGGTAGTCCCAGTGTACTCTCTGAAAACTCGTTTTAGTGAAATAAAGCGAGACACTAAATTGCTGAAGGGTAAAAGTTACAGATGTTTATTTGTGATTTACAAGCTTGCTAAGTTTTTCTTGCTGAATTATAACGGAGGATATATTTCTTCAAATTCAAATATGTTGGACGATGCTTGAGATAGCAAAGCCTTTATTGCGAGACGTGATTTAGATGCATGTATGGGTCCTGTCTTTTTCCTGACAAACAAAAATATTTCAACACTAACAATACAAAAGAATAACAATATAGACTCCTGTGTGTTTAGAACTGGTCCATTTTAATTCCATTGTTTGAGTTGAATGTTTTCTTAGATTTCCTTTGCTTTCTGACTGGAACCATGCACTAATTATCTTTCACTTCTACCTCCTAAATTGTCTTCCTCTTCTCAATGTAAGTAACAATGCAAAAGGGAAGGGAGAGGGGGAGGCCAAGCTAAGCAAAGCAGAAAACAAGCAGCAAAGATTTTTTTTTCTGTACAGTATTATATGTAATAATTAATATTTATTACAGTCATATGCATATTTCCTGCCCTGCTTTCTAACACCACATGGGTATGTCTCCTGTCTGCTGAGCCTTGCTCTGCTTGCTGTGTGTAGTCTGTGGCATTTGTGAGAATATTGGTTTGTTGTTGAGCTCTTAAAGTCCGTGCCTCTACTTGTGTTGATTCCTAATATAATTTTGTCTCTGTGTGTTCTTAATATGGTGGAACTTGGTTAACATCGTAATCTTAACCTTGGTATAGGTTCCTTTAAATTGACAAAGGCTTACTTATAGCATGCATTTGTTCTTGGCAATTGTTTTTCATTGTTTCAAATCTTGTCATGCTAGAGATATTGGTAATATTTTGAGAAGGTCAAGCGAGGATTTCCAGACGGAGAGAACACAACATTAGGGACTTCTGGATGTGCAGCACCTTGATCCAGTGGGTCAGCTTTAGAAATTTCAGGAGTGCTGTCTACACTGCCACAGTGCAAGTGCTTTTAGAGAAGGTGTACAAAACCATAATGGGACATAGGCAATGAAAACTGGTACTAGAGCATGAATGGCTGGGTAAAAACTGCTCCCACTCACTTGTGAGTGGCTTGGGGGCTACCTTAGCAGAGTGAAATCCCTTTCCCCTGTGTGATCTGAACAAAGTGCACAGCTGATGAGGTGGCTCACCAGGCTGCAGAAATACTATAGAAAAGTCACATTCAAGCATTCAGATGACTATTCCCCCCACATGAGCCTGAAAAGAAGGACTCTGGGTGATGGGAAGCATGGTGAGATCAGTTACTCTGCTAACTCTGTCCATTGTGATCATTAGTGAAGGGGATACAGCAGTATGGCAAAAACAGTGTTGTGATGGTGGATGAGATCATCTGCTCCAGTCCCCCCAAATACCGGTTCCCCGAAGCTGGATTACGGATTATGATAACGAATAAGTTTGGACCACGCACCAGAATGCGAATGGCAAGCAGACTCATCATTAATGAGGTAGGTTCATTAACAAAACAGTAGATGACCATGAGGTAGAGGGATTACTAAAGAGCTGTGTTCATAGTGGTTCTGGAATTTAGATTCTCCCATGTTCCTCTGGATGGGGTAGAGCTGTGTTGCAGCAGATTTGATGATTGATTCCCAACTGGTGATGCTCCCTTTTTTATTGGAGCAACAGTCAAAAAGGAGGGACTACCTTATCCTCCTGATGGAAGATGTTTATTTCAGGGAGTGTGTGTGTATATGTACATTTGGATGTATGCACATGTGTATGCACATTTGGATTTTATTTGCAGCAGGAGAATTGATTTGATCATTACAAAAGTGGTCAGGCTAAGGAAGGGTAATGAACGGGGCAACCAAAACCCTGTTAGAACTGCTCTTACATTAGCAACACTTCAGGATCACTGCAGAGATTTGCCTGCCTCTAGTATTTGCTGTAGTCCTCGGCTCAAAACAAAAATGGACCAAAATATGTTCATGAGGGGAATTTGTCCTGGACAATTTCAGTTAACTCTTATTTGATATATTGTCACCACAATATATTGCTGTTCCATAACCTCAGCTGAAGTGGCAGGACTGACCAAGTGATGCTATTCTGAACTTACATGAAGTTCTTGGGGTGAAATTTTTGCCCTGCCAACCTTGTGTTCTATGAAGGCAGGATTTTATCCTTTGCTCCCACAATGTCAAATATGAGAGGTATTTCCTCTGGCAAACAAATCAATTTCAGTATTTAGAAAATACAAGTTTTAGCAAATTTCTAGAATTTGAACATCATAAGAGACATATTAGAATATATTAGAACATAATAGTTCATGTGTCATGTTCTATAGTACATAATAGTTCATGTGTTCTATACATAGAACTTAATAGTTTATATGTCTACCCAGGACTGTGAATACTGCCATAAAAGAAAGCACCATTATAGTCAAGAGTATAGTCAAGAGGAGAAGATCAGACAGGACACATAGCAGCTGTTGGCTCTGTAATCTTTGAAGTCAATTCATTGATCAGATAAAAATTCTTAATGGCTATGTGGACAGAAAGCTTTACTTGCTCTTTCAACTTTTGCAAAAAAACTTTCTCTAAACTAGAATATTTTGCATCTGTGGTCTTATGTATATATTCACAAGTTTTCCAATGATCTCAGAAATTAGTTTTCTCTATTTTTTATTATAGTGTGTTAATATTGCATTAAGAATTTTTCTTATGTGTCGTGCAGTTACTTTATTTTTCAGGGCTTTTCAGAGCACTTTTTAGGAATTTGCAACAATTTGTCCTGAAAAGAGGATACTTACTGACCCTGCATTATCTAGTCCAATGAACTGAAATTTTGGGGTTTTTTTAAAAAGTAAGAACTTAGAGTTACATCTCACATTCTCCAGTGCATTAATGGGTATATGTACTGATGTTTAAAACCTATCCCTGTAATTGTTGTGCTGCCTATTGTAACTGTAGCAGTCTTATACATGTTCTCAGGGCCAGTGATGAGCTCCATGGAAATATGAACTGGGACAAGGGCAACAGGGTTTAGTCTTGCGTTTGAAAGTAAAAGTAGGATGTTTACATTTACCTCAATGAATGGAGATGAGAGGGAGGGAGAACGGCTGGGTCTGGGAAGGAGAGTTCCTGGGTTATGAGTTATTCGTAAGACACCTCTGATGATGCAGAGATGCCTTGAGTGTTACCACTAGAGTAAGGGTGCTATCGGTGATTTGAGTGGGAACTGTTGAATGAGAAGTGCTGTAGACTAACCATGTTCATTAAAACATGGTGTGGAAGAACAAATGTTACAACTTTCTCCATCATGTCTTGAAAGACTTCTGCCATTAATTTTGAGGTGGATGGTCAAAACTAGCCTGATGAAGGCAAGTAGGCCACTGACAAGTTTGTTGCTGACTGAAAGAAAAGCTTTGTGGTGAAACTTCATGGCTCATGGGACTGGGGCTGGTGAGACAGCAAGACTAAGATTTTTCAAAGTAAATATTTTCCAAACTATGGCAGTTTTGTCTTTGACACTGTGCAGCGTCAGCGGTTAATCCAGTCTGCCAATGGCTCAAGCAAAGCACTTCAGACCAGGAGACAAGAGAATATCGAAAATGGAAACATCCCTGTGGGGACCCAAGAGGAGGAGAATGAACAAGACACACTGTCTCCATTTTCAGTGCCAGGTAAGGATTACTTTTCAGGTTTTTATAGTACCAAAACAGCAGACAATTTACATGCCAGACACTGGGATGTAAGAAATGACATCATCGTGTGTAGAGACAGAGGAGAAAAAGTGCTAGGTTGACTGCATGAAGGCTGATTTGATGACAGTAAAACTGGGCTGGAAGCTGTGTGGCTTAGTGTATTCCAGCCATCATGAACAATAATGGTGGAAGTGCTGATTTGCCAGGGGCAAAGTGAAAGCAGATAAGGCAGGTTTATAACAAGAAATGTGCCAGACTGACCCGGTGGGCACTGCTACTAATTTTTAAGTCAGCAGTTAATAATGACCTGCTGGAAATGGTTAGGCCAAAGGCAGCTAGGTGTATAAATATGTAATAAATTGATTTAGTGACTGTAGAGGAGACTTCTTGGCTGAAGAGGAAAAAGGATTTAGGGAGGCAAAGTGTGTTTAAAATTGTTAGAATAGCTGTATGCAATAGTATTCACCTTTTGAAATTTTTTTTTCTATTCTGTAGTGTGAAGGGCCGTATACATATATATATATATATAACCAACCTTCTTTCACTGGTGCCCATAGGACAGTGTAGGCTGACTCTCACCCACATGTGTTGGAGATCAGACAGCAGAGATTAGATCGCCCTTCACAGACATGTAGTCAGTCGTTGTCTGTTACACAGTTGCTGGTTACCACAAATACTGCTTGGCATAAGTGAATATCACATGCAGTGAAAAAGAAGGGAGGATTTGCCATGTTTTATATTATTCTAGTTTCTTACAGATCTCATTGCTTCAGTTGCTATCGTTTTAGAAGAAATGCTTGTGATTGAACAAACATTGAAGCATACTATGTGAAGAGCAGATGAAACTGTATGTTTTCATTTGTTACTGTGCTCCCACAGGAGCTTCTTGCAGTCAGTGGTTATGGATTGAAGCATGGAAACAGACTAATTCACTGAAGACAGGCCCACTAGATGGGCTTCTGAAAATTCATGAGATAATGAAAAAACTGGTTTTGTTGTATGGTGAAATAAGAGGATCTAAGTCAGCAGTACGCTTTTGCACGTGAACACGTTGATAATGACAATGGTAATAATAATAATAATAACAGACTGTAATAAACAGTGTCTAAAAAAGCAAAAAATGTCTCCCCAAACCATCTGAAAAATCACACAATTCTAGAATCGTTAAGGTTGGGAAAAAACTTAAGATCATTGACTCCAACCATTAACCCAATACTGCCAAATCCACCACTGAACCCTGTCTCTAAACACTGTATTTGCACCTTTTTTGAGCATTTCCAGAGACCGCGATTCTACCACTTCCACGAGGAGCCTATTCCTAACCTTGACTCCCCTTGCATGTGATGGCAAAGATTTTTAAACTGAGATGTTTTTAGCAAGTTTTTGGATCCAAGTTTTGATTAGGATGGTGCAATCATGCATTTCTTCTTACATTCCAGACAGCTTCTTCATGAATAAAAAATAGATTTCAAATAGAGCTTCCTAAGTGTGTGGTAGTCACTGTAGGTAGAATGCTTTGAACTAAGGAGGGAGTTATGTCATTGGTCTTCTTTAAATGCAGTTTTTCTGCATTTTTGAGAAAATCTTTAAAGATAAGTGAAGTGTAATAGGCCAAAGTGGAACCACTGATGCTACAGGTGATACTGAATGGAACAAAAGTTCAACGTGAACTCAAAAGAGTTGTGTAAAAGTGGTGAAGCGATTGTGTAAAATCTTCATCATTACCTCCAGGTTTTGTTGCTCCTGTTGTCTGGAGATGATTATCTGTTGGTTGGGTTCTCATTGCTCAATTCATGTATTCTGAGAAGAATTTCTTTATTTTGCCTTTAAAAGTACCAATTCAATAAGTTTGGAGAAAATGTGAGGAGCCAGCATCATGCTTTGTTGTTGTTTAAGTATAGTGGCACAATCAGTAGCCTAACAATATCCTGACATTTAAACCTGGCTTTAGGGAAAAGGCAGCTTGCAGACAGTTTCCCAGAATCCCCTCTGTTTTGCTTTGATACATTTTCAGGCCAGGAGGAAGGCATATATATTTTTCTAAAGATCAGAAGTTCATGTATTCTTTCAGTACTATAAAGAGTTCTATGAAGAACAGGCTTTCACTTTTCAATAGGACTTTCCAATTCAACTGCTTGCCGTGTCCTAAGTAGAAAATTCACTAGTATTTTAGGAGCTGCAACTGAAATGGCTGTGAACTGGCCCAACCCCCTTCTCTTATGCTGCTTTATAGTCACCTTTTTTAGCCTAGTTTGGGATTGACTCCCTTCAAATTGCATATTCTAGATCCTTTTGCAAGAACAAGATGGGTTTTTTCCTGAAACAGAAGTAAATGTAAGTGAAATTTAAAGCACTATACCATCTCCGAATGATTCCCAGTAATTATTTGGCATCTTCAGGTTTTGCATTTTGGTTTGATCTGTCAACAACAATGTTCACAATAAATGTAGAGCTTTAGCATGCAAAAACAGAGAATAAAGGTGTTTCATGAAAACAATCTCAAGCTGTTTCAGCCTAGATCCCCTTTGTCAAACAACCAGAGAGATTCACCCCCAGGGTGTGGTTCAGGTCCATTTTGAAGCAGGAGACAACATACAGTTTTTGTAGAAGCTGCATAAGATATCATTCAAACCAACCTTTGCCTTTGGTTTCTGTGTGGGAAAAAACCAGTCTCTTTAAAAGAGGAATTTCTTTCGTGACCTAACCTTTAGGCTGTGATGATTATCTTCCAAGACAACAGCTCATTTGAAGCTTTACAATTTGATTACTCTACAGTTGTTTGGAAATGGATCTTGAACTTTAAAAAAGAAAACACCCCACAGATCAGAATAAAGCAGAATGAAACTGAGCAGGCATGTGTTGACAACAAAGTGATGTGAGCCCTTGCATAGCTCAGTAGTCCTTTCGGGTTCAGACTCAGAAAAGCACTTCTGTGCAGCTCTTAATGGATGCTTAAATCCCTTCCACTGTCACATGTTCAGCACCCTTTAAAATACTCTGTGTTCTCAACTCCTGCTCATTTCACGGAAAGGAAGAACTCCTTCTCTTACAGGATTGGAGCACGGTTGCTTTATATAAGTTGTGATGGTGTTAACTCAAATAGAAATAATAACTCCTCAAGCTAAAATGAGATGGCAATAAAGGAGATTACAAATTCTGCCCATTTTTGTATGAATCCACAATACAAAGATAGGAGCAGGATCGAAGCAAAAAAAAATTAACAGTGTCTACTAAAAACATTTAAAATCTTTTTGTATTTGGGCAAACTGAATGTTTGTCTCGCTCAATATTCTGACTCCAACCATGATTTTGTGAAGAAGCCTGAGGAAGAATGAGACAGGATAAGTTGGTGTTCAGATGTTTTCAGCTCACAGAACTTCCTGGACTCAGTGTAAAATTTTAATTTAAAATTCCTTAGTGTGTTTCTTCTTCATAACCTGTCTAATTTTCCTTGAGTCTTTGCAAACATATAACACCCACAACACCCTTTGGGAAGGTCTTTCATGGTTTTGTGAAGAACCATCACCTTTAACGTCCTTTGAACCTGGCTCCTGCTGGCTTCACTTAATGTCTTCTTTCATTGGAAACGCAGAATGAGGCAAAGCCGGTGTCCCTCACTTGAACACTCAGGATGCTCTTTGTTATATCACCTATGAAGTTGTGTCCTAAAGGCTGAACTAGAGAAGAGTTCCATGTAGAAATATCTATAGTTTTTCTCCAGTGCAGAGTGTTCTTTTAGCTTCTCTGCAATTGCCCCCACCTTCTCTCAGTGCTCTTTTATACTTTGATCACTAGTGGACCCAGAAGACTTCCTGCTCCTAATGTATTTTAAGTAAGATTTATTGTGAATTTTGATTCTTCTTTGTAGTTTTTCCTCAGGCTGACTTTTTGGCCTGCTTTATGGCGCTTTTCCCAAAGACTGGAAACATGACTTAGGTGGCTTAAGGAGTTGGGAAGAGAGCTAGTTTCCTTAACTTCTTTGATGTTGCAAGAGAGTTCTTCTTCCAAGAAGGTAGTTCAGAGGAGGACCCAACTGTAGTATTCCAAAATGCCTTTTTGGAAGAGCACTTCTTACACTATCTGTGTAATACATCTACCTTAGACTTTGACTTCAGAACAGAAGTGTGCTTCTGAGGCACGTCTCACTGTTGTCCTCATGTACTGCACTTGGATTTGCATCATGTTCTTGGGGCTCACAAATCTGACTGCTTTTGTAGCAAACTAAACTGGAAAACAGTGTTCCAGAAGAGCAATGAGTGTGCTCCATGGAGGAGGATGCACTGGATAGGTTGGAAGAGAACTGGTCAAAGATTGAATTTAGCAACTCATCACTTTATTCTGAAATGGCAAAAGAGGGACTAGAGGAAGTCTGTAAATACCAATTGATAAAGTAGACAAAGAGGCTAAAACATACAAAAAAACCCAGGCCAATATCCAGCCAAGTCTGGGCAGTGTACCTCTGTTCAGTTGCATTTTAGTTTTGTTGAATGTTGTCCTGTGTAAACCTATTGTAACTCTGAGAATAAAGCTTGTTTGTGTGTACTGGAGCAAATTCTTTTTTCTTGACCTGTTTCCACTATACCAAAAATGTGTATTTAAGAGAAAATTATTGGCATAAATCCAAATATGCAAAGTGTGGTAAAGGCACAGGCTGAAAATAGAAATCTGAGTAGTTTTGGACAGATCTTGTGGTCTGGAATTTGGAACTTTTATTCTGGAAAATGGAACTTCCGAGAAGAGTATCAGTAGTTTGGAAAATAGTCTGTGTTGGATGAGGATGAGAAATAAAACCTCAGTGTTTTCCAGAGGAAAAAATTATTGTTTCCAAAGGTCTGTTGCAGGAGAACTGCAATAAAAATACTTTAATGTGTGTGTTGTCCCTTGGAAGGGTAGCAAGGTTGGGCCTCCTTGAGTACCCTTTTACACACTATGTAGCCGTTTTCTAATGTGGTAACACAGTCTCTTGCCTCCACAATTCCTAAGGAAAGTTGCAGGGCTGAAATCAGTAAGGATTTTCCAAAAAGGTGGGGAGTCAGCTGCTGTGTTAATTTTCCTAATGGCAAATTGAAAACCATTGTCTCAGAATTTTTTTATTTTGCAGCAAAGACATTTTTTGGTGGAAAATTCACAATGTATCTGGTTTGTTACATCTGTTTCAGTTGTTTGTATGTTGAGTCCCATACTTGGGACAAAAATTTATATTTCTCCCTTGTGTTTTGGATACTGCATGTGACTTGATATGATTTCAGATTGTCTAATTTACATAAATTCAGGTTTTCTAATCAGTGTGAACTCTGATGAACAACAGTATTTTCCAGCAGAAATTTGCTTGCTGTCTGGGTTTTTACAGAGCTCCTAGTGTGGAAGCATGTATGTTACTGTTACACATCTTCAGTTTGAGAATTGAATTAATATTGATAAGGATATATGGGTGTAAATACATCTTTGTAGATATAAAGCTTAATTTGGGCCCAGGGTGACAGGGGATTTTAAAATCACCTTTTAACTGGGGGAAAAGCGGGTTGGGTTTGGTTTTGTTTGTTTGTCTGTTTTTTCTTCCTTGCAATAAAAAAGGTAGACTTCAATTAGAGAAAACCTTTCCCAGTTTTCAAGTTACCTTAAGTAAGAGATTTGTATGAATTCATAACTATACAGTTCAGAGAATCCTTTGTGCCAGTTATATTCATGCTTTTCAGGGATGTTGTAATTTTCTTTAGATTAGTCAGATAATCATTGCTTTGTGTAAGGAGATGCTTCTTTCACTTGGGAAAGTTTAGGCATGTTCTGAAGTGTGGAGTGGAGGTCTGTGCTTGACTGCCATGGTTTTAAAGGGAAGACTAAGTGAAAAGCTGCCAAATTTATCTAGCTACAGTACCTAAGAGGTGACTCCTAATGGTGTGGTTGCAGCCTCCAGTCTGTCTGAACTTAAAAAAGTATTTTCTATGCAGCTTATTGACTAGGACATGTGGGCTGTCTGCACTATATGCCTTTGGAAGTCCTGTTTCAGACTAGCTCTAGCCTGATCCCATTATTTGAAGCACTTTTAAGTTTGTGTCTCTGGTTCAGTTTTATACCGAGGGAATTTTATTGGTGTGATGCAAGGCTGCTCCATGTTGCAAACTAAAATACAGTAAATTGCAAACCAAAATACACTAAATGGGAACAAGTTAGTAGTTACATCAAGAGAACACTTCTGATCTGATGGTAAACAAAAATGTAGTTTCATATTGTGATACTGAGCTCTTCTCAGCTCTGTGTGAATGTTGTGAACAGCACAGTGTTTTCTTTAGTGCCTTAAGGAATTACTCATTTCTTCTCAGTGCTGTGATGTGTGCTGTTCACCAGGACACTATCTGTATGTGAAAGTAATTACTGTGAGCGTAACATCTGGGAAGATGACTAGCCCAGAAATGCATTGAAAATTAGCAAAGAGCTCTTTGTTGTAGGGCTGCTGCTTCATTTTCAGAACCATTGTAATCAAGCTCTTCTGTAATGATACGTCTCTGAAATACTTGGCATACTAGCCTTCCAAATAGCTGTGGAAACAGAAAAAAATGGATGTATAAAGTAGCAAAAGCAACTTCTTGCAAAAAACTCCCTCATCTTTCTGTTTTACTGCAGAGTGAAGCGAACTGTATATAGACTAGTGTTGTATTCTGTAGTTAAGCAATATTCTTTCATTATTATTGTGGGGAGTGCAAAACGCACCTTTGCTCAGCTATGTGGGCTGCTGCAGGAGCCTTTAGAGCCAGGGCTCACAGGAGTGGCTGGTGCCACTATTAAAACAAGAGAACAGCTATGTATCAAATGACATAAATTTCTTCCTTGCAGGTATGCTATGGAGCTATGCAACACCTGTAAAACAATTTGTCATGAGCTACAAGCATACTCCACTTTAACAAATTTGTCATTGAATCATTCTACTGATTATTTTATAGTGGGTGGTCAAAACCAGAACAACAGAACAGCAAAAGAAGTAATTTCGAAATAATTAGGAAAAAAAAAATTAAAATTTTCATTTTCAAGCTGTTTATTTTTTTGCATTTGTGTAAGCCAGGTGAAATAAATAAAGTAATCAGTTTCTTGAGAAAAGAAAGTCTCACTTCATTGGAGTTGCTGCAAAATATACACATAAATTCTTAAAAACTGCTAAGTTACATCATAAGAGTAGAATTCTTTATCACTGGGTGCCACAGAAGTTCCATGACCCAACAGAATAAAATGGCCTGAGGCAGAGCCAATGCCAGATATACTTAGGGCTTTATGTAAAAGTTTATAAAAGCAAACCCTGACACAAGAGTGAAACCAATGTAGGATGTGTCAAGTAGGCTGCTTTGGCCATAGAGGTTCAGAACTATTCCAGACTCACTGCAAATGGCCATTCAGCTTCTGTGTTAACCCAGCAAACAGAGCCACATGCAGCTGTTCCCCAAAGTCTCAAGCCTAGCTGCCATGTAATGAACGCAAACGGCTCTTCCATGAACCATCTAGCTGTAAAAAGCAGTTTCAGCTCATGAGGTGTGGATAAAGCATCACCACTAACAGAGCCAGGAATTTTAATCTGACAGAAGTCCATTCAAACTGATCAAAGATAATGGAAACGCCAGTCCTCCTCCACTAGTACTTAGGTAATGCCAGTGTTAAGGCTCTGTGCATTCTCAGTTAAGCATTTGTTTGACTAATTCAGGGTACTAGGCAGAATCCCTGACAAGATAAGTATTCCCCAGCAGAGACCGAGTACATTTATTCTCTACTTGTTCGTCAAGTGATTCAGTTTTTTTTATTTATGTTACTGAAAAGAGAAATGGGACTACCTATGTGTAGCAGCACCAAAGTAACTCAGATTACATCCACATAGATCAGAATCACATCCATAATTTTTTCCTGTCTATCATCCACTGACTGTGCATTTGGAATTACGCACTAAGGAAATTACTGGCCTAGGCCATGCTGACTTGTTTGACTGTGAACCAAGTCTAGCAGCTTGAGTAAACAAAGACAAATCAGCTAGTTAGGAGTCTTAATGATCCAAACTGCTACAAATTAAATAGGAGGAAGTATAAGTTACTGTAGGATATTTCAAACTGCTTTAACAGCCTTGTTAACAGAATTAAAGTAAGAAGTGAGCCAAGAAATGTCATTTTCTGGACAGAACAGATAAAAGATAACTCTTTTAAAAAACGTCTGTGTAGCAGCATATGTAACCAGAGGGGAAAAGGTCTTTTCTGTAAAATCTGTAATAGATTTCCTCTGACAAGTAAGATTCTGGACTTAGAGTTGACCCTAAGAGGCTTCTATAGTTTTATGCTTTAGAAGTTCCACAGCCACGAGCTACTAAATGTGAATAAAGAGCCAAGCTTAGTCCAAGATTTCCTTATGGATTGATGACATCTTAGACTTCGCATGGAAATCTCAAGAAGCTGATTCATAATTTAAACAAGGAAATTTAGTGCTAGAAAATGTATCAAAGGAAATGAATAAAGACTTCCATTTGGACTCACCAAGTTAAATTAGACTAGTAAGTAGTCTTAAAAATTACAAAAGTATTATTAATTTTTAAATGTTTAGTATTTAATTTCATTGCATTTAGTGTACTTTGGTCCAGAGCACTGATAGCAATCTAATTAATTTCACTGATGAAACACATCCTAAATCTCAAAGTCTTTGCTGAAAGAAAATTCCTGGTAAACTTGATAGGAACTTTCACTGATTATTAACTGCTCTTTATAATTTAGCTAAATACCTTCACTGGAAGGTGTACCTGATAATTTTCTTCAATATGGTCAATGACTTTATTCAACATGGCATATGTTGCTAGATCTCATGCATCACATTATCAGTTAATGATGTAAATCCCTACTAGCAGAATTCTAGCACAGTGTAAAGAAAACCCTAATAAAAATTACCATCATGTTGCTGTGATACTCTCATTTAGCCTAGTAAACAAAAATTGTTACCCTATTTGAGGGATACCTCATGAACCGCATAAATACTAACCCATTTATTTATGGCCCAATTATAAAATAATTCTTTTTTATGCATTGAGATGCATGTGCACATTTACAGTACTGTAATTTTTTAAAAAATGAGAAGATGTGTACTTGTTTTCAGTGATGCCAGTTCTCTGGTGTTTCTCACCGGTTGATTTTGGAGAGCTGTACACGAGAGTCACTACATTCAGTTTCCTTTTACAGAAGATAAGAGACCACCTAAAGGTGGTGCTGTATGCAATTGGAAGGAGTTAACAAGTGTAGATCTCCTAAGTATCAGTTTATTTCAAGTTCTGCCCAAGTAAGCACAGTGAGGTGTGTGAAGAAAAGTTTGTCACGTTCATAGGTTGTCTGTGCTTCTGTTTTCTGTGAGAGTATTTTCTGTTGCTGCACAGAAAGTACAAGTTATTTTCACCACTTGTATTTCAGTGTTCCTTTTAAAGAGAGGAATGTGAGGGTTTTTTTGGTTATTTGATTTGTTTTGGGGTTTTGTTTTGTTTTTTTTTTAATTCTGGATTAATAGTAATATAGACATTTGAAACAGCAACAAACCTGACTTAATTTTGGTTTTAAAATCAACCATGCTTTTAAATCATTGTAATTCTTTCAAGGATTTATGTAGACCTTGGGCAGGCTTAACTATGAGATTCTGGATGTGCGTGCAGAGCTTGGCTGAGAGCGATGAGGCCAAGTATAGTTGAAAACTACACTGAAAAATGAGCTGACATGCACGATTGTAAACATCCTACTGGGATCATCTACTGTGCTCAAAGACATGTAACTGGGCCCAGAATAGTGATGGGAAAGCTAAACTGTTTCTTTTCTTTTTTGGTCCTGCAGATGGAAAAATGAACAAAATTAAATGGTTTTTGACATGGCCATTGATATTCTTGCTCTTTGCCACCATTCCAAACTGCACCAAACCACGCTGGGAGAAGTGCTTTATGCTGACATTCATCTTATCCACTTTCTGGATTGCCTTGTTCTCCTACTTCATGGTGTGGATGGTAAGTGTATGTAGAAGGACTTCATGCTGAATGAAATGTGCATCTCAAAATAGATACTAGGTTTTTTGTTTGTTTGTTTAAGAAAGGCACGTAATTGTAGTACATTCTCTTCAGCTCATACTCTAATTATTATAATTTTAGTTTTCTGTATCCTGAGTCTAATCCTGTTAGGGTCCACACCAGAAATCAAACTTGAGTATGCTACAACCATATTGGAATGAGGAGGCTTTCCCAATGTGGTAAGTTAACCTACTTTCCTCGTTGTTCAGGTGACTGTGATTGGATACACCCTTGGGATCCCAGATGTGATCATGGGCATTACTTTCCTAGCTGCGGGAACAAGCGTCCCAGACTGCATGGCCAGCTTAATAGTAGCAAGACAAGGTACTGTGTCTGCTGAGGCGTAACTGCAATCTTACATACTTCCTCTGCAATTTGCTTCCTCCATACACACAAATTGTCTATTTTATTTTATTTAATTTTGATTTTATTTTTACTGTTTCAGGGCCTCATTAAAAGCCAAAACACTTTGCTAATTATTATAAATCAAACAAGTAATCCCTGCCTTGTTATCTTTTGCTTACTGGGACTGGGCATTCTAGCCTTCTAGAAGGTAATTCAACACTCAGATATCCCATGCATGGTATATATCAGCCAGGGCAAAAATGTAAAAGTCGTAGACAAAACTAGAATAACAGCTATTAAAAACTACATTGAAGAATATATACTGACCAGCACTTGTCCATGTAAAACTTGTACTGATTTCCAGAAGACCTCTCAAACCGAGGGAACTGAAGCGGTTTCAGAGGATCTGGGAGAAGTGATGTGTCTCCAGACATGCTTCTCATCCAAATGGAGATCTCTTTCCCACTTGGACATATGAATAGCCACACTGGAAAGAGTTTAGGTATCTTTCAGCTATGTCCTCCTCAGCTGTCCATTTGAAATTGTCAAAGACATTCTTATGTATCTTTGAATTTTGAGTAATTTTCTTTATGTTTCCTTTTTTACTTGAACAATACCAGTAGCAACATCCCTTCCTGTTGTTGAAAAACATTAGAGCTGACAGTGTGATGCCCTGTACAGCAGTAGATTAAGAAAAGGACATAAGTGTATTCTTTCACACTATTTCAATTCCCATGGCTTTTTTTTATCCCAGATAATGAGATCTGCAGCACACATCATTGGGCAAACAAAAATGTTTTGCAGTGATGAATTAAGCACTCAAAAGCCCCACCTTTGTAATTTGAGATAGAAGTAGTGCTGTTAAATCTGGCTTACTTGAAAAGTATTATATATTTAAAATACCTAATTTTCTATGTTGTATTTTTTGTTGTGAGCAGGAAAATTTCACAAAAAAAAGTACAAAAAATATTCAAAATTTTTATGGAACCACCTTCCTACTAAATTAATTTTCCATGTGTATTATTCAACTGAACAGATTTTTGCAAGAACAAGGAAAGCATGTTGCGTTTTTAAATTAACAGACTGCTTCTTAAGTTCTTCTGTAGTATAAGACAAAACTACTGTGGGGATTGTTTTCTCTGGAAGTGAAGGTAAGCACTAGTTTGACAAAAAGCAGCCCAGTTCCCTTAAAGACAATACAGGGACTTTGCATTACTTGAATTCAAGAGAGTTGTTTACTGACAGAATGCAGACAAATATCTAATAGTAGAGGTGGCCACTACCATAATTTGGATCAAAAGCATTACCTTTCTCTCAGCAGCTTCCTGAAGATACTGTATTTGTGGTGTGGTGGTGTTTGTCTCCACTCTGTGTATACTCTGAAGCTTTTGGGACGTGTCCCATTTATGCCAGAGTTTTGCTTTTCCAGGATTTGCTTTGTGGAAGTGACTCTGTAGTTAGGGCAGTGCCTAAGGAAAATCAGCAGGGGCAGAGAAGAATTCTGCCTTCCTCATGTTCATTGACAGTGGTGCAGAATGAGATGCCCTCCAGTGATGAGTATTAGAAGTAGATTTTGAGCAGTACCTAGTTACTTCATCACCATTCCCTCTCTTTTCCTTTCCTGTAGCATTTTATTGCTCTTGAAATGAAATTACTGCTGATTGAGCCCCACAGAAGTGCTTAGTGTCTTTGACTACCATCTGGTTGGGTCATTTTCAGGATCTCTTTTCATCATTCACATAAAATAAAGGTCATGTAGGCACATACTAAATCCTGTACGTAATCTGCAGGTTTCCTGTGCTGCTGACTACCTAGAACAGGACTTTGACATTGAACTTAGATGCTGAATGGATATCACCCCTCTGTAAAGGCTCTCCAAGGCACAAGGAAGATGTAGTTAGAGGGAGCAATTCTGCATGCTTTTTTCAGAAGTCATGCAGAAGTTTTGGACGTTGTCTCCCCACCTCAGATACTCTGGTTGGGTGTAGAGGGGATTGCATCAGTGCAGATCATTCCCTTTGGTTTCCTCTAGTACACAGAGTAATGGTCGTATGCTTCGATTTTATCAAAGAGTTGTTTTTTTCTCTGCAGGCCTTGGTGACATGGCAGTATCCAATACAGTAGGGAGCAATGTCTTTGACATTCTGGTGGGACTTGGCGTTCCATGGGGTTTGCAGACCATGGCAATTGATTATGGATCAACTGTACGTATGCTTGGCAAATCTGTAATTTTTCCCTCTTTTCTATCTTTAAAAAATCCTAAAAAGAAAGCATGCAAATAAAATAAGTTAAAAAAAAACCCAAACAACCTGCTGAGCATATTATTAGTTGCTAAATAAGGTATTTCTTTGCCAAGGAACACAAAGTTAAGGAAGCGATTCTTCTTCTGCACACTGCAATTAATTTCCAGTTTGTTGACTGAACTATATTACACTGTGTAGTAGAAAAATAGTGCCATGAATAGTTCATGGCCCTATAATTTTCTCACTACACAACTTCCAGCACAGTTCTGTCTCCATGTACCTTAGTATTTTTGTCTGTAAGATGAGTATAACAGCATATCTCTCTCTTCTGAGGATTTTTTAACATAAATTCCATTATAAATGCTGACTTCCAATGGAGATTGGATTACTATACATTCACTTTGATTCCTTAATCTTCATGTTCTTCATTATGACAAATCTCCTGTGGATTTGCATAGTTTAAAATCTATGTCGCTATTCAAAACACAAGGTAGACTATAAATCAGTAAATTGATTTTTGATCTCCAAAGCACAGTTACATGCTGAGCATTTTAAAACTCTCTTCTAATTCCCACAGGTTAGGATAAACAGCAAAGGGCTGGTTTATTCAGTTGGACTTTTGCTAGGATCAGTGGCACTTACAGTAAGTATCTGAGCATCTCCCACATATTCAAATTGCAAAATGCTTATTAGGTTTTTACATGTTATAGTAGGATAAAACAGAAATACTTAGCATTGATTGTGTAAAGTATCATTCCTCTAGCAATACCATGAGTTGAAGAGCTACCATTGTCCTCAGGACTGAAATCTGGCATTTGGTGCAAGAGATGCTGGATATATGTAGGTCACAGAGATTTCAGTGGCATTGTTGGTATTGTGGGATCCAATAGTACTTCTTTTAAAAAAAAACCATACTCCAGACCTGTCTCTGTGCTGGGACAAGACCCAGGTATAGTTCATCACCCTTTGCCCTTGTCTCTGATTTCCAAAACCAACCTGGACTAATCAAGTGCAGTAGCTTAAACCCTTAATGAGGACTAGTCAGTGAGGACTGTGAACTTCAGGACTTTGAACAGATATGTTAAATGTCCCTCAGTGTAAGACACTTGCCCTTATAACATAACTTGTCAAGCTGGAAAAATAATTCTGTTTCAAAAGTCAATTTTGCTGGTACTTAAGGTCTGATCCTGCTGACTCCCAGGGAACCCTCTGTAGGAAGAATCAAATCAGGTATAAGGAATCAAAAAGGTATAAAATATCCACTTATACTAATGTCTTTCACTGATTGCCTGAGAGGCTTTGTAGATGCTCTATAGGAGGAGGGAGTTGTCACTGGAGATTTCACACTGTTGCTTGACTCAGTCTTACAAGACTTCACGTCACCTGTGCATGACTTGAGTGAAAGAATGACCAGGGCTGTTCACTCTGCTACTAACTTCCTAATGTATCCGATGTATAAGGTGTGAGAGCCTGTTCTTTTCTTGTCTTATCCCCAGTCTGCCATACTGCACAGTGCCTGTGAAACAACAGAGTTGTTCTGTAGAGATTTGTTTCTGATGTCACTGCATGCATGTTGGCAACCTGCGCTTTGGAAAAAAATGGGAAGATTATGCAGATGTGTTAACACATTAGCTCTTCATGTTTTTCTGAAAAGAATCTTTCCATAGCAGAAGCCATATCAGCTGAGTTTGAGGCATCTGTTATTGTCTCATTTTTTCTGCTGAATATCCTGATTTGCATGGACCTTCCCAGCAAAACTCAGTGGAAAATTTTGGGCAAAACAAATAATAATTCAAGGGCACTCACAACCATCAAAATAGATGCCATCATAAGGACTTCATTACTTTGCTATCTGTAACTTCTTACTCTCCTTTGTTCTGGAGCTCAGCGAAACAGCAAAGGAAGCACCTCTTCTGAATCTGTTGAAAGAAGGGGCAAGAAAGTGTGGTGTACTACTGGGGAATAAAGGATCTGCCAGGGAGCACTCAAGGGAGGGACATTCATGTAGTTCATTCAGTGCTCTACTTTAGTTCATGAAATATTTTGTAAAACAATGTTAGGACAACTAAGAGTCAGACCAGAGTTTGAGTTCTTAGTTTGGGCTTTCACATTTCTCTTCTTGATCAGAAAAACATACATTGCCTTTTCTATCTATAAAATATTGAGAATATATTTTTATCTTCATACAAGATCTCCAATTCAAAATACTCATTTTTAGCTTATAATAGTTGTTTCCAAAAGTCTCCTTCAGGGCTTAATTAACTAACACTTTGTTTGCTTGCAGGTTTTTGGAATCCATGTAAATAAGTGGAAACTTGACAGGAAATTAGGCATCTACGTGTTGTTCCTTTATGCTGTTTTCCTGTGTTTATCTATAATGATAGAGTTCAATGTCTTCACCTTTGTCAACTTCCCTATGTGCCGAGAAGAACTTTAAGCCACAACAACGAGAGAGACTGAAATTCTTCTGATTACACATGCTGTAAATGACAGGAGGCATTTCACATTTCTACTTTCTTTCCATCAGTAATTTGAGTGTCGTTCCTGCTTCGTCAGCTAACAAGCACTTTTATCTATGCGGAAGGAAAGCATACCTTCCTTTTAACATGCTAGCTCAAGGCAACCAAAGCATTGTCCTCCTCTTTGGGTACTGCTGCTCAGACATGAAGCTACGTGGATCTTATGCAGAAATCCGAAAGGACCCATTTCTGGACATTCTCTTGTGGTTTGCATTCCCCTTTTGCAGACAATCAACCGTCACCAAGGTTGGCAAGAGGACGGGAGAAAAATCTTTATAGTTCTTTTGGTTATGACATTTGCTTTCCATGCAAGGATAAGAGGCAAGTTCAGAACTTTTCTTGGCTCAGTCAAAATATCTCAGCTACAGGACCAGAAAGTCCAAGGCACATATCATGGCATGCACTGTTGAGGACATCATTTCCGCCTTCAAGTGCTCTGCTTATAGAGGAGCTGCACTGACAGTTTTTGGTGGCAGCGTTGGGTATTTATCACTGTTCAATGAACATGAACAATGTGGCAGAGAAAGAAGAGGAAATGGTTGTACGTTGTATCACTTGTGATGATGCACAATAGAAGTCAGACTATCTGCATACTGAAGAAGAGAATTACATGCAGAAATTCATACTTGAAAATATGTTTTATTGTTAATGAGGAATGCTGTACACATAAATATAAACTGACATTTGTGGAATATTACACCACAAAAAAACTACGTTGGCCATTGTAAGCCCAGTGTGTAAATTTAGAAGAAACGAAACAAATAAAATATAACTGGGTGCTCAGTAACTATCAGTTATTGTTATCAGCTGAGAGTAGTAGCGGAATGTAATCCAGACTTTCTGACAACAAAACCCACCCTGATTATGATTGCATTTCATTCAATTTGATTGGTGGGAGGAAGAAGCCTATTTCATCAGTCAAGAAGCTGGTGCATTCTTCACCATTTTTTCTTTATTCCCAGAAGCGTAATGAAGACGAGTGTCTGTCATGGAGCAGTGCAGATGAGAATCATATAGACAAAAGCAAGTCTGTCAAGAGAATGTGGTCTTTGATTTGATTGCATGCAAGTTTTGAAGCATGATATACTTCTTTTCAACCCCAACTAGAAGCCAAGTTTTGATATCCTTTCCACCAGCATAAATCTGATATAAGGAATTACTCTGGATGTAATTGACAGCAGGATTTAGCCCAGAGTATTAAAATATTGGGCAACATTCCACATTGTAGCAGTCATGTAATTGCAAATCACTGAGAAAGCATATTTTGAATTGCTACTAAACTTTAAAAACATTTTGAAGCTGTATGTGAATGATCACATAAAGTTTCTAAAGAAGCACAGTTAACTTTATACATAGATATTTTTAATTTTTTAATATTTATAAACCAAACCTATCAACTAACAGTTGATGTGTTTTTAAATATATTGATATTTTCCATTAAGACTATATATAAAAAATTGTGTCAATGAGAGCATACTATAAAACATTAGCAAATAGCACTTACTCAGAAAGTTCCTTTGGCAAGTGACAGATAATTATGTTTAACCAGCTGACATGCAGAATACTGTTTACACCAGCCAATGTGTTTACAATTAAGGCTATTTTAAAAATTATTTTAGTAGAAATTAAGGAGTGTATTCTGCTGTTGAATTTTTTTTAGGAATTGGATCCTTTCAATGTAATCCTGAAGGAAAAAAGAGCGACGCACTCATTTGCTCTACACTTTGTTACAAATGTCAGTATTAGTATCCATTTAGGGTTTCTCATCTTAATTTAATGGTTATGTTGTTAAAGAAGCCAGTCCTAAAGAGGGACACAAATACAGCATTATTTAAATGCTTTATTGAGTAGGCAAGCATGGTAATAAACATATTTTATCTCAACTATGCCAACGACCCCATTTCCAGGCATTCAAGATATTTTTGCTGCAGTATAAAGCAGAGAAGATGGAATTCATTTTCATCTTTGAGTTTTCTGTTGCAGAAAGGCTGTGAAAATGCAGCATACTGCTGCACCACTGTAGGAACATCCCTCTCTAGTCTTACCTTCTTCCCTGCTGTCCCCTGGTTTTGAATGCCTGGTGAAAGCTGAGTTGACAGTGATGAGGGCGTCAAAGGTAGAGATAGCAAATTGTACTGTACCTTCATATTTCTGAGCCAGGCAGCTATGGAAGAATATGGGCACCAGTTTTTTCTGTAGCAGCTGACACCCAGCCCAAATATGCACAGATTTGTGTTTGCTAATGCCATGAGTACTTCACACATCATTTAGAATTACTTTGCCTAAATTGAATATCACCACCTCCAGAAAAACAGTGTTGTGCTTTAGCAAGGGACAGTCTCAGAATGTAGTACTGCCCTTAAATTGTGTGGCAGGTCCAGTCATCTACATCCCTCCCTGAAACACAGACCCACTTCAGGACAATTTTTATTGAATTCTAATGCTGCATTTCATGAGGTGGTCTCATGCATCTACTGCTGTGAGACAGGTATAATGCCCTGCTTATCATTAAAAATGACATTAGTAGGATTCTCCTCTGACACCACCACATGACCAAGGATGTACTGTTTGCCAAAGAACTATGAGATGCTGTATCAGGGCCTTGATGACACATAATCATATGAAGTAGTTTAAAGGGTTATTAAGTAGTCGTTGTCCATATGCTAAAATAAATATAGAGTTATACACCAGGCCATGCAGGTAAACTGAACGGTCCAAGAAAGATCTGATTGACAAATTGTTGTATGTGAGATAAACCCACATCAGAATGTATCAGTAATTCAGGAGGCTGTTGCCGAGTATAACAGACTAGTGCCTTTCNAAAAAAAAGAAGAAGAAGTAAAAATTTGCTTGTGTGGTCAGGAAACCATTACAAATTTTGCCATTTTCAGTTCAAGAAAAGGAGTGATTTGTGCTTGGCTCTCTGCAATTAGTACAGTTCTATCCTGCAGCTGTTCAGATTGTGTCTGTAAAATTTTGTAGCCATTTTGTTTTATTAACCATTGCAAAAGTTAGCTGGCTGAGTTTGGAATGTATGTCGCAATGTTCTGTAAGTTAATGTTCAGCTCAAGAGCGAAAAGAAAGCTGGTGGATGTGAGAAGGAAAACTGTTACTGTGATCTGAATTTTGCCAGCGTACTGACACTGAAAAGTAATCCAGCTCAGAAAAAGATATCCCATATCCAGCAAAGCTTAACTTCAGTAGGTTTGATTCCATTCTTTAAGCTAAGCATATATCCAAGTGCCTTGCTGGATTGTGTCCTCAGATGACAGTAGAGCATGGTTTCTGAGTTTTCTGTCATATTCAGATCTTTTTGTATTTTATTGGTTTAGTAGTCTAAGGATTTTATTTATTTCTCAGATTAGAAGGTTTGAGTAGAATCTGTGGACTTCTGCTCTGCTAATACCACTTTTGATTTCTGCTCTTGTAAATAAGAGAACAGGTTCCTTGTCTCAGATTTCCAAACTGTACATCTGCCCTTGTGTGTATGAGCAGGATCAAAAGTGAATTACAGCTGGCCAAGGAGGGCTTTTAGCAGCTCTTTTCTGCTGCAGTTCCCCTGGAGTATCACAGTCCCACACAGACCCACAGGGTGCAATCCTGTCTGTAGCAAGCAAGTGAGAATGTTTCCGTTGAGTTCAGCAGTGCTTGATTCCATTTATTTATCATAGCAATTGTACTGCATTATAAAGTATTGCTTGAGTACAGATTTCAAGCTCAGGATCTATATATGTCTAAATCTAAGAAGCTACAGGTATGGTTATCTTAATGTCTATTTGATGATCTAAGGGCTGCTCTCTGGGCTGAAGTCTGGCCTAGAAGAACACCTTAAGTCTTCCCAACAGGTACAGCATAGTCAACAACTTTCTCCTGGCTCAGTCATCGGTGTGCCAATTTTATTTTGTTTTTATATGCTTGCTGCAGCTGTAGCAAACATAAAATTAGTTTCTGGATTTAGACTATATTTGTAAACTTTCTGTCAACATATAAACAAATAGAAAAGGTCTTTAGTAATCTAATACTTAGCAGTTATAGAGAAGATTCTATTCTGTCTTTGATTTCCCTTGTGACTGCTTTAATTGCACTCGTTTCTATTATGTGTTTGCTCTAGTTGCACAAATCCCTCATGAGTTTCGTTGTCTTCCTTTCTTGGATTTCTTGCAATTGTAATGCCATTTACTTGTGTCCTACTGTTAGTTGGGTTTGGTAGAGTGCTTTAAGCTGTATAAATGCTGCCTGATTATTCATGCCAAGGAAAGATCAGACCTAGCGGAATATGAAACAGACACTAAACTCTGATAGCCAGGTGAAACCAAAGAATCTTCCTATTTGAAATACATCACCTTTGAGCATCGTGTTCTGTCATTGCAAGCCTCAGATTTCTCTCAGTTTAAACATGCAGAAGAAAATCTCTGCAGCTCGTGCATTTGCTATACAATTTCCTTTCTATTTCTGAGTCTGAACTCCACATTTTTTGTTTAATTGGGTGGTGAGATTTATGTGATGGCTACACAGGTAAATGACAGTGTTTACTTCCAGCAATTCTGTACCAAATCCTTTATTATTCCCTTGAATTATTTTGAAAAGTCTGTATGCAAGTGATCAATGTTCCACTCAAGAGGAGAATGCCATTCAACTCACGTGTGCATTCCAGTTTCTGACCTACTGTGTACATATTTAAAAATGTCCTTTTGAATAACTTGAGCACACACTTTTCTCATATTTCCCCATGTGTGAGGTCCTGATGGTTTCTCCCCAGAGCAATCTGTGAAATCCTATACATCCCTGTCCTGACATGTGAGACACGTGTAGCTGCTTCTCCACAGTCTGAGATGTGTAGTGTTTGTGGCAATTTGTTCCTCATGTGGTTCTGCTTGCTACCACACTTCTGACTAACAGTGCACTGTCTGAAAGAAATTAATGATTATGGGAAACTAATGCCATTTGGATATTTTCTTACAAGAGTTGCCAGTTTGAATTTAATCCCATTTATATTTCTTTTTCACTTGCACAAAGAATGTAGGCGATCATTGCCATCCTGTCAGTGAGATGGTCTTGATAAACTTGAAAGACAAATCTAAAGATGGATTTATAGCACTAGGCATGGTGACAAATTCTAAAGGTAACAGAATATATGGAAACTAGACAGGTATAATCTCTAGAAAGATTAATAACAACAATAAAGATTCTTCCTTTCAGGGGATTTTTACAGCAAGATTATGGCCTTCATTCATATACCAGTTACGTAGGCTAAGAACACTTGTAAATCTCCTTCCCCAGCAGCATCTCTGTTTCAAATGGCTGTAACTGCAGCAAGGTTATGACCAAATTCTTGCCTTCGTGTTCTTGGTAGTGGTGCCAGTGCTCATTAATGTCCTGGTAGTTGGCACAAATTTGTATCAGTGGAACTGAGCATAGAATTTGGCTCACACTATCTCCTCCGTTGCAAGAAAGTATTTAAAATTATTTATGATCACTAAAATAAATTCTGAACCTTTTAAAAACCTGTGTTTCATACTTGCAGGCATTTGCAGTGCGCCCTTAGGAGGTGCAATACCTCTTTAAATATAATTAAAACTTTCTAGAACTGCTTACTTTAAAAACAGAAAGGGATGGGTTTGTAAACTGTAAATAACAGAAATCTCTCATGTTATTTATTTTTTCAATGACTGTGACCTTATGCACTGTGAATGCTCTGTGATATGGGGTCCATTGTACAGATAAATATGTCATGGAATCCAAATGGATTTAATGTGATAATTTGTTACAAAATGTTGGCATGATATTTGATTATTTTTGTTGTGAGAATTTAAAAAAATAGTTAACTCAGCATTTATAAAGATTATAGCAGTCAGTATTATAATGTACTACATAAAAATATGTACACTATCAATAAATTATATAAACAACTAGACTGCTTGTTTTTTTTCTCAGATGATGAGAAGATGGGAAAGATTCTTGTATTTATTGTTGAAAATCTAAAATCTGGGGACCCAAACAGGATATGTGTCTGTGCTTTTTTGGTGAAATCTGGACCCTGCTGAACTGAATGACAGAAAGCCCACATTTTCATGTATTCCCAGGAGTATTGCCTGGATCAAGCCATTATTTGGAGCAAGTTAAGTGTTTCAGTTTGATTTGCTGCAAATCTGAAACACACAGTTTGCTCCTTTTGGGCTAGAAACGTGTGCTTCGCTGAGAACACAGTTTGTTCTAGTGAGGCACTGCTGCAGAAGCAATTTTGCCAGCTCAGAAACACCCTTATAAGAGCATTTTGGCTGCTTTGTCCTATTGTGTAGTGGTGTCCAGCAGGTTCCCATGGTACTGAATGCTGCTGAGGGGGTGAAAGCAAGGTCTGAAGGCCACACAGTACTGTTTTCCTTTCCCAGTGACCCAGACTCTGGAGATACTCCTTACCCTTGATTGCCCATTTCCAGCATCCCTGTAGTTCACCTCAGGGTCCAGTGACTTGTGGTATATATGTACATAGGCTCTGGTACAGTCTGTTCTGGGCTCACAAAAAGCTTTTAAATGCAAAAGAAAAAAAAAAAAGGAAAAAAAAAAGGAGCTAAAATTATCTTCATTCCATAATCTGATGTTTTAACAGTTTCATTAGACAAGTCTTCTCAGGAGTACTCCTAGCCAGTTTACAACCAGGAGATGCAAGTTAAAACAAAGCTTGATCTAATCTTGATCTTATTTTTCTGAAGCACTCTGCATGAGACTGGAATCTCTATTGCTGTATAAAACTGTCATTAGCCACTGTGGGCTTTTGTGCATCTACAGAAGAGTCTTGTGGAAGTGGAGAAAAGAGATATCCTGCATTCTTTTGCACAAGCATGCATTCTTTAGCGTATACTAGGCAAAATTTTTCTAAGCTTGGAAAAGAAAAAGACTCCTTATATACTGAATGAACTTTTAAGAATCAGAATCTGTGAAAAATACCTCTTTTTTCAATCCTTGCATCCTTGACATGATGATCCATCATGATCTGTTATGTAATAGGCTCTATAAAAGGCACGTAATCTATGGATTAGTGACACAATAGGCATGACAATTCCTACGGGCTCTTATCACATGCCATATTATTGATGGAGCCACTTCCAACTGTTTGGAAAGCAGAACTGTCGTGCAATCTGTGCATATGCTGAAAGCACTTTATTGTACCCAAAGTGCTCATTGTGCTTAATGGCTTCCCCTGTAAGCCATTTTTAAACCTTTCCAACTCAGCTGCATAAAATTACAAAAATGGGCAGCAGCATGCTGGGGCTTAGGCTGGAAAGGGTGAATCAGTCCTAGATTCAGCTTGGATTTATCACAGAGGAGCACCAGTTTGAAGTAACTGGATGTTGTTTTGTCATTCAGCTTTTGTATAATTGTTTACTTCCAAAGACTGATAATAGAACACAGTGTCACATTCCAAACCTATCAAGTCTCTGGCCCAGAGACTTAACTATCAAGTTAAGTCATGCTAAAATTTGTCTTCATTTTCATATTTTAAATATTTTACAAAAATACTGAGTACTTTACAGGAAATTAAGAGATTTTTAAAAATTAAATTTTGTCAATATCTTTAACCAAACATTTCAAAATTTCAAATCTCTGAAACTTGATTCTTTACATAGGAAATAGTGTGAAATATTTGTCATATCCCATGAAACTGAAATAGCACCAAAATACTGGCTTTTTGTAGTCTGTATTTTTGCCATTTTTCCCAAGTCTTTTTAATGGTTCTAGTAATTTTGTTTCTGCTTCCCTGAAAGTATCATGGGAATTGTCCAACACTCTCTGATGTTCTGCATTTGTGAAATCTTAGTTCTTTGCCTAGGACAGCTGCCTATTTGTGTGAACAGGTTTTCCCATCTCAGGATGTCCATGCAAGCAGCCCAACTTTACAGGTTTTTGTCTCAGCAAACTTATTTTCCAGCAAAGCAAGAGTAAATGCTGAGTGGGCCTGGTCCCTGCCTAATTGCAGGGGAGGGAAATGGAAATGCGGGATAGAGCTGAATTTGTGTGAGGCATGTAGGAGATTGTTCTGAGGTGCATTTCAAAGGTGCCCAGCTGGTGAGCAAATCTAGAACATACTTTTTTCTTGGACTTCTGTGCCTAGAACCCAGAGAAGGATTCAGAGCTGAGATCTGACAACCCTGCAGTAAGGGATGAGTGAATCTCAGCCAACCTGCTTGTCTAAGAGGACCAAATTCTTCATTGAATGACTTTGCCATTGCCTGAAAATTATTCCAGGAGCTGGAGCAAGGAGTTCCTTAATTTATGAGAAAAGAGCATTATGAAATACAGTAGCTGAAAATTTAAAACTAGATAAGGCAAAAAATCAGGTGTGAGTTTAAATAATACCAGCAATTAAGCACTAAGGTACTTTACTTAGAAGAGTGGTGAATTCTTCATTATGCAGTTGTTCAGACAGGCTCTTTGACTTTCTAAGATGAATCCTTCTAAAAGCTAGAAGATAAATTTTGTAGTGTGAACAGAAGTCACAGTCTTCATTAAAAAAAAAAAAAAAACAACCTAGGAAAATTGGGTCTTGTGCTACACAGAAGGTGTGACTTGGTAATAGTAAAGGACCCCCTGACTCTCCCTAGCTCAGTGCCAGCAGAATTGTCTCAGTATTCTACACTGAGATTTAGTTTCCCACTTTCCAATACACTGGCAGTTCCCTGGCATTTGCGTTTCTGCTGTGGGCTGTATGCACAGTCTGTTTTTAGAAAGCTGAGAAATTCCTTCTAAAGATAAAAGGGGCAAAAAGTTACCTTTGCCTCTCTGTTTGTTCCATGCAATTGCTTTTCTCCACCTCTGCTTCCTACTTTAGCCTTATTTTTTTCAATTATGTATTCTCCTAGCATCAAGTATTTCTGGAACGATGGGGTTGCCAAAGAGGAGTGCCACCAGCCCTGTCTGACAGCACATCTGTCAGTCCCCAGCTGCCACAGCTGGTCTGTATGCGGTCACGTTTCCCGTACAGCAAATACCACTTGATCACTTCAATAACTCCAGGTCAAATGTGCACTGAGACTGACTGCAGCCTCACAGCAGGGATAGCTATTCATTTGCTAGCAGTCATACAACCTTATCATTAGCTTTTGCTTTAACTGGGAATGTTTTTGCGAAGCTGTCCTCTGCCAGTGTTAGACATTTCATTTTCTCAGGTCCTGTGTAAATATAAAGGTTTCCAAGCTCCATCTGGTTCCAGTTACTCAAGCAGTAGAAATACACATGCTTCAGGAATTTGCAGACGGAGACTTACTGCTTTGCTGCCTTACAAAATCCTTTACAAAGTTCACTATGCTCCGTTGCCCCCTGATATACCTGTGATCTGTAAAACAATTTCCCCTGAAACTTACTTAAGTTAGAGAAACAAATAAGTTGGCAGTCTCAGGCCCCTCTTTCTAATAAGGTTAACCTGCCCGCACTGCTAAATATGGCTCTATAACACACACGAACACACACATGCACACACACCCTTGACCACCAAAGACTGCCTCTTCCTGAAATCCCCCGTTCATATAAATACAGGAAGTAGAAATAAGAGAGGCTAAAATCGGATCTTCTTGGTAGTTTGCTTTCATTTCAGTGCCTGTTTAGTCCTCTGCCCTCAGATACTACTGAGCCTGAAGCTGGTTTTAAACATCCTCCCCCTGACGTCCCTTGAAATACCATCTTCAGTACAAAACCCGAGGATGGGGAGGTTCTGCTCAGCAATGGAAAGGAATTGCTTCTCTTACCGAGGAACTCTCAAGCCACTGTGAAACAGAAAGTGTCTTAAAGTTTGCTGTAATGATGAAAACATCAGCAGAAGACAAGGGAGACGGGGATGACTCAGGGTAAGTCCTGAATCTTTAGTGACTGCTCATTTTTAGTAACTGTTGCTTTCCTTTTCGTACTTAACAAAGAGTTCTCGGCTGCATTTGTAAGCTGGCTGCTGAGTTATCAGCTACACAGTCACAATGGTGTGCGAGATTGCGCTGTAATTTACAGTATTTCCTTTAGCTAACATGTTCCAGCTAAAAACAAACTGCAATACCTTTACTTAGCTTGAATCTTAGCTATTTAGGGAAGAAGAAAGATGAATCCCAAGCTGCAGTTTAGGGCAAAGGACAGAAAAAGGGAGTTCTCTGGTTTTGGAAATGTGACAAAGCTTTTCTGGGAGGCTTCCTTTGTTTCTGCTCAAATGCAGAAGTGGATAAGGGCTTGTGCCTATGAGCTGATGGTCACTCCAGCTCCTGCATGCTAAGGGATACACAAACCCTGTCCACAGACTCCCAGGAGACCTCAAAGGGACTTTCTATCAGGAAAAGACTATGGGCTTTCCTTGCTCCTGGCCAACAAACACTGCACCTTGCAGGACCAAGCCCCAAGAAAACATAGTAGGAGAGAAAATGGATTTTGACTGGGATGACAGTCAGCTAGCTCCTGGGAGTCCAGGGCAAGGCTGGAATTCTCTCTAGGCTTGGTTGTAATGCTAAAGCTGCGCATTTCTGTTTCCTGTCATAAACAATCAGGGGAAAATTACATAGCTGCTGAAACCAGTCATGCCTCCCTTGGAAAAACATAATCATACCAGATATTAAGACGTTTGCTTACCTGTTTGACACACTTAGACAGCCTGTTTCCTGTGAATGAAAGCTCTCAGATATGTCTGTGATGGGTCCAGTAGAAGAAGCTGTATGGGTGGATGGATATGGGATACTTGCATTTTCAGTCACTGAGGGTGCTGCCGGACTTGGAGCACAGTGAGTCAAAAAGGAGGTAAAATTGCTGCCAACAGGCTACTGTGCAATGGTTTCACCTTAGCACTTTTCCCAAATACCTATGTGAAGTGGGGGGGATGGAGAGAGAACCCTGCATTACAATTGTTACCACTTCTGCCTTGTTCAGTTGTTTGGATGAAGTGGAACAATGCCACTCCTGTTTCAAGGTGTAATTCCTCACTTCCATGTAATGTCAAACACCAAGGGACAAAGATCACACAGCCGTAAAGAAAAAATGTAAGCACTTAATCCCTGTAGACTGACAAGAGGAATTTAGTAGGTGGTAAACCAGATTATTCGCACTTTGCAGATAATCCCTGCATTTTTGATAGTTAAGATGTTAAGTATTATAAACCGAAAGATACATTTGGTTTATCACTTTCTCAGCTCGTCTGAAAGGAGCCACGTGCTTGCAAAGGTTTGCTTTCAGTCTAAGGTTGCAGAAGAAAGTAAACAAGCCATAGACCCTAGGTCTGGACTGTAAATCAAGTGGTTGGAGGAATACTGAAGCATCAATGGTCATGCTGAATGAATTCTTCACCATTTTTTGACCATGTGAACAATTTAACAGAATGATCTTTTGTTTCATTAACTGATTGTCTTTATTTTCAATCTATCTCCCTCTCATAAAAAGGAGCTGGAGTATTTTAAAAGCTGTTTTAACTCTCTCTGTTTACATGACATAGTATTGGTGAAGATCCTCAAAATTGCACTTCAGTACGCATACCTTGTGACCTCCAACACATCACAGAATTAGAAACATTTCTAGATTATGTTTGATTAATTTCCTGTTATGGTCACAGTGAATTAGGTGCCAGTTTCACAACATACATGTAGATAAAATTGGTAGCTTTCAAAAGATACGGTAACATCGAGCAAGCAGCTGATGGAGAATCTGGACCTGATTTTAAAATTGTGTACACAAAAAATTGCATGAGCAATTGCTGAGGTTGCACCTTGGTTCACCATAGTCCTCAGGTTATTAGTTAAAAGAGAAATCTTACTCATGCACAGAAACTACCGCAATGGAAATTATAAAAGTACAATGGCAACTTGAGAAGTATCCATGGATCCATTCCTGGTAATGACTGAAAGGTCTATTCTGCATCTGGCAAATCCATAAGGAGGTTTTGCTGGTTTGTACCTGTGAAATGGCAGAAAGACAATGGGGAGAAGTCTGCCTCCAGAATTAGTAGTTACTCGGAGAGGAATGAGGCAGAAGTGTAGCTAGGGACAGAATAGAAACCAGTCTAATCAAATTGTTCCAAAATGGGTTGGGAGACGAACAGGGAAATTTAACCAGTAATTCTGACCTAGAGTCAGGCTAAGTCCTAGGAACATGAGTAAGTGGTGAGATCACAAAACATCTGGAGAAATGTGAGCTGCTTGACCATAGTGACCATGGTTTCATAAAAAGATACATGCCTTCACTCCATCTGGCAAATGTATGGGGGAGATGATGAGTAGAGCAGACAGGAACTGAGAAAGATGTTATATGCAAATATTGAATAGTCCTTTGAGATAGTGGCTGTTTCAGGTAGTTGGGATGGGTTACAGTGGTTCTAATTTCTGGGACACCACGTTACCTAAGGAAGTAATGATTGTGCATCTTTTTGGTGACATGTTTTTTGGTGCAAAACCCACCATCACAGTTGACAGATTTCATGTGAAGAATTTAGACATAAAGAGGTCAAGCATTGGAGGAATCTGTAAACTGAAAATCTCTGATAAGTTCACAGATTTTCGTTGTGAAAGGGACTGCTTTGATTGTCTAGTCTGATCTCCTGTGTAGAGCAGACCAGAGATCCTATCAAGCGTGCTATCAAACCCATGACTTCTGCTGGAATAGGAGCTTTTAGATACTTGTGGGCCACAAAATCTTTGTTGTCAAGTGACTCTTCTACCCAGGCTACATATATGTCTCTGCAGTGCAGTAAATAAGTTTAATACCAACATTTACAGGTTTGAACCAAGAAAAAAATTCTTAAAAACTCCTCAAAAGCCGTCCTTCGTAAAGAGATTAATCGAAGCTTATTTGAATCAGGAGAACAAGTCCCAGTTGACTCAGGAGGTCACAGACCCAACGCAAAAAAAAAAAAATCTAGACCTAGAACATATGAGATGTGGTGTTTAGGTGGGGAAGGGACAGTTCGCACAAGGAAACAAATCAAATACCTGCTATCTGTCAAGCAATGATACACTTTTCAGTCGGAGATGACGGTGCTTCTCAAGGAGGAAATGTTTGTGCTCAAGATGGTTTGCACCAAGGTCAACATATTACTGTAAAGATACAAAGAAGGAGATGCTCTCCAAAGCTACCCAAATTTGTGGTGTCCAGAGAGGAGACAAAAATCTCCTGAAATTCATTTAACAGACTTGTTATAATATCTTTCCAGTTCTTCCATTAAGTGAGTACTTGCCAAACGCAGCGGATGCTTGGAGCATGTTGTGCAGTGGGGCTGAGGGTAGCACACAAGGCAACTGTCCCGTTGTTTGGCGGTGGACAGACCCCGCTGGGATTATTGCCCCTGAGTAGGAACTTCTCATCACTGCAGACAGTCTTGTACCAGCCTTCACAGGAACAGGGCCACAAATGTAAGCACTGTTCTGATCATGTACTTTCTACTATGGTTTCAGCTAAATATAGCCTTTTACTTCCTGTCTTAAATGGCTCCATGCTGCTTTGTATTGTTGACTTTCCGATCTAGAGGCAACATAGGCTGAAAAATGTACACGTATGTTGTGTGCTCTACTACTATCTACTACTGCTATCTCTTGCTCTGTGTGTACAGGTATACGTGGAAATCAGTGTGCTCTGGAGAGCGGCTGTGAGGGTTGCTTGGCATAAATTTGGGCTGGCCCCATCCCTTATCAAACCATGTGTGCATAGTCCAGATACCTCAGAGATTATGTGTTTTATAGCATTTTTCCAAAATCTAGTAGGACTATATTTTAACCATCAGTAATTATAAGTGGCTTCTCTGAGATCAACAATATAGGATTGTGAGATTCAGAAGAATCTCTAAAATTACCTGAGAAATAGATGTAAAAGCCAATACCTAAACCAAATTCATTAAAAAAAGAAAAAAAAAAAAGAAAAAAAAAAAAAAAAAAAAATAAAAAAAAAAAAAAAAAAAAAAGAAAAAAAAAAGAAAAAAAAAAGCTGCAGCGAGATCCCATCTCAGAGTTTAAATGCTTGTCTGGTTTGATTGCCAGAGAGCACAAAACCCAAACTGCCTTAGTGAAACTTGGACTAAATATTGTCCATCATAGACCTTTAGCCTTCATAATTTTATTAGAGGGAGAATTTTTTTTGCACTTGGAGATAGAAAGAAATAGCTCTTTGGAAGGATAATTTGAAAGAAAAGGCAGCTGTTTGGAATGACTGATCAAATTCTAGTGCAGATGGATCTGTGAGTAGAGGGTAGATATGGCCATCAAAAGCCCGTGGTGTCCCATAAGTCTATCACACTTTCCCCACTGTGTCACAAAGTTCCCCCTGTGCAGGGAAGAGTGTCTGTATGTTTATGATTGTTTAAGTTGCCCTTTGTGAGGAATTACAAATTAATGACAATGAATTTAGATATTTAACAAGCCATTATGTTCTTTCTAATTAGATTTAGAACTCCAGGGACAAAGACATTTAGCACATGTTCTCCAGAAGACTGAGTAGAGGTTATAATGCCTCTTGCTGTGCTGTCACCAATACAGAGTGGTCCTGCAGTCACAAGGGGTGGGATGTGCTGGGATGAACCTGGTCTGGGCAGGGTCTGCCCCTGTGTTCAGAGCAGCAACTACATCACAGATCTTTGAGCTGATCTGGGGCCTTCTGCGGAAGGGACTTCTGAGGAATGTTACAAACCTGAGATGTTTGATCATTAAATAAAAAATAAATTAAAAAATAAAAGCGTAATATGCTGTAGTTTTAAAATATTCATACTACCAAAAAAGACCTTGGATTTCTCTTGCTGAATAGTTGTGGATCAAAACTGAGAAAATGAGTGAAAGGGAACTTTGTTTCATTGCAGAAGAGTAGCTTAAGAAGGCCTTCAAGAACCAGTGGATGCAGATAAGGCAAAGTCATGCTAGAAGGGCAATTAAGTTGCAATTCCTGGATCTCAGAGCAGGCGCAGGTCTGCAGTCTATGTCCTAGATTACTTTCTAATCCTAATTTTGAGATTAATTTTTTTCTGTGGTGTTGGGCAGCTATTTCACCATGAGTAACTAAAGTGGAATCTCTAGAGTAAATCTTCATCTGGAGCCAGGTAGGAGCTAGGCAAAATCCCTCAGCTGTCTTTAATCCAACTTCTGTCCACCCACCCCCACATATACATCCTCCAAAGAGCTCCTGTGACCTCTCAGATCCCTACAGAATCCCTTTTCTGGTAAGCAAGTACAAAATGCACCTGTCTTCTCCTTCTCCACTTTCTTCATCCATTGGATTTTGACTGGCTGGCATTTCACTGGTTGGATTGTGGATGAGTTTCTCCTCAAGGATGTACAGCCGTATCCATTTGCCACACCTGCACATTGCATTACTGGGCCAGTTTGAGGTAAGGAAGGTAAGGGCCCTCTCCAGCTATGAACATATCCTTATGGAGGACTGGGAATGGTATTGCAATACAGAAACATAGATAAGTAGACCTCTAAACAAATGGTGCTTATTTTCAAAAATCAAGGCCTCATTCTTGTTGATCTTGCGCTCCCTGTACTGCAGTTGTCACAGAATGAATAATAGCTTGGTTGGTATCAGCACTACAATCATCAGTGCAACATAAGAACTTATTAACTAAAATTTGTTAAGAGTTTTTAATGTGCTAAAGGCAAGATAATTCTGATATTAATAGGAGGAGGGCTTGAAAGCCACTATTCCGTTCAGGTAGGGTACATACATCAGTTTCTCAGGGTTGCAAGATCTACAGCAGAAATTCTGCTAGTCAAGTAATCATATGTATTTTAGGAGAAATAGCCCTTATGGCATGTTTAATTTGAGGATGAGGAGATCAAAATTCTCCAATCTTTTGCTTCTCCAGTTACATTTCTAAAAACTTTAAGGGAGGAGGAGTGGTTTGTATGGAAAAGTAAGTGATTTTTTTGCCACTGCTAATATTTGCTGATCATTATTTCTGAGCTGGAGGGATTCTGAATGCTTGTTAGATGTTTTATAATGTTAAACACCTCCAGACATTAATATTCTAAAATCATTGCTGCCTGTCTGCCTGTATGAGAAGATATCTTCCTTTAATTTGGGCACCGGTGATACCTAAGAATTTTAGTGAAGGTGCTTTCTTCTCCAGAGTTTGCTGAAAGAGAGGCAGCAATGCCTGTACAGTGGGAACGTCCTGGTGGGCATGTTCTGGGTTTCTGACGACGTTCTCTAAGCACGTGTTCAAAGCTAGGTCAGTTTATTAGAAGTACTAGCCATGGGCCACAGGGGACACAGTATGGCACTTGTGGGGTGAAATCAATGGGGGCTGCCCATGAATTTGAAGAGCAAAGTGCTTGAGGGGGACATATGTGACCGAGTCCTGCCCTCCCCTGCACCACTGGAACGAGGGTGCACAGCTCTTCTAGGAGAGCCGGCCAGCAATGGAGTACTCTGAAATTCATTGGTACGGAGATGGGACACATGGAAAGTGGGAGATGTCAGGGTGCTGGGCACACCCTGGCTCTGGCGTTCATCTAGCTACACAAAGAGAAGCAGCAATGAGAAGACAGCTGAACAGGCAGGCAGGCAGGCAGGCATCCGTGACAGCTATCTGCCAGAAAAGGTGCACGGTGTCTGCAGGGATTAAAATGTGTCTGTCAAACCATTTCTATGCTTCTCTGCCAGAGAGGGCTGCCTGTGATACACAGAGTGGAGAAGAGTTGTCCTTGTGCATGGTTGCACCCCATCTGCTGTGGAGGAGCGTGGGCTGTCACACAGGTTGCTTGCGTCCATGGTGTATTTTCTGCCAAGACCCTTGGCATCCCACTCTCCCTCCAGCACTCAGTTTGGCACCCATTACAATGCAGGAACACAAGTGCCGATCTCATCCTCCCCTCCCTGACAAGGGGAATCCCTAAAACATACAGATGCACATGGCTTAGTTGGAGCCATGCACTGATGTCGGTCTGGAGTAACTCTCTGGAGTTGGAGCTGCCTGAGTTCAGAATCCATCCTGGATTGTCAGCTGCTTATGTCTCAGAGAGGAAAGGCAAGCTTGCAGCTGGCGTCTTTTAACTATGAAGTTAGGAGGTGGGGTGGTGCTTCTGTGAAAGTACCTGATAACACAGCCCTGCAAAGCAGCCTGTGGTTGAGGCAGCAGTGCTGTTTAACCTGTGCAAATAAAATAGGGCTACAAGCAGCACCCAGTATGACAAATATTGTAGCTGCAAGTCTTTCCTCTGTCCATTCAATACCTGAGCTATCTAAAATAATTCTCCCTACTTCCAGAAATGAGATCTCTCTACACCATGCTGGAGTGGGAACATTAAGGCAATGCTTCCCTCAAGATAATCATTTGCAAGAGTTTTGAAGTGCTTAGCTCCTCTTTGCCTGCACCCAAAATAGTATAAATCTTTTGCAAGGAATGATGATTACTTGAGCAGCAAAGGATTAGCAGATGTGAGCATTGCATAGCTGGTTATGCTAGTCACATTTTCCTAAACAGATACTCTATTAGATGCACGCGAGCCAGGGAGTGCTATGGAATGCAGCTCTTTTCAAACAGATGAATATACATATGCCTATGCCTATGCTTATCTCAGGCTTTTTATAAGCTTTTTTTCTAAACAGGATGTATTTATGTCTGTGTAAAGGATTCCTGCTTTCTGCATTACTGGTACCTTTAAAAGGGACAAGGTGTTTTCAGGAATTGTAATCACCTTGTGTCATTACGATAGAGTCCTTGTGTGTATGAAAGGATCTCTGGGTGTTTCCTGTGATTAAGCCTCCCAACAACTAGCTGAAGGCAAATATCTTCTACTGTCATTATAGGAAGGGAAACTGAGGCACAAACTCCTGGAGGGGATTTTATTATAGTCACTTACTTTTGTTGCCCAGTGCCCTGGATTCTTGTTTAACAGTGAAACCTGGTCTTGCCCCAGACCATCCTTTAGGTTTGAGGTGATGTTAGGAACACAATCCACTTCTCAGAAAGCCTTTTCTTTTTGGTGTATGAGTTCCCTGCAGGATTATGGAGCTGAACCAGCTTCCTCAGTGTTTACACAGTCTCTACAGCTGAAGCAAAGTGCTGTGTTGGGGGACTGACTTATCTGTAGTACCCTCCATTGCCCTGGCTGAGGAGGAGCACAAAAGTCCCCCTGAGAGTTGTTGTCTGAAATTCCAGGGCTGGAATTTTGGCTCTGATAATGGTCCTGCAAGGGCTGGGTCTGCTAGTGTTTGCTCTAGGTGATTTTTGGATGTCTGTGTATCAGCACTGGTCCTGGTAGGGTTGAAAGACCTGTCTTACTACTTGAAATTATCTCCTGACCCTGTTAATTAGTACTTTCTCTTTGCTTTTGCAAGGCTAAAGCATTGTTGGGGAATTTCAAGTGTTTTGTAGAAACCAGGTAAATACAGACCACCTTCTGGATGCTGGAAAACCTTTGCCTAATACAGGGAATCCATGCAGCTCATGTACATCCCTCCCGTGGCCCTCTGAAGAAAGCCAGTCTTTTGAAACCTCTGTCTTACAAAAGCAGCTGTTGGGCAGAAGAGAAAGCAGCCGCAGCCCCTTGTGAACTGGGTTAAATTTTCTGCTGCTTGGAAAAATTCACCAAGGAAACAGAAAGAGACCAACAAATAGCAGAGTCTGGAGACTGACAGCACTGCTGGCTACCTGCATCACTGTTCTGCAAATTGCTAGCAGACTTCTAGGCAAAAAAAGTTTGTCCCACATATTTGGCTAAATGACAGCCTGGGACCTGGCCCAACCTTTCATCTTGCCTGCCAAGAATTTTTCTCTTCTCTCTTTCCTTTTTTACCCCCTTGAGTTCTCTTCAAGGAATTTGTCACTCCTAATACCCCCCACAAAAGCAGAAATCAGGGAGAACTCAGAGCTTCTCCTGCTGAATCAGCAGACATGGAAGAACTTGGCTTTGAGCAACTTCCCTTTCTGTCTAGAGGACAAATATGTAACAAAGAACATTTTGATGTAATTCTGTACTCAACTGCCATTCTCATCATTTCTTAATATCAGAAATTAAATAGTTTTAGACTCGATCTAATTGGTAACATTTCCAATCAAAAGGAAAAATGACTGTGTTACCCTCTGGGTCCTCTTTGCTGGGAAACCAGTAGAGATTGCAGGAGGGGCATTGTGAGGAGCAGCCTGAGAAAGGGGTAGATGATGGAGTTAGTCCCTTGGCCTGGCATTCTGCTATCTCCCTTTGCTATTTAGGGCTAGCTATCTAGAGCTAGCCTGGACTTACCCGGCCTAACTTTAGGTGTTTTGTGGTTGTGTCCCATTTACAAGCCTACGCACCCATGAAGATCTCTGGTCTTACTGGAAAAGCAGCAGCTCCAGGGAGTAATTCAGGGTGATTGGTGCCAGTGGGCTTAATACAAGTCTTATATTTGTTCATGCCTCACCAAGCTGAACAGGGAGCCAGGCCAGAGAGCTGTGTCCAGCACAAACCTTCTTCCACCCTCTAGTTCCCTGAGCTGGAGCTCCCCAGCATCGGACAAGCAATAGCAGCCTGCAGGTGGGGTTGGGTTGGGTTCAGCACTGATATTTTGGGGAGGACACGACCAAGGCAACCATGTTATGGATTGCCTTAAACTACTGTGAACCCACAGTCTTGGCTCATGACTTATGTGACAGGTGACCATAAACACAGTTGAATGAACAAGCTTGAGGTCCCAGCAATAGTTTAGTGGGGTCTGTTGGAGCTGACAGGTTTGCCTAGCTGCTTGCCAGGCTTTGTAGTCATGTGCTGAGCTCCCAGACTCTGCAGGAATATTTTAGTAATTTCTGACACTGCTTCACTAACTAGACCTTTGGCCCCAGGCTGTGCCACGAGCACAGGATGATGAGGGCCATGGGCACCCACAGGACAGGTCATTCAGCTTAGCCCAGCAAACTAGAATGCCTCTCTCACCCTGAGAGGCGATAGAGGTGTTCTAGTTTTTGTGTGTTTCCAGGTCTTCTAGAGGTATTCCCCACTAGAAGGTGGTGAGGTGGTGGGGGACCATGCCCTTTCACCACCTTTCCATACCCTTGAAATACCCCAACAAGGCCTTTTCTTTTTCCTCTCCTTCCTTCAGAAAGGCAGGTCTCTAACCTTGCCCCTGTGTGAATCCAGGCAGGGATCCTATCAGATAATAAAACAAGAAATAAACACATTTCTCCAATGCTTAATCAAAGTCAAATATGAGGAATATGAAATTGGTGGAGTAAGGCTTTAGGACGACAGACAAAGAGTAAGTTCAAACATTTTTTCACTAAGAGCACTGCATATTGAGATCCATTTACCCTGACATTGGAAGCAAATTTTACCCAAAATATCAATATTTGTGTGTGAGCAAGCCTGCAGATCTGTGAGTGAATGGCTGGTTTGAAGCCCCTTTGTGAGGTGCCTTATGAGAGGGGGGACCTCAGAAGGCCTGCACACTGCTCCTTCAGATATTGCAGAATGAGAGTCCAGTGAATTTATTTCCCTTGGCAAAATGGCCTTTTCTAGTTACTGAGATAAGTGTTTAAAGGTATTTCTTAGCAGAGAGGGAGACTGCTGAGCTTTATGCAAGTCTGTGTGGTTAGCCACTTGTGTCTGGTGTGTCTCATACATCTACGCTCAATTCACTCACAGGGTGTGCAAGCCATAATTTTTGTAACTAGTCTGATGTTTCCCTTAGTATTTTTCCCTGGATTTTGGCTCTAAATACATTATGCAGACTCAAATAATTTTTGATATACAGAGTTTGAAACAGAATTGCTTTATTAAAGCAAAACCACAGTCTATTCTTAATGAAGGTGGAATTGGAAAATTTGTCCCTCCCCTTTATTTTCCGTTTCCCTTTCCCCTCTTTGTTAAGTGAGTACAATGTAGAAAAGCATTCCCCGGGTTTCCATTCCTGTCTTCCTTCCTGTCCAGATGAGCCAGGAAAGGGCAAACCCCGTGTCCATAGCCCTGGCGCTGCAGTCAAAGTGGGGGTGCTCTGAGCTTCCAGCACTTTGGGTGTTTTTGAAATGCAGAGAACAAGCCCACCTGCCTTCTCTCCAGCTGGTGGCTTGGCTGGGCCCCTCTAGAGCACTGACATGGGAGGGCGAGGGAGGTCTGGAACTTCCTTACGGTCTTACAGCTTAGGAAGTTGTTTCTCTTCTTCCAAACATTTTCTTCTGGTTCCTGCACTCTACAAGCCTCTCCAGAGAAGCTGAAATATAATTATCCAGCAAACACGTTCACAGCTTTTTGTTCAGGAAGATGTCCTTTCTCTAGCCCCTCTAACTCTGGCTAGGCTGGCCTTTCAGCAGCTCTCTTCTGTGCACTGGGCGTTGCAGGAGTATAAACCATCCTTCCTTATCGGCACACTAAAAATAATCTTGAGTTTTGCTGATACACTGAAATTCCTAAGAGAATAATTTGGGTTTGAAATGGACAAAGGACAAATGCCCTGAAAATCTCCGATTATGAATATGGGGAAGAATGGCTTATCATTAACTGTCTGTTGTTAGTAAGGGAATAGAGCTAATAAAGTTTTGACTTGCAAAAGTATGTTTTGACTGAGTAAAAAGAGATGGTTGATGTTTTTGTTACACAAATTGTTAAATGCAAAATGTGTATGTGCAAGGTTACATAAAGACAGCAGTACACTTTGTGAGGTGAACACCAGCCAAGACATTTTACACCAATAGGATACAGTAGCCCCAGTCCAGTGTGCGACCACAGGCAGCATATTCCATTGGTGTTAATGAATGCAGGAAATGGCTAGACTGAGGGAAAAAAAAAGGGGAGAGGCTTTGAAAGAAAGGCTCTTCCTTCAGGGAATTTCTTACGTTTGTTTTTTGTCTTTTATCTGTCTGTGTCATGGCTGTGAGTGTGAGAAGTGTTTATTTGGTAGTAGAGCTGAGTTGGGAACTATCAGTAATGTGACTTAGCTTGTATTTGAGGTTTTATGCATATGCAAGTCTTTACAGTACACACGCCTCTGTGTATTTAAATGGAGGGATAAACCTAACAAAACTCAGAGAAGCTAGCAACTTAATAAACATTTAGTTGCACCTCCCTGCTCCTTGAGAGCATTCTTGTGCTGAAAGGTTGTTGACAAGAGGCTCTGACAGGAGTATTGCTGCTGCTTCCCTGTCGGCACTTACAGCTAAGCTTGACTAATGTATGAGGAAGAACAGTTTGAGGGTTTACGGGGAAGCACTGCAAACACCACTTCTTTTCTCCTGAGCGACTTGACGCTGCTGCTCCTGCCATTAGGGAACCACCACCGGTTTTAAACAGCAGGTTTATGTTCTGATGAGTGACAATGGTTACACATCCCCCCCACAACCCTTGTTCAGCAAGGTTCTGCAAAGCTGACCTGTATCCTGACCTTTGAGTGGGGGCAAGACTCTTCTCAGTTCAAATGTAGATAAACTGCAGTCACACCCTTTGCCTGTACAATGGTAGTAATGAGGAAAAATACATGTGTTAGCTCTAAACCTGGTAATGACTGGGCACCAGAGCTTAGCACAAGCTCGGTTATTCTGCCAGTGAGTTCCATGGGTTTGCGCAGAGCCTGCTCCTAAGGCTTCTTCAACTATCCTTGCTATCCTCAGCTACTCTTGCTGTGCTCTGCAGGCAACAGTACAAGTCCACACAGTTCCTCCAGTGTGGTGCCGATCTACCAGACGTTCAAGCTGAACTCTGTAGTGCATAAGCAACTTGGTGTCATATGTGAGCAGAAAACTCTGTGACCACTTGTTATTTAATAAATTGACACATGAATTAGTGTTCTTTCCCCTGCACAAGTGACCATGACATCTTTCCGCCCCAGAAGTATAATAGCACTTATTCATTTCTGTAATTTCCTCTCTTGGTTTATATGACCAGGGCAGTGAGCGCTCAGTGAATTGGTGACTGCTTTAAGGGGAGGTGAGCTGTCCCTCACCTGATTCCTCTGTGCCATTTGTGTAGCTCCCTGGCAGGGGGGTGACTAGCTCCACTTTGGCAAACATACGTAAACATGTGCAGGCAGGGTCCAGCTGGGGAGAGGTGGATGTCTGGAGTCTGTGTGTGCAAACCCCTGCTAGCCTTCAAAGAAGGAGGCATTTGGAAATCCCTGGCAGGTGCAGAAAAGCTCACAGAAGTGAGACTTCAATTGCAGGGTGCAAAACCTCACTGCTGAAATTGAGGGTGCCTGTTACAGAAAGTGGAGCAGGTGGGAAACAGAGTTTTGCTGAGCTATGAGGTGTCAGGGTATTTAGGAGACCCTTGGTTTGTTTTACCCCTTGACATCTGGAACAGCTGCTGCCTGACTACTAAGCATGATCCCTTCCAGGCTGAGACAAAAGGCCTGGACGTGCAGAGCATCAACTCTAGTCCGAAGACCAAACAGTCAAAGGGTGGACATTTAAGCAGAGTAGGAACACAGGGACCAGTGAGCAGGAGGAAGTGCTCTGCCAACCACAGGCTCTCCGCAGACCACAGTTTGAGAAGCACAACTTCCTGAGCTACGAGCCTGTCACCAAAGTGGACCAATCGCGCAGACATTGTACAAGGTAGGAAGGACTATTGAACAGGCAAGCCTGCCTCATGGGACACACCAGGCCTGCCACATCGCTTCCATTATCCAATTTTTCTGTACATCTGAGAACCTTACAATGCAGGAAACTCCCATAACTTGCTTAACACCCTATATATTTTCTCTTTCTTTTTGCCTATCAGACAACAAGAAACTTGCTTATTTCTGACTAGAGGGTGACATTTAGCTGAGTGTGATCCCTGAAGTCCCCAAGAACATCTCCTCCTACATTTTGGGGTTTTCATTGCTGGTTATTTTCTTTCTATTTGTTGGTTTGATTTTTGTCAGGTCTCTTGGCTCAGTTATGAAAAAGCATTTATTAAAGCCTGAATTTCCTGCAAGTCAGGATTTACATTTAGTGCACAGAGTTACTTGTTGTGCTACGTGTTTTTCAGTATGTCACTTTGCTGCCTTCCCATCTTCCTAATACTCTGTTTTATGATGAAATTCCACCAGAAGTTTAAAGATGATGGAACTCTCCCTGTAGCTAGGTTGGGTGCAAGTTCTCACTTCTACAACCTGTTGGAAGAAATGAGAGTCAGCAAGGTGACTCAAGCCAGATCCAGAGAGTAAACTGATCCTTGTCTTCCATCTTGGATTAATTTGATCTGAACTGATCGAGTAATCAAAGGCAGGTTGGCTTATGACACTAAGAAGATGGCATCAAGATATAACCAATTCCAAGCCAGAAGCAAAATGAAGCTTCATGTCCTCTAGCTGTGGCACTGCATAATTTCCCTCATAGTGAACTGAAAGTAACAGCACATGAATTCACATGTGTACAAAAGATTTTTAATGAGTGTGCAGCTTGCACACCAAGTGTTCCTCATTAAATGCCTGCATTAAATGTGTTCCTCAACATCTGTCTCAGCAGAAGTGATATCAAACCAAAGAAAACATAGTTAGCTGTGTATGTCACAAGGGTCTAATGGGTGAAACCTTGCCGTATTTTGGGTGCTGCTCACATAACTCTGATTGTTCCTAAAAGGGAAGGAGGTGACTATGAAAAAAATTGATACAGAGATTTAATACCAGTGGCACAGAGCCCTGCAGCTGAGGTCCACTGGGTTGGTTGTGACAGAGGATGTAAAACAGAGCTGTGAGGTTTCTGTCAGTCCTTTAATCTCAGCACTGCCATCTGACCCATCTCCATGAAGCCTCATGCTCCCAACTCTCTCTTTTAGTGACAGAAATTACCAGCACTGTTCAGATATTTCCACTGGGACTGGTGTGTTGGCTTCAGGAGCTTCTATCTTTTCCTCCTGCTGGAGGTGCTCCTTGTAATCTGTTTTGCTGTGTTTGAAGGGTTTCCACGTGTGAGCTTCAGAGACAAGCTGGCTCGTCCTAAATGGTATCCCTTGAGGTACCAGGTGGCTTTGGTGCAAAAGGTTTCCCTGTCACCCGGCACATGAGCTTTATGGCCACTTGTCCATCTTTCTCCCTCAAGGGCAAACCAGCTGAAACACATTTTAAGACCTGTGGTTCCTGCTTTGCTATAAGTATAAATATACCATTGTATTGCTTTCCTTGAGGATAGCACAGCAAACCCTTGTTCTTGCTCTCTCTTAATATCTTCTAATTTTCAGAGGGATATGTAAAAGCAATAAAACATGATAATAAAAAAATAGCTTCTAATTCTGAAATCTATTTAAACAACACTAAGGCCCTCAGTCATTACTTATCAGTGCACTACAGAGCATTTGGTTTCCAAATTAAGATTTAGATTTAATAACACTTTATGTCTCTTCTCTTCTCTTCTCTTCTCTTCTCTTCTCTTCTCTTCTCTTCTCTTCTCTTCTCTTCTCTTCTCTTCTCTTCTCTTCTCTTCTCTTCTCTTCTGACAGGCAGAAGCTGAAAATGTGCAGGAGTGAAGAATTCATCCGGCAGTGTCTGCTGCTATTCCACGCAATTTCTGTGTGTCTCTGCTGCCCCAGGGAAATTCAGTGATCAGCCCCAAATAGCCCAGTCAGGAAGCCCTTAGTGTCAGCAGATTTGTGGCAATATTTCTGAAATCCTTTGCAAAGGTATCCCCAGGCCTGCACATGCATGAAATTCAGTGGATTGTATCGCTATGCTGTTCTGATGGTTTCTGGGAATATTCATCTCCCAAGTGTGACTCCTGGTTTCTAAAGCAATGAGTCATGGTGTATCCTTAATTCAGTGTACAGTCACTGTGCAATAATTCAAATCACCATTATCATTATTATTGTCTCCAACAAGCAACCTGATACCTTCAGCCAGCCTGGGGCAGGTGTGTGAATGTAATCACTGTGCAATTAATTAGCCAAGGCTGCCAGTCAGTATGAAGCACACAGCTCCCTGCAACCCAACTGAGTCCAATTTAGCAGAGCTGCTGCAAGGCTTAAAGGTACTTTGCAGTAAGAACTCAATAAAATCAAAGAAAAGCAGGCAGCTTTAGGGCCAGCTTTTCAGCTTCACATCACACCTGGCAAAATGAGCACCTGCCTCTATCAGCCAAAGGGATTTGCAGGACTATGGGAGAAGGAGAGAATTGCATCTTATTTCTGAAAACTGTGATCTTAGAATCACCTGATGCATGAATTCTGAGTGAGCAAAACAGGAAAATCTGTCTGGTCACTGTGGTGGCCCTGCAAATCCCTTCAACTGGCTGCACAGCAAGAACCCGGGAGCTGACTGGGCTCCCTCCTCTCTGTGCAGCCACAGAGCTACCGCAGAGCCAGATTAAATTGCTGGATTAAGCACTCCCACAGCCCAGCATGTGAATCTTTGAGACAGCTGTGCCCGGGACAGAAGTCAAGTATCGGTGCCATAACTGCATCAGCTGGTGTGTGATGGGTCACAGCATTACAGCTGGAAAAGGTCTGTTAGGTCATTCACTCCCATTTCTTAGCCAGCATAGATTTGACTCAATAAAATGCTCTAAACATGGCATTTTAGGAGATTTGGGAAATGCAATCCCCCTCCTCTTCTCTTGGGAATTGATCCATCATTTGATATAACTCACTGACAGGAAGAGTCTAGCCAAACATTCCTCTGTCTCCAGATGATCCCATTAATGACTCTTCTTGCCTTTTCTTTTACCAAAGTCTCCCCTTTCACTGAGCTGTGCTTTCCTCCCTTTGTACAGGTATGAGAGCCTGCTTAGTTTGTTTCAGGCTGGGCTGGCTTTTGAGAGGAGGACACCTCATCCCAGAGGGCTCCCAAAATGTTGGATTCCTGTTCTGCCAAAAAAAAAAGCCTTATTTGTTGCCCTAAATTGTCTGTACTGAAAGACTCCACACACTCAAATAGAGATTTTACATCAAAAAAAATACTTTTTGGCTCTTCCTTTTTCATCTTGTGTCTGAGTTTGGAATTATTTTCTACTTTTTATCCATTCTCCAAAATTAGACAGTGAGTCCTACATGCAGCCACATGTGTTGGAAGGTCAGTTCTGCTATTTTTATTCACCAGTCTGTTCTTGTTGCCAAACCCACGTTGCTGCTGTGAGCAGGGCTCCATCTGGAAGATGTGCCTGTGGGAGGGAGCAGAGGGCTGCATGCCTGCATCGAGCCTGGGTTTCCCTGTGGTGAAGGACCACTGTGCCAGGGTCACTACGTGCCTGCTGCTCACCAGGTCCAAGCTGGCTTGTGTTATCTTCCTGTCTTTGTTGATAACCCTTGTTTCCCTCCAGGCAATGGGATTCCTGAGCATCAGTGCTTTGCCAGCCCTTTTCACCTTCCACAATTGATGGCTAACAAAGTTCAGCACCACTGGAGCTACTGCAACATGTTCTGGTGCCACCATAAGACATTGTCCTTCTTTTGAACTAGGTTTCCTACAGCATTGGCAAGATCAGATTTATGCCTATGTGACTAGTTAGGGGAATAGCTTTTGCTAACTGTCTTATGGAATATTTTGTTATAACTCACCTTTATTTCCCTTCAACTCATTACTTTTTTTCCCATTACTGAGTATGAATGTTACCATCCAACAAATGTTTTCCTTTCACTAGGCTTTTTTTCAGTTGGTGTTTCTTCTGTAAAAACAAAAAAGAGATTAATCAGGTTAACTTCCAGAAGCTGTCCTCCATTGCTTTACTCTATATGTTCAGGTGATACTGATTAAAATCATATGCTGTTACATTTGAAAGAAATTTCCTCACCTATGTGACAAGCTGGGCTTTTATCACAGGTAGAGAGAGAGTTTCGCTTATTTCTATTTGTTTTGTTTTGTTTTGTTTTTTCTAAGTACAGCTCACTCTCATTTTCTTGGCTATGATCTTGAAAATTGATTGATTTAAACAAAGATTCTGTGGACTAATACTCTACTTCTAGGATTACAGAAGCACCTATATTTTTTAAGCAAGCTGTCTCTGAAGGGTTGCAAAAGAAAAAAAGAACACTAAAAATAAAATCTCAGTTGCTTTTGGGATTTGAGAGGCTATTTTTATAAAAACTGACTTTTCATAGAATCACAGAATATGCTGAGTTAGAGGGGACCCAGAAGCATTGAGTCCAACTCCTGGTGCTGCGCAGGACTCTCCCCAAGAGTCACACCCTGTCTGAGAGTATCATCCAAGCATGTCTTGAACTCTGTCAGGCTTGGTGCTGTGCCCACTGCCCTGGGGAGCCTGTTCAGTGCCCAACCATCCTCTGGGTGAAAAACCTTTTTCTAATATCCAGCCTAAACCTTCCCTGACACAACTTCAGGCCACTCCCTCAATGCTATCACTGGTCACCACAGAGCAGAGATCAGCGCCTGCCCCTCCTCGTCCCCTCACCAGGATGTTGTACCTGCAGTGAGGTCTCCCCTCAGTCTCCTCTTCCCCAGCTGAACACACCAAGTGCCCTCAGCCGCTCCTCACACGGCTTCCCCTCAAGGCCCTTCACCATCTTCATTCTCCTCCTTTGGACACTCTCTAGGAGCTTAATATCTTTCTTACATCGTGATGCCCAAAGCTGCCCACAACATTCAAGGTGAGGCTGCCCCAGTGCAGAGCAGAGCGGGACAATCCCCTCCCTCGCCCGGCTGGCGATGCTTTGCCTGCTGCCCCCCAGGACACGGTTGGCCCTCCTGGCTGCCAGGGCACTGCTGGCTCAGGTTCAACTTGCCATCGACCAGGACTATGAGGTCACTTTCCACAGCATTGCTTTTGAAGGGAGTCTTTTTCAGTAGTTTAAGACTGACCTTATTTGAAATATACTACTTTAGGATCTGTATCTTTAAAAATAAAAGGAAAAGGAAAAATATTTTAAATAAGACCAAATCAAAAGTAAGAGTCCACCTTTTTTCATTTCTGACATCTAAGTAGAAAACTACTGCAGAGAAATACACTTTGTGTATGTTCTCCTATATTTTCTTTATGTGTAAAATCAATTAATCAGATGAATTACAAGCCCATATCCCCATGAGTCTATGGTCTTATCCAGTAGAGGTCTTATGACCAGACCTTTCAGTACAAGTATTTCCACTGCCTGCAGTGCTAAGCACATGTATAAATACTTTGTCAAATCAGCACCATAGCTAGAAGGCAGCATTTAATACCAATCTGCCTTAGTCTGCAGGGACTAAAAATAAAGAGAACTAGTTTTGTGTCTCTCTGATCAGTACAGGAATCTAAAAGAGAGCATGTCCCAGGCCACTAATATTCTCAACAGCATAATTGCAGTGCTCTTATATCTTGTACAGCTGAGAATAAGCCTGAGACATAAGGTGTGGCTGGGCACTGCTAACATGTGATGCCACATGATGGTCCCTCTCCTGTCATTCATCATCTTCCATGCATCTTCCTGGAGCTTCCAATTATGTCTTTAGGACAGGCCAAAATAACAATTCCAATTATGTCTTTAGGACAGGCCAAAATAACAAGTGTGTGGCTTTATTTCCTCCTTCCTAAAGGCCCCTCTCGTGTTTCTCCATATGTTTCCTGTGGTGCCTCTCATTCCTGTCCCCCAGCACAGGGAAAGGGGTTCACTATATCTATGTCCTGTGAATCCTGTCCTGCAGAACCTGCTGGATCGTGCTGAACAGACTAGGGCTCTTTGCAGGGCTGCACCTGAAATTGTTCTCCGGCTGCAGATCAGCATTTGGGAATCAGCAAAGTGACCTTTTCTGTAGGGAATGACTCACTGCTGGATGAATCCTTACACACCCTCCTCCTCCTGCGCTCTGTGAGTGACAGTGGAGGTGGAATATTCCCCCCTCCACACCAGCAGCCACCAGTGACTCCCTGGGTGCAGGGATGGAGGAGGGGCCACCTCTGCAACCACCAGGACCAGCACAGACTTGTCAGCGAGACAGGGAGTGCTCAGTGTTAGTTCTAAACTGAGGTGTCTTAGTCTGCCTCTTCGCAGACTATCCAAGCTGGACATGGGGTGCGGGGGCTGCCAGAACTTGACAGCAGGTGATGGTGCCTCTGGCTTCTGCTGGCAGGCTCCATCTGAGAGGCCCTGGACTGGGGTGAGATACCACACCAGTGCTCATCACAGTGCCTGTGTGTTTGGAGAAGTGTTGACAGCGGTGTGGCCGCAGGGTGAACCCCAGTCTCCTGGTCCCTGCCTGCCTCAAACCAACACTGAGGCTCTGCGGCCCCTTTCCTCTGCCACATCACTATCTTTGAAGCAGTAAAACATCCCTCAGACCCTTCAGCTGGGGGATGAGGTCCAGGGGACAGGCATGCTCAACCCTCTGCAGGGCTGGCCGGCTCTGTGTATCCATTACCTGTATCTGTGGGTGTCTTAGGCAATGTCCAGAGGAGACCCAAACCCAAGAGAGCTCAGCACAAAGCACCCTGCCAACTTGTGCTCTGAAAACATCAGCATGTGGCCATAGTCCTTAGGATGGGGTGTATCTGTCTGTTGAGGCCTGTGCACCCATCTTCCCGCTGTCATAGCGAGGTGTCTGTGGTCTGATGCCCCTTGAGGAGCACTGCTGGTGTCTAAGTGTCTCTGCATCTGCCTCTGAGATAGCATTTACAGTCCCTACTCCCCCCAAGATTTCTGTTTGCAGTTCTGCTTACCAGTGACTTCCTTGCTGTGTTCCAGCCCTGCCGGAGATACCAGTGAAAAGGGGAAAGAGTCACACCTCTGTCAGGCTGTTGCCCTGCGAAACTGCCTCCCTCTTCCAGGGATCAGCATCCTCGACAAACTCATCAAGACGTGTCCCGTCTGGCTTCAGCTGAACATGAGCCAGGAAAGGGCTCGGGCGATCCTTGGCAAAGAAGCAGCTGGGGTAAGTCCAAAGTGGTTTCAGCTCAGACAACCACATTTCCTGTCCTTGGTGGGGCTGGCTAGGAGAAGCATGTTTTTTCATGTGGAAACAAAAATATTTAGCAGATTGCTCTCTGTACCCATTACCCTTTGATGCTTTACCACTCCCGGTGGTGAAAGACAGATATATTGGCTTTGGGGAAGCATGTGATCTTTTCTTGGGTTTTATTTACTTAGCATGTAGATTCATGGAGATGGCTTCACACTGACCACCATACCTGTCAGTGTGGTGACTATCCTAATGTGGAACAATTGAAAAAAAATCCCTGAAAGAAGGCCCTTAAATTCTGGCAGCTGTAGGGAGCTGCTTTTATTGCAATAATTAGTATCTGGTTTGCATAAACTGAGTGTTAGAAAATGGCGCACTTTTGCAAAGTTTATAGCTTGCTTCGAGAAAACATCTCGGTAGCAAAGGATGCTTCTCTCCATTGCTGGGGTCTCATAGCAGGGTGTAGGTGTCCTGGCTGAGTAATTTGAGAAGGGCAGGTGCAAATGACATGAGCTGATGTCAGAGCACAGGGGGAATCCACTCACTCCTGCTCTGAGGATGTTTGGATCCATCCCTTGGCTGAGTCAGTCTGTCTCAGGGCTAAAGGCTGGCACAGCTGAGTGACATTGTCTGCTGGGACTCACCTGAGCAGCCTGGGCTGTGCATTGCACCTCACCCTGAATCAGACTTCTCAAATAGCTTGGGCAAATTATTCTCTTTGTTTTTCTGATCTGGCTGTAAGTGGAAGCCTGAGTGACTGTGATGTAGCCACATATGGTCCCAAGCCTACTCAACCCTTACCTACTCCTTGCAGGCAGGGAGTTCCCCACCTCTGGCTGGCTCTGGGAATAAGTCTTACCTCTGTTCCTCCTTCTTACACCATCCTCAGGTGGAGACTTCAGCTGCAGCCTGAAATGAGAAGAAGTGGTGACACATCAGAGGTGTCCCATGGCCAGGCTAGCCTCTCCTGCCCATGCTGAGCCCATCTGAAACTGTTCCCACCAGTGGTGAAAATAGAAGAGACTGGCTTCAGTACCAGTCCTGACCCGGACTACAGGGTTAGATACAGCTCAGAAAAACCCACCTCCCACTTACGTGAACAACCATAGTCCAATTTTGCCCCTTGGAGCTATGATGACTAGGTGTGCCAATCAGGAAAACAGAAGTGATTCATTTCAGGTTTCATTTCCGTCATTGCTTAGATTAAATTTCACACGAAGCACTTGACGAATGCAGTGTGAGGTGGTGTGGTCTGACAGCCCTGGGTAGAGGGAAAGTGCTGCCATGTGGGTGGCAGGACCTAGCAAAGGGAGAGCCTCTGCCTGCAGGTACTTTCTGTGACAGAAGGTGGAGGCTGCCCTGTGCTGGCAATCAGCCTGTTTGAGGCATGCACCTCTTTGTTATTTGCATTATCTATGTCCTGCTGGTGGACCTGAGCCCCTGGGGTTCCATTTCTTCTGAACGGCAGAGGTCAACATGACAGCACTGTGCGAGGTTGCGAAGCTGCCCCAAAGCTGTGTGTTCAGCATGGGTGCTTCAAAGTGACTGGCGATGCCCTTATGACTGGGACTCATGCAGGAAAAAGTCCTGGCTTCTAGGCAAGATTTTTTAAAAATCCACTGTCCAAGAAATTAATGTTTTCTTCATAGGTTTCCATACATTACAGTTGATTAATGATTTTATCAACTCACACTTCTCTTTCTAGCATTAATATACAGACTCCATAAATAGACTGAATTTTTAATTCAGTTTTTTAAAAATACCTTGACTCTCTCCTGCCAAGCTTGTTATCAAAGAATGGAAAAAGGTGAAGATTTATTTGTCTTTGTAGCTGCAACTTCAAGATACAAGCTAAAAATATCTTTGACAATGGGCTTTAATTAGTAACACACTTAGGATCTCACATGATACAAAAAAAAAGAGATCTTTTTCTATTATCTTTTTTCCTCTCTTTTATTTTTNAAGCATGGTGGGCAAGGAAAAAAAAATTTTTTTTTTTTTTTTTTTTTTCCCTTTTTTTTTTTTTTTTTTTTTTTTTTTTTTTTTTGGTTTTTTTTTTCTTTTTTTTTTTTTTTTTTTTTTTCAATTCCTCTGGTCTCTTAGATGGGAACAGCTATAGTGGTCCCACTGGTTCCAATTAAAGACTCAGGGGCCTCTTGTCAATGTGTGTGAATACCTGATGAGATTGAGCCAGACCAGTCTCAGTGTATCCAGTGAAAGGATGAGTTGCAGTGGGCAGGAACTAAAACACAGGAAATTCTGTTTAAACATTAATAAAAACTTTTTTACTCTCAGCATGATTGAATGCTGGCATAGGTTACTCAGGAGGCTGCAGAGCCTCCATCCTTGGAGATAATAAAACCCCCAAAACACACCATCCTGATTAACTTACTGTAATTTATCCATCTTTGAGCATGAGGGTAGGACTAGATGATGTCCAGAGTTCCTTTCAAGCACATCGGTTTTGAGATTTCAGGACCACTCAACACACTTGAATGACCACTTCCCAAATTCAACAAGAGCAAAGGCCCCTGGAAAGGCAAAGCCCTGGCAACGATCCAGGCTGGCACTGCCTGGCTGGGCAGCTCTGTGGGAAAGGACCTGCAGGGATAGTGGGCAGCAAGATGGGCACAGACCCACTGAGGAGAGGCTGTGGGACCAGGGTTTGCTCAGCCAGGAGGAGAGACAGCTACAGAGAGACCACACAGCATCTCCCTGGTACCTTGCTGGGGAGGTAGGGAGGGAGGTCATGAAGAAGATGAAACTGGGCTGTGCTCAGCCCTGCATGGTGGGAAGACAAGAGACAGGTATACAATGAAACCAGAGGGGTTCAGACTGGGTGCAGGGAAACACATTCTCCCTGTGAGGACTGTAAATGGTGGGTCAGGTTGCCTGGAGAGGCTGTGCAGACTCCACCTTTGGAGGTTCTCCAGATTTGTACAGATAAAGGCCTGGGCAACTTGGTCTGGCCTCCTGGCTTCAGGAAATTGGGGCAGAGTCCTTCCAGGATATTTGAATAATCTTCTGGTCCTGGAAAAAAGCTCTGCCATGAGACGCTGTAGCCACGTGTTCTACTCATGGACACTCAAATCCTTTCCCACTCAATGTACAAGTGACCCTCTTGCTTTCTACCTGAACTGGGACATTCTAGGGTGACTTGTCCATGATTTAGAGCACTTATGACAGAAGCATCACTTGACAAATTGCGAGTGCAATTTTGTATTCTTCAGTTAGTGAAATAGATTGCCTTAGGCTTAAGTGGGACATCAGTGATGCATAGAAACTTCCTTCATAGGCCTGAATTTCACCCAGATGAAATGTCCCTTTATTCATTATTTTTGTTGTAATGCTCAACTAAGTGGAACAAAGCTAAAATAAGACAATTTAAAGGTGGATTGTACTGATAAAAATCTTCATTGCAAATGACCTAAAATAATGTTCAGAAGCTCACATATGTAGCTGAACTCTTGATTCTTTTCTCCTTTTTCAGATATTCTTAGTTAGGAAAGAGGGTAATGTGAACAACATGGTCCTCGCAGTCCGCCTGCCAGTGCAGAATGATGCTCCTGGTGTGCTGGAGTACAACATTAAAGAAGAAAAATCAAGTAAGGTCTTTACATTCTTTGGTCTTGCTCTGGTTATTGTACTGAATCCTCTTGTGATCACCAGTATTTATGTAATCTCACTTGCACTGAGCAGGTTCCTCTTGTGACAGGCAGCAGATCTTGCTTTTACGGTGTAGTTCAGTTAATATTTCCTGCAGCTGCTTTACCTCAGCTCCTCTGTGGTTCTGCACCTTGTATTACGTTTACAGACTCACTACAGGAAAATATAGCACCTGCAGACGAGGCAGGCAGTGCTTTGATCAAGCAAGAGGAGCTGCCTTTCACCAGGTGCAGGTCCTGAGAAAAGCACAAGGCACTGGCAGACTGAGCCTTGTTAACTCACTGAGTCTGTCTCTATTTCTGCCACTGAATTTGGGGGTCACCAGTCATCTGACTTCTGCTGCATTGCCTTTTCAGTCACACTGAACAGCAAGTTAGTCCTAAACTGTTTCTGCAAAGCAGGTGGGTCTCCTGGCTGGTTCCTTGGATAGCCAAGTCATGCAAGTGAAAATGAACCCAGTTCACAGCCAGCCATGTCTAATGCAGCCCTGTATGTAAACAGATGTGTAAGGCATATGATTTCCACTTTCTAAGGAATATTTGTAAACACCTGAATTTTAGGGTAGTCATGGAAACACGCACTCAAAAGAGTTCATCACAAAACTTCGAACTCTTATTTATTTGGATGAACGCATCCAAATCCTCTTTTGCTGAGCTCTGCCCCAAAGCCAACTCCCCCGGGTAACTGTTTTATTCTCTGTTAAACCACTTGTGTTTCTGCCGGTCAGTGCTGGGACTTATTTCTCTCCCCTTCCTCAAATGAACTTTGACAGTAGCTCAAATGAATGTTTTCCTTCTCATACAGTTCCTCGCATACCTCTGCATCATAAACAGACTTTAAAGCCTTAGGGACAACTGAATCTCTTAATCTGTTCTAATCTCAAACCCAGACCACAGGCTGTCATAGCATTGCTCCTGCACAGGGCACAGCTCCCTGTCTGCCTGCTGCATTCCCCTGGGAAGTTCTCTCATCCACTTGCTCCTTGGAGCACCCAGCTGCAGAGGGGCTGCACGTGTTTGGTGCTCCTGCGTGAGGGCAGAAACAGCAAACCTGCTGCCACAGCTGAAGGTGTTCAGTTAAGAATACAAGGGCAAGGGTGATCTGCGGGGTGGGGGAACTCTTCCATATTTAGCTATTTGAAGTTGACCTAGGGCTTAGATTTTGCATGGTGGGGAACTGGTTTTTGATGATTCAAGGGGGTTTCTTTTAATAAAAGTTAAAAAGTTGAATCCTATCATCCTAAAAAAATTTATAGAAATGTTACTTCTTGACTTGTGTTCTGTCCCATAAAATCTGGTTTATTTGAGGACAGGCAAAGTAAGATGTAGTACAAAAATGTCACTGAGCTAGCCTAGCTAGAGAGACTTTTCTGCCATGCTTTTCTAATTCTCTAGCTTATTATTTCTAATTTAACACTAACTTAATGCAAAGGATGTGTTCAGGGACACAGCTTTCTGGTAGGAATAAGAACTGAATGAGTTTTCACCACTTTCATGCAAGTGACAAAAAGTAAAAGAGGGTAATTAAAATTCAGCTCTCATTAAAAAAGCAGGAGAGCTGCCATCACATGTGCATGGCTCAGGTTAGCCATGAGACTCGTGCATTCTTATGGCAGATATTCACATTATTTTTATCTGGAGTTCTATCATTGTTGAGCTGTAGAAAGCCTCTCAGTTCTCCATCCCACACCATTTTGATGACACACTGGGTACAGAAATGGTCATGCTCTTGCTTCCTTTCTCATTTAGCATAAGTAGCCTGGCTTTTAAGTTTAGAAGAAATAGAATTATTTCCTGTTAGTAAAGCCAAAGGACTATGTCTAGTGCAAGGGGAGATGGTAAGTCTCTGTCATGGAGTAATGTAATGCATTAACTTTTATATATTAACTTTATAACTCCACTGTCTTCCAAACTTTTTTTCAAAAATAAAATTATATGTTGTCTGCATGCTTTAAAATAATTAAGACTAGAACATGAGCTTCCTTGGTAAGTATCCTGGATTGCCTCAGTTTCACTCTTCTCTGGTATTCTGTGTCAGGGTAGGAGACCTCTGAGCACCCCCAGAGCTGCTGTTTTGCTGTGGAACACAAGTCAGTTGAAAGTTTGCTGTTACACTCCTGAAAGTGTGTAAAACACCCCATCTTGCATAGCCTGAGGATCACTGTGAACTGGCAGGGTTTTTTCCAAGGATCTAGTCTTTCACCATAGAAAGTCCCTCTTCAGGGGGAGACTTGCTACAAGGAGGATTCAGCTTGCCACTGAACATTGCAAAGGGAGTTGAATCCCCCTGAGAACTACCTGCTCTTTGAGTCTGCATGAAGTGGAGCAGTGCTGGTGGCCTTTCAGTGTCCTTTAAAAGGACCAGCTGTAATTCCCCTGCCATTCAAGATTTGCCCTTCTTGGCTGTAGTGGGAACCAAGCATCTTTGGTTTTGCTGGCCTGCTCCTAGTATTTCCTTTCTGAATTGACACAAGCAATGATCAGTGTAACATGCCCCACGGAGTGCTGTTTGTCCCTTTCTGGGAGCTGGCTCCTCCTAAAGGATTTGAAGAAGCGGAGGCAAGTTCTTTTCTTCTTTACCTCGGTTCAACTTGATGAATTCAGACGTAAACTGAAAGCTGAATTTGCCTTGACACATATAGTTCAGATTTTATGGAGATCCTTCCTTCAGTTAAAATTCAAGTTGCAACCAGCTTTCTATTTTGAAGCACCTTGCTGGATGCTTCTTGTCCTTCTTAGGAGGACTCCGTGCAATCTCAGCATTATAAGAGACACAAAGAAGGATGTGCTTCTCTGAGAGGCTGACATGATTGCGGATTGCTCTGTGCCATCTCTTATTTTCACCACATGCAGCATTAAACAGCAAGTTTTGCTGCTTAGCTGTTTGTAAAAAGCTATTCTTATCCCTTCCTACTTTTCATTCAGACAGTGTCTGAAGAGGCTTTCCCTGGTATCATAATGACGGTATGGAGGTTCTTTCCCAGTCCCTGTGATCCATATATAGATGGCCCTTCAACAAAGGACAGGAAAAACCGCGAAAACTTCTTAGCATTGCACTGCCAAATAATGGTGGATCATTGTTTTTCACTTTCTTTTCCCCATGTGAGATCTGCTTTGTTGATGTTTGGTGAAATACTTTAGGGAAGTATAGTTTTCTGAGGGGAAGACTGGATTTAATTGTGATTTTTTTTTTTTTTAAATGGAAAACCCCAAAGAACCCACTAAGTAAGAGAATCAAGAAATGAAACCTCTTTCCGTTTTTTTTTGTTTTGTTTTGTTTTGTTTTGTTTTGTTTTTTTGTGGGAAATTTTCTCTTTTCTGTGAAGTAACCCTTAGAGTCATGAAGCAGGAGAATGGATTTTACAAAATTTTCTCCTGGTGCTTCCTCTTTGGTTGTAATTCTTCCAGAGACAGGAAGGCTAAATCCTTGTGATTTCAGGAGGTATGGTAAAGACCCAACAGCAGATACGAGGTACCACATAGTTCATTAGAAAGTTGAGAAACCTCGCAATTTTCAAAGCCTTGTATCTCTGTGGTTTTTCTCTCGTCCTGAAAGATCCCATACTTCTTACTCAAAACAGTGGAAACCTCCCAGAGCTAAAGCTTGTGACAGGATTTCTTCCATTTAGAGTTGCAGTGTGAGGAGTTACCTCTCAATCTCTGCTAAAATCTGGACTACTTTGTGCGCTTTCAGTTCTGAGAGTTGCCCTTTACTTCTACTTCATTCCGAGATGGAGCCCCAGCCTGGCACATCCCAGGAACTGAGTGCCATTTCCACAGCTGAATCCTGCCCTCTGCTCTTCTTAGCCAACTGGTGGCAACCTTAGGTCAACTCTCCCTCCTCTTTACGTATATACCGTCAGAAGTCATTCCACTGATGTCTGCTCCATTGTAGTAGTATTAAAAAGAAAAGAATCGTATGTTTAATGTAAATGTGCATTTCTGAAGTAACACAGACTGAGAGCTTGAAAGAAACGTCTGAGTATGGTAGACCACGTGGTGTAGATAGTGGCAGTAGCTTTTACTTTCACAAAGAGTTACGAAGATACCTGCCACTGGGGTTAAGTCCTTTAACAGAAGAAGGCTCTGGCACCATAAATTGAGGTAAATGCTTTCTTTTCTTCTGGGAAATTTTGTAAATAGTAGCTGAAAATAATTTGATTTCATGAAATACAGGAGTTGACTACACATTTCTCAGGAGCCTTTTACATATGCTTTGGTGTGGAATGTGTAGTAATTATTTTCCAAACTCTCTGTACCAAAAATAAAAGAGAATATGATTCCTTTCCAGATAAGCAGAATTACACTAAACAGAAGTATCTGCAATTGCAGAGAATAAAGAAGAACATGTTATTCATATTATTAGAATATTTCATAGAAATAATGATGGAATTTGTTTGCCAAGTCAGTACTGAACTTTTCAGGCTCATGTGCTAAGGAGTTCGAGGCTGGCCTAAGATTGCCATGGGTAATTGCTGCAACTAGCTTTGCTCACTGGGAGGTTTGTTTTCCCAAGGCAGTTCACATGAGCCCATATTGTGGAGTTGCTGTCCTTGTTCCTTATTTAAGCCATGCCTACACGGGACAATATGCCACCAGCTGTAACTGTTCAGAAGCACCTTTTCCAACACACAGGGCCAAGTCTGGGCTGAGCCCCACAAAATCGATGAGTGCACAGCTGAAGGAGGGGTTTGTAGTGAAGGCTTGTCTGTAGTGTGATTATTTAATTTATTAGAAGAAAATAATGAGATTTACATTAAAACTCTATGTGCTCTGACCCTCGCAGTTTCTCTGGACACCAACTCTGAATGAGATGGAGCATAACAGAGGTCTTGAAATAACCTTTACACAATCAAATAGGAAAACAAAACTAAATGATCCCCAAGTAATAGGAAAATGTCCAGAGCATGATTAATACCTCAGTTGCAAGATAAGGCACAATGCCATTGGACACAGCAGTTTATATTCAATTTCTGGTTTGTGGACAGAGCTGGACTTCAGGTTATATGGTATGGGCTTGTGGTAAGCACCCACAATATACCTTGACAGAAAAGGTGCATGCAATTACTGCACTCAAAAGCAGTTTTAGAGCAATCATTGAGCATTGCTGCAAAATTGCAAGTCTGGCAGCAAAAACAAGGTTGGTAAAGAAATCCAGTGTCTGCCCTAGCCACCTTATTTGGCCTTTCTTAAAGTCAGACTGAGCTCAGGAAGTGCAGACTGGAGTTTGATATGAAATGCTGGACACAGACAGTAGGGATTTAGGAGAGGACCACAGCTTGAGTGAAACACATGGCTGCAGTTTACCTGCCTGGTTAATTATCTAACTGCTTTTAGCTGTTTGCCATGAAAGTTCACACGGATCTGACCATTCTGTACATCCACCTCCTGACATCAGGACAGAAGAGTTATACCATGTATAGAGGCAGGAGGAAGGCAAGCCTTACTGGGGAGACCAAACCGCAATTTAGATGGATTTTAGAAGGGTGAAATCAATTGGCAAAGTTTACTTAAGGGCCAAGATTTCACAATATACTTTCTTGCCTTAATGATCCCAAATAGGTACTGTCTAAAGAGTGAAAGCAAGCTTAACCCTCAAAGTCAAATTAGTCAATCATTACCAAGTTACTTCAGTTGCTTCAACACTGGCATTCCTCCTTCCCAAGCATATACAGGGAAAAAAACCCACCCAGTTTATTATTATAGACCAATGCCATTTGCACAGGATAAAAAGGACACGTGCAGTCCTTCTGACTGTCCTGTAGCAGTAACAGATGGTAATTGAATGACAGTAATCAGGCAGAACCTGTTTACAGAGGGGCATTAGAGTAACAGGGGGCTGGACTTTGTTCATATTTGCAGGTTTAGCTCTAAACAAAGCTGCTGAAAGCCCTGGTCTTTACATCCCAGCCAGCCTGAGGCGAGGGCTGTGGGCAGGCCTGGCATGATGGCAGAGCTCAGGTACGAAGGCTCACTAATTCCTGCCTGTGTCCCTGCATGGCTCACTGGGTCCAAGTGCCATGTGAGGGCACTCACCAGATGAGCAAGAGGCAGGGAAGAAGAGGATGATTGACTAGGAACAACTCAGTAGGTGCCCTCTGTTGGCTCAAACACCTTCAGATACTGACAATGGACTTGCTTATTGCACTCTGCTGGCGCTCTGGGCAATATGGCCAGATATGGTCCATTATGGCAGATTTCCATGTTTCACTTTGTGGATGTTTATTTTAATACACAATGCTGAGGTTGGATTACTAAACTCAGAGATCAAAGTACTTGTTGCTCACATGTCACAGCATGATCAGGTGGTATTTTCCCATGTGAACTGCATTCAAGTTCTGCACAAATTAGGTCGGGGAAAAAACAGGAGGATAGCTCAGTTACTGCAGCATGCGCCAATTTAGATCCTTTAATGAGTGTGGCCAGTTGTGCAGATGAACTTTATGATATGAATATTTTTGTGAAAGTGTTGACAGCTCTTGCAATAGCTTCCTCAGTTTTGCAAGTCTTTTTGCTAACACTCTGCCTGCTGGAATCAGGAAGCAGAATGAAGATAGAAACAATTTTTTATTTTCCAGAAAGAGAAATAACCATCACAAATGCAGAGAAACACCTAAAGAAGCAACCTTAAAATTTTGGAAATACTCAGAAAACAGTAGACACAGGAAAACAACCTATAAGAAGATAATCAGCCATTTTAAAACTTAATTTTCATTGCATTTATTTTGGATCCCTTCTGAACTAAAATGAAGATGGAAAAGGTAGAAATCTGTGGTAGACTGAAAATGGGATATTTCGCTTCATATCTAAAGTGAATATACTGGCATATGTGCTGGTATTCATGACCCTGACTTCTAAGATGAAGCCATTTAGTTGGGCAGCACTTGCAGATTTTCATGGGAGTGTTTCAAGACTGGGCTGGATGAAGCCTTGAGTGACTTGGTTTGACCTCATGGCTGAGCCTAGTTTCGGCAGGGGTTTGGGCTAGAGACCTCCTGTGGTCCTTGCCAGCCTGAGGAATTCCATGAGAGGGAACCAGCCAGTGAGACTGAGTCAGGCTGTGGGCAAGCTTGGGGCAGACAGCAGTTCTCAGAAGGGATGTCTCAGTAGAGCGGCAAAAGCAGTTGCCATTCTCTAAGGGCCAAGTTCTTGGTGAAATACTGCTAGGATTTACAGAAGGATGGTGGTGAAAAAATAAACTTTTCCTGTGCTGGTGTCTCTCCTACAATCTTCTCAAAATCATAACCTTCCTTCCTTTGGTTCCTTCTCCTCTTGTGTATGGGAAAAGACTGAATATGCTCAGTTTATTTAATCAGTGCAAATTTGGAGCTAACTCATATCAGGTGCCTCAGCATACTTGAAAAGGTCCAGTAATGCCTGACAGATGTAATTATATGCCCCTTGCTATATTGGAGGGCTGAGCTTGTGGCAGGCTGAAATAGACTTCAACATGTGGCATTAATAGCACTTCAAGATTCCTGGACTGCTTTTGCACAGATGTTAAAGGGTCTTTTCAGCTGGAGAGGGACAATCCAAGGAGCAAATGTACATTCCGTGTTTACCAAGTGAAACCTATCATGACAATCTCTTGCTCATTAGACTGCAGGCAGAAGGGCCCATCAGAAAGTATATTTGGTTACTTCTGTTATCACTATAATGGTACCACAGTTCTTTTTCAAATGGTCACTTCAATCAAAACAATTGGCCTCCTTCAGTGGAAGCCCAGCAGCTTTCAACACCGGAAAGAAGAATTATTAATTCTGTAAACTAAGACATGAAAAGCAGGGTAGGACTATTTTTAGTTTTGGTTTCCTCTGAATAGTTTAGAGGTTGAACATCACATTACAGGGTGAAAAGATCAAGGTAGTGTTTTTTTTGTTTGTTTTGGGTTGTATGGGGCTTTTTTGGCACCCCACACTGCTACTAAGCTATAAAGCAGACAAAGAGGGGACTTTGCAGCCACCTCATGAACTGCCCTGAAGACTTTTCTACCAACCAGGAAGGTCATTAAGCATCTTCAGCTTCAAGCATTACTGAATGTGTATGTCTGTGTATGAGGCAAAACCCTCAGTAGTCCCAGTAACCAGTAGTTAAGGTACTGTATCTTCATGAGAACAAGTAAAGTAGATGGAAAAGGGTGTGGGCACTGTCCGTAGGAGAGGCAGGAGCCAGGATTTTTGTTACAGCCAGGCTGTAACTTTGTGCTGACGCTGCTGTCACAAGAAGAGCCCTCGCCATTCCTCATTTGTTGATTGCTTGTGTCCAGGCCCTCATGCCCCTCTGGTCCCTGTCTTTCTCTGCCCCACGGAGGTTCTAGGTGGGAAAGAGTAGGCAATGTGGATGTGAAAGCAGAAGGGTGTGGTGGGCAATGCTTCCTTAGAGGTGCTACCCTGTGCTGTGTGAAGTAAAGTCTGGGAAGGAGAAGAAGTGATAAGGAGCTGGAGGGGCTACGGGTGACTTTGAGGAGGGTGAGTGGCAGACTGGAGAAAGAGGTCTGACAACAAGGTGGAGAGGGGCAATCGGTGGGCAAGAATGGGGTTACATCCTGTAGTGATGGATGACTGTGTGAGCCTCCAGGGTGCTCTGGGCTGACCATGGAGACAGGAGCCCATCACAGCTGTTTTGTGGCGTCGGGAGAGGAGGCTGCACACAGGGGGAAAGCACTTTTGGAATGGGTGGGAACTCAGTGCCAAACTGTGGCCAAACTGCCTCATAGCAGCCAACCTTCCCAAAGCAGAGCATCACTGGCAGTGCACTGGGAAGCCCCTTCCCCTCCCTGCTGAGCTGAATTCAGCTGGCTTTTCCCAAGGAAATCAGTGTTGTGACACCAATTTTACAGGCCGAGAACTGAGGTACAGGTTGCTGAGGGGTCTCACCAGCCCTGAACAAGCCCAGCTCCCAGCCAGCGCTGTACTTACTGGGCTGCAGACATGCCTTTTGCCTGCCAGGCTCCTGACATTGTTCTTCACTAAGGTACCAACACAACTATTCAGACCTTTTTTTGGTATGCTTTCTGCATAGCCTGACTGTCAACTCTGCTGTGGGACTGTGAGGAGAGTCAGTTTTTCCAGTTTACTTCAGGGGACTGTGTTCCTTTATTGTTGCATGATGGAGCGTGTGATTGAGGCAAAGTAAGAAACTGCTGTCAACTCTGGGCCTGATTAGCCTGGAAAAAGCAGAAATGTGCTGGAAAAAATAACAGCAGTTATCAACACCCTTGGGACAGAAGATCCCTCTTCCATTCTTTCACCAAAACTGGCTGATTCCATCTCAGTTAAGCAAATCATATATTTCAGTAGCAGAACTTGTCCAAGACTACTTTTTTTTCAAAGATTAGCCAAGTGATGACTTAAAGTTCGTGTATTTTTAGCAGGGGAGACTGGAAAAGCTGAATATGTAGTTAACCTTAAGGTTCAGATTTTAAGGACTTTAATTACATATAAGGAGGCCTCTCGGCATGCAGATAGTATCCTGTTTTCCGCGTAGTAAATGACTCCTGTTCTGTTCAGCAGACACCTTGCCATTAAAGAGAGCAGGCTGAGGAACATTATCTTTCAATGCGGTTCCTGTTCCTGCCTATAAGATGTAGAGCTACCCTAGTTATCTTCAGATTAGCCTCTCAGACACAGATAACAATCTGTCTGCATCACCCATGGCCCAGCATGGGCTAATTTCCTCTGTTTATGCATGTTTCTCATTAGACAAAAAAGTCCCTCATCACCTATGCAGCTTCCTGGTGTGAAAAACCTACTACCCCTGAGCAAGCCCACCCCACGGCATGGGATAGCTGGGCAGCTCTGCCCCAGCCCTGGCCCTTCAGCTTCGGGGGTGCCTTTTTGCTGCTTCTGCTTTCTGCTGGATCTCCTCTGTCTCCACAGGCAGGATGGGGCCAAAGGCCACCTCCGTGTGGGCTGTAATAAGGGCACAGGAGGCATGGCCTTTGTCTGGTCTGCTGTCTGTGGCTTGATTGGAGATAGAGACTGAACGATTTCCAGTCCCCTAAGGATGTCTAATCTAGACATTTTCCCAAGGTCAGCCTGCCTGCCAAGGATGAATTCTCCAGTATCCACACCACTATTAACCCTGAAAAGTGGGTTAGAGTCAAGGAGTTCCCGTTCAGGAGATTCCTCTGAACTAGGAGCTCAGAATTTTGGTTTGGCAAGAGCAGTGTCTGAGGGCCTGGGGATTATTGTAAAACATGCTGTGAGGACACATTTTATAAACTGTTGTGCAAGTTCATTGTTTCTCCTCTAAATGCAAGAATGCATAAGGAAAGCAGAAAGACTCACCAGGTTTGTCTCATGTGAGCTGAGTTCTGCATTGCTTTTACACACTGGTTCTTTTAAAACATAGAGCACTCTTAAAGTCAAGACACTTAAAGCACAAGACCCTTGTGCAGCTGCTTTTTCAAGACGTAACAGTGCCAGGTTTCCGTGTGGTTTATAAGTTGTTTTGGAAACATTCTGGTTGCTTAAAGCCGGTGGCTTTTTTTCTCTTTTTTTGTTTAAGCTCTCATCCTGAAGAGTTACCTCCCCTCTCTCCATACAAACACTTTCATTTTTACTCTAAGCTTTAAACTGATAGATTGTAGGGAAAGCCTGTTGGAAAGAAGCCCTCAGGGTCTTGTTAGCTTTGTTAATCCTCACTTTGGAATATTTTTTTTTGGCATATTTTTCACTCCCAAGAGGCATAATGCAAAATCTGTGTGTAATCAGAGCTAGAGACTATGCGTGCTGTTCCAGGATAATATTGTCTTACCCTACTCTGCTTAGTACCTTGAACATAACCCAAAAAGCTTACTGGTTTTAAAACAGCTACTCTAAATCAGTACCCATAATACAACTGCCCTTGTCTCAGTGATTAAAATGGACCAAATTATCATTTTTGTCCTTGGACAGCCTTTGCTATCTGAAGATTTTATAGGACTTAATAAACGAGAGTTCAGACTTGCAAATGAGGTAAATAAGACACTATTCAAAGTGAAGCGAGGGCATTAGGGACCTCATACTTTGACCTTTGAGTAGGACCCTCAAAGTCAGTGACAGTGCAATCTATTCCCCTCAGAAGTGGAAATCAGAAGAGCTTCTTTCACCAGGCTGGCAACTAGGTGGGATTGCAGCTCTAGGAAACAGAAATGTAATTTTTTTCATTTTTTTGTCCACCCTATTGACCTGTGGCATTTAAGAGTGAGATAATCCCTTTCATCACTCACCTCTGGAAAGTGTCTTGTTTGGAAAGGTCTTTCTTCCTGGAACTCTCTCATGCAGAATGTGGTTCTGCATACTGGATGGCTTCCCTTAAAATGCTCAGAAAACTTCCTTTTTCTATATTATTAACCTCAACTCTATGGTATTTCATGACGTATCTCAGAGCCAGAGAAATATACTTTTCTCCAAAGTAAAGGGAAGAAATGGGGTTTAATAAAATACATCTGTATGATGGCATATATTTTTCACATAAGGACTGATACTCAAGATTATCCATATGACCTGGAGATTGTTGCTAAAAACTAAACCCCTGGAATTTCAAATCACAGCATTGTTTCCTCTTACATGAGGCACAGGGGAGACCCTTTATGTATCTGAATGCTTTGTTTGCTTCACAAAGTTCTACCAAAGAAATTTGCCTTCTGAGAGAAACTTACGAGTATCTATATCCAGTTCATCTTTTCAGCCATTGCCCTCAGCCCTGACAGCTTGCATGGGCATCTGGGCAGCATCAGTCTTGTACTGCCATTGTAATGGACGAGTGGATGCTGAATGACCTGCAAAAATGTGACTTCTCCAGCAACGATCCCAGCACTGACTCAGCTGCTTACTGTGAGGACCACATCGATTGAATGTGTCATCCGACTCCCCTTGGTGTCCTTGGGAGCACTCTCAGTCCTCAGAATTTCAGAACGGCCACGTTTTACCCCTTTTCCCTGCAAAAATAGAACCTGTGTGGCTACGTCTAAAACTCCAGCTATACCTCATGTTGCCTTCTGGTCCTGGGAAGCCATTCTGGATCTCCGCAGTCTCTGGCTGAAGAGCCAGTGGACTTTCCACACACTTTCAGGTGTTTATTCCATATTTGGAAAGGGGATACAGGGTAAGGATCTAACAAGAAAGTCAAGTGCTTTGAAACCAAACAGCGGTTCTCCACACTGTGCCCTGCTCTTAACCCCTGAAAGAGCTGTTCTCAGGAATACGTTTAAGGGAAGCACCGAGGAACCGGGTTAGTTGTGCTTGAGGCACCCTCTCAACCCTGATGAAACACTGATCACTATGAGGAGGAAATAGAGCAGCAAAATGCCTGTAACACACTTCGGCTCGAGCATCCTGACGCAGAGACAGTGAGGCCAGGCAGCGCCAGGATTTTATGCAGAATTAAAGGCATAAAATCTTAGTGGGACACCAAGGTGCTGCCCATCTGCTTGGGTGGATGCAGATGAGCCAAAGTACAGTGGAGCATCCAAGACCGATGTGGCTGTCAGATGTGAGGACAGTTCTTTTTCTTAGCAACAGAACATGCACAGAGGGAAATAGTCATGTCTACTGAGTGTCCCCTCTACTCAGCCCCAGCTTGAGAAGAGTGCAAGGCCTGTGGTTTGCATCTTCTTTAATGGCATAATTTCATTCTGCCCCACATAATTATATTTTGTGAAAAACACAGTTCAAAAATAGATTTGTCTTACACTCTAGGACCGAGCTCATTAACACTTTATCGCTTTCATAATTCATTAGTTCCAATTTCCCGGTAACTGCCATGAGCAGTGACTTTTTTCCTCATGGCCAGAAAGATTAAACTCTGTAGGAAGCCATAAAATTGAAATCCTGTGAGAAATCATGAGTTGCATCCACAACAGGAGACTCTGGCAGAAGTTCAAACCAGGAAAGTTTCAGCTCTTCCTTGATGAGGGGGAAAACCCAGAAAAAACTGACAGTTTAATTAAAGAATCATTAGGAAAGACAAGAAAGACAAAACAGACCTAGGCTGACCAAGACTGTCTAGAATTGTGCAACCAAAAAGTAAACTACAGCTTAGACATCAGATGGAAGAAGCAGAAGCATCAGATCACAGAATAAATAAAAAGGCCTTGAGAAGAGAAAACAGATAAACCGTGACAGTGTTTTACAAGAACACAACACTAGAAGGCCATACAGTCCCATCCAGAAGGTCATCAAGAAACCACAGGAAACAATGTTAGGGACAGATAGCAGGAACTCTGAAACAAACAAAGCTGTTGCAGAAAGGTACCATAAACACGATAAGGACACAATATAGTCCGAATTTCCTTCTTTAGTAACATCCAGCTAAAGCTCTTTCTCTTAATACCATCATGAGCCAAGTGAACGATTAAGTGCCTGAAGGAGATTTGCATGTGGCTGGGGCACTGAAACAATAACCTGACGGAATTACATCACAGTCTTGCACATCACTGTAAAGCACAGCAGGCAGGACAAGCACAGTGTATCGTGACAGACACAACAGCCCCAGCAATGTGGCTACAGCAGGCACTGCAGCCCTCTATTGCAATACCCAGGGCTCATTCCCCAGGAGCAGGAAACTGCTAACCTGCAATAGCTAGGAATATCAGTTTCTGGGAGTGGGAAAGTTGGTAACATCTGCCTTGGAGTGTTCCCATCTTCACAGTGAGATTTACTTGCTGTGGGTAGCAGAACAGCAGCAAAACTGTCCAGTGCTGCTTACTGCAAAGGTCAGTGCAAGCAAGGTCATGGCAACTGTGATATCGAACCAGGGATTTATATTAAGGGAGGGAAACATCTCTTGTTAGGAAACTATGCATTTATAATCTTAAAGTAGAAACAGAAAAGTGGAACCACACCCATGATGATAAATCTCACAGTTTGCCAGAATCTGGAAAAATTAGAGCATCTGATGAACATCCAGTAAGGACTTCTGAGGATGGTTTTGTTCTCCATAGTCCTCTGTCAACATAACTACTGCAGAAAAAGAAATGCATATCTTTGACTTCAGATGTCTCTGAAGGATTACACAGATACCAAAACCAGTGAATAGGACTAACAGTGCCATTAGAGAAGAAGAAGCTGAAGTAATTGGGTCCCATGAGCCAATTAAGCAGTAAGATGGAAATTGGGTTGGCTTGTCCATGGGACCAGAACAACAGGATTCACAAACACAATTCTGTGGGGAAAAATCATGGAGGAAAGGAAAGCAGAATACTCAGTGACCCAAAGACCTCTGCATCTGGATGAAGAAATGGTGGGGAGATCTGAAGGGTAAAAGAAAAGTGAATACAGATTCCAGTCAGTACCTAAAGATGACACTTCAGAGGATGCTGCTGTTTTAAATGGATGGATGAGACAACAATAAATATCTATAGCAGTTCATAACCTGGCCATGTTCTGTTCACTTACTGAGTGGCACAAAGGATGCAAAAAAGTGGATGCTCCACAACAAACCACTAACTCATTTTGCTAATGCTTCTGTCACCCATCAAAAAAAAAAATCAATTAACTCTTATCTCTTTGTTTCAGACTGCTCAAAATTGCCCACTGTTCTACACATTTCCTCTTTTATTTCCTGAAGGTGACATTTTTCTATGGGCTTCTAAATATCAGGTAAAACTCAGTATGTGGCAATACGTTTTGTCACAGAACCCAGCCTATTTTTGCTCTTGCTTTTGATCATGTTCTTGACATTCTGCCACTGCTATGGTGAGCTGTAGCTATTTCCTTGCTCTTCAGGTGCCCTGGGTCTAATTTTACGAGCCCAAGAAAGGCGACTTTTGTCTCTGCAGTTTTCAGCAGGATTACAGCAGTCTGGTAGATGTCTGCTTGTAGATTCTGCAAAAGTCATAAGTTCCTATAAATGGCAGTATCACAATCTCTCCCTGAGCAGCAGTGCTTATGTCAGGGAAATGTCCCCAGCTACCCAGAGAAAAGCATCTCTTCCTGACTATCCTCTCGTAGCAGGGTGCCTTAAGGACAGTAATGGCACTGGGGGAGAACTACATTGTCCCCAACAGTCAGCAGAGCCCTTTTAGCTGTACAAACTTGCAATTTTCTCTGTCTTTCCAAGAATCAGATACATGCAGCAGGACCCGCTTAATGGTCTTCACAAAAGAATGACAACCATTGCCACAAGGGTTTCTCCTGTACCAAACCCATCATCTGCCATCCAGCAGCAAAGCACTACTTAGTAGTGTCAGCAGGTGTTTAGATAAAAACAGGTTAAGGAATAAGTACTATGGTTTCTCCAAGGAAGACATTCCTCACAAGGGATTGTGTGGCTTTGCCCATGGGTACTGTGCTGGGAGTGGGTACAGCAGACCTGTGCAGGCTGCTTGACACTGCCACTGTTCAGAATAAATTTGGGGCTGAGTATTGGTCCTCATGGTGTGAGTATCTCAAGTAAAGACCCATCTAAAGCACTATTCTTACTATTCTTCCATCTATTCTTACTTGTTCAGAGGCTGCCCAAAAATATCTCATGAGAGCTGTGAGTGTCTGTATGATGAATTCCAGCCTGCTGAGAAATATGCTTGGTTTTGTTACCTCCTGTGACCTCAGAGCTGGAACAGTCCAATTTGCATATACCACCTGCTGAAAACTTCTGTCCTTAGGTTCCAGCAGCTTTTTGTACCTAGTCTGCCTTAGCCATATAATTCCTGGTGATTGGTAGTGTTTTATGCTATTTGACTGTACATGTGAGGAGAAGTAGCTGTATGGTGGCAAGGCATTTGTATGTACTCCTGACATGGAGAGGTTTGGACCAGTATTTTTTCATCTAACATTCAAGCTCCCAAATGGCAGAGCTTCCTGGCACAGAAACAATCAGTAGTCCAAATCCAAGTGATTTGCTCATGTATGTGAACATGTACAGGTGCAGCTCAGGATGCCAAAGTGAACATGTGGTTCTTAACAGGAAAAAAGGCCCTTAAAACCATCATCTGTACAAAGGGCTTTATTTAATTGCTGGAGATTTGAGTGGGTTCAGACTCTTGGGGTTTAATTCATTCTCTAGAGCAGGACTGGGTTTTGTCTTTATTCTTGTTTCCTGTGTCAGAGCTGCAAAGCAGATGGGTTTCAAATGGGTTTCAAACTACAGAAATTTTTCATGGTAGATTTTTAATGAAAAATCCATGACTGAAACATGATTCTTATTATGGAAAAAGAAAAAACTTACCAAGCATGATTTTTCCAGTTGTGAAAATAAAGTAAGGTAAAGGGATGGTTTTGCTTGAAGTATATTTTAAACTCCACATTGCAGTCTGGTATCAGTGCACACACTGAGGTTAATCTGTTTGCGCTGATCCCACTTAAATTGATGTTAGGAATGACTTCTGAGAACTCCATGGCCCTTGTCTCTTTAAAAAATGCCTGCATTGGTGCGTTCAGCTCAAGACAGCAACCTGCTGGCCCTGGGCTAGGACAAAGGGAGAAGTAAAAGGAGGAAATGCCTTGTTTGGGGAATGAACTATGAAGCTGAACAAGAGACAGTCCTGAGCATTTCATTCCAGTGGGATTATCTACTGGCTGGAGAACAAGAGGCAGTACTCAGAGGCAAGGGAGAGGAGAGGCAGGTGGATGCCTCCCTCCTGCAGGTGCTGGAGACCCTGCTTTGTAGGGGACTAGCAGCCTGGCAGGCATGGCAAAGATCTGGAGAGGTTTCCCACTGCTGTGAGTCATGGCTGACTGAGGAAGCTGAATGACAGTAGCTGAGCTTCATGTCCACAGCTCAGAACCGCGGCCTAGAGTACAGCGTGAAGGAAGATGCACAACATCTGTGAGCACTGCCGTGGAGTGGGAGCTGGTGCCACTCCCCAGGGGCTCCTGAACAGTGCAGCTCGGGGGCTTCAGGTCTTCACCACCAGTAAGCAGTCATTTCTGAGAATCTACCACAGATTTCCTTGACCAACATCTCTTTGTGATGGTGTGTTGTGTACAAACAGGCATCATCTGTTTGTGAGACTATAAAGCTGAAGCAAAGATGAACATCTCACTCCTGTGGATTCAAGTCCTTCTCTTCGCCTCGGGTTATCAGTCAATGTGAAACTTTCTTCACTATCCCATGAACTTTTTCTAGCTTAACAACCAAAATCTCTATAATAGCATGTGAGATTTGGGCTACACAATGCCATAGCATGCAGTTATAAAGGAGGTCATCTTGAAGAACTCTGCAATATGGTATAGATTGTATTTTGCCACTTAAAGGAAAGTGTAGTCACTGAATAACACAATGGGAGGGAGAAGATAGGAGAGATACAAGTAGGCTGTGCTCACAGTGTCTGTGTGACCCAGGTCAGAGCCCACACACATAGTACTGAAATAGTAATTTCTTTTTCTTTGCTTTGCTTCAAAGCACTTTGTCCATCCAGACCAAACCAGATTCAAGCATGGAGAGTCACAAGGTCAGCCCCGTTTGTACTGCAGATATGCACAGCCCTAAAGACACAGAGGATTGTAATGAACCCTTTGGCTGTGACCTGGGGTTTTTTGTTCTTCATATTTTTTCTATTAATGTCACAACACTCTGATATCTTGAGCTAACTATTCAGAAAGCCAGGCTGAGATATTTCTTCTTTAGTGTCTCCCTGAAGAACCTCATTGCGTTTGGCCTCATTGCATTTAAAGCAAATTCTTTATGCTTCTTCATATTAGTCTTTTCTGTTTTTCACCAGTCCTGTACCTGGAAGGATCTGTCCTTGTATTTGAGGATGTCTTCAAACTGGTTGCCTTCTACTGTGTCAGTAGGTGAGTTGCATTTATTGCTTCCATGGCACAGTCACTTTGCTCTCCCCTTTGGACTGTCCTTCCCCAGTGTCCAGTCACAGCACAGACCCGACTGTTTCCTCTGGTATCCTCTAACCTGCCAGACCAGGAGGCATTTTTGATGCTAGTATCTACAACAGGGCCAGATCACCCAGTTTCTAGCCAGGTACACCGTAACCACAGCTGTCACTGCAGCTGGAAGCTTTGTCTGAAGTTCTATACACACAAAGGACAGAGGCCCAGAACAGGGGCTAGGAGGGCAGGGGGGAAAAAGGGCCCTGGATTAACCATTAATTTAAAGCAGCTTTAAGCAAACTTAGCAAACCTACTATTGGACTGCAGCCTGTGGGACACAGGCACAAATCACTTAGTCACATATGGGGAATCTCTCAAGGAGAGCAGTCCTGAAACAATGTATGTCCTTAAGCCAAAATTTAAAAATAACACAAAGTGTTCATTTGCTCAGCACAGAAATACCAAACATAATGGGCACAAAGTCATTTTCATTAGGGCAAAGTCTGATGGCAGCTGATGAGTCCCTGTGTGTGACTAAATCCGTGCATCTGCAGCCTCCTCCATTCTGTGTCCTTGTGCCGAGCATACTGCAGGGATACCTCCCCAGCCCACTTACCCCATCCCTGCTGCAGCAGGCCTGGTTTTCAGTCGGATTTAGACTTTCGACCTCCCCTATGTAAACTTAGATGACTCTTAAAGGAGCTATTTCCTTTTAAGAGGAAAAAGCAGATTCAGGATATGTTTACAAGGCAGTGTGCCAGTCACTTGGTTAGGTCACACAGTGGGAGCAGCCTATCTAGGCTGTGACACAGTGTGTGCCGCTGCCTGCCCAGCCAGTCGGATCCGCACTATTTTGAGGGCTGCTCCTGCAGCCAGCTGAGTTCAACACTGCTGGGCCACAACTCCTGCCCGCATGCAAGAGACCATGCCCTGTCTCACCCTCATCGGTTAAAAAATATTTAGCCATCTAGATGGGTACAGACCTTACAGAATGGGAATAAATTAAGCCCTGGACCTATATAAAGATTTCTGTCTTACCAAAGAAAAAAAAGAGCCCAAATGCAAAAGAGAATTGGGTGTTTCTAGTCAAATAGCTGGTGAGAGGGAAAATATGCTCACTTCTGCTTTCCTGCAAAAAGGATCATGGCTAAAGATAGAGTCTCAGAAAGAAAGAAAGAAAAAAAGCTCTTCTGTTAGTTCCTGTTACAGATGTTATTTCTAAATGTCAAATACACAGATGGTTCGTGTGATTTCCCAGGTCACTTCAAAAGACAAGATAAAAAAGGAATTATTTTCTGAGAGAAGCAGGTAATAAAAAGGTGCTGACATATCATTTGCAGGCAGATTTTAGGAGGTATTTGTGATGGTGAGTGGAGAGACCTGTTCTCAGGGATGTAGTAAAAATCATCTATGAATAGCTGGAAACAACTCAGCAGGGCTGACAGGCTCTTCTCAAAAGAAAATTTGGCCTGGACAGATTACTTTAGATCTTAACACCTGTGGGTAGCAGGTGACTTGGTGGCTGGTCTGCAAGCTGCTGCCCCATTAATAAAACCAGATTTTTTTGCTATTAGGGCAATGTCTTAACATTTTATGATTTTCAGATGTATTTTTCTACCAAAAAAAAAAACCTGAAGGGAACTATTCATGCATATAAAAATAATAAACAAAGAAAGCAGAAGGTCCATGGACCCTCTTCCTCTTTTAAACCTGATATCTGCCATGAGAAAAGTAATAAGCCAGAGATTAAATCTGTTTATGTCAAACAGTGTGACAACGGAATGCTCAGTGGTGCACAGAGAACCCATGGAGCACACAGTATATCAGTAAGGTGTGTATGTGTTAATAAGGGCAAAAATAGGCCCCCTGCATTCACGCCAACAGATTGGGCCCCTGGGTCTGCAGTCACATGCGTTTTTGAGGTGCACATTTGTGCAGCAGAGACCTCCCACTCCCAAGGCCAGCTTTTTCTATAATAGTTTGTTGCACCTTGTAGAACATTTTGTTTAAAATTTTTAATGTACAAAATGATCCTGCACCATTCCTTGCTACCTTTTAGGGACTGGCTTTTCTAGTCCTTGTTAGAATGGGAATTGAGGTAAGAACCTGAACAATTCACTGCCAGCCCAAGAGCTCCATTAAATTATTTCAGACTTAGGATGTGTTTCAGTGAAACTCACTAACATTCTCTGAGAAACTATCTTTTTTTTCAGTAGAAATACAGCATCTTTCCAGAAACCAAGCAGTTAGAAGTCTCAGTGGTATCCCTCAGAGCAGGGGGATATACATGGTTTTTCAGCATCATGCAGCACTTCATCATGGCCTGTCCCTTCACCCAGGGGTTACCTTTCCCCGGGAGAGGTTTGCCTTCCCTAATCCCTCTGAGTCTTGCCTTTTCCATGCCTTACACTTACACAGATTTTTAAAAGTGGAAGCAGAGTAGGGGGAGGGGGGTAAACAGAAAGAAAAAATACTTCAAATCCTTCCCACACAAAAAAGATTAGCTTTCCTAGTCACAGTAATTACCATTTGCAACACCAAACTTTTCATGGGAAGGTATTTCAACCTCTCTGGCCTCCCATGAGGTCAGAGGCATTCCTGCTCCTTTCAGAGGACAAAGCCTTGACACAGTGATCAAGTCAGTACCATGGCATGAAGCATCATCACAGAAGTTGGTGATCTCTTGTGAAATCCTAGCAACCAAGGCTGGCACTATGTCTCTAATGCTTTACCAGCTAGGACTTTGCAGAACAGGGCTGAAATTGTGAGCTAATCCACTCACTAAAACGAGTGAAATCTAGAGTTCCTAACAATTATGGGGTTTATCCTTTTGCTGTTTTTATATTGTGTTTCTTTTTACAGGGATTTGCTGCCCTTCACCCTGAAGCTGCCACAAGCAATATTAGAAGCCAGTAGCTTTCAAGACCTTGAAATTATCTCTAGTCTGGGGATAGGTAAGTCCCGTAAAGGAAGCAGAGTTTCACTCAGACCTGTGAGAACGATGGTGCCCTGCACAGATATAATGCAACTAGAAGAAAGATGAACTATTGTCTTTGGAATAGCTGAGGAGGCCTGAATGCAAGAGGAAGATGTTTATGATCTTTATGTTCATAGAAGGACACTGAAAAAAAGGCCACTTGCCCCTTTGGACATAAACTTCCACTTGGACCTCTATGCAGGGCGTGGGACTGACAGTCTTACTGTGGGGCTTTCGGCAGCTGAAGCATGGCACAGCCTCTCAGGATAGCTTACACACATGGGAAGCAGCTGGCGTCTGAGCTATATGGAAAACACCTTTGCAATTTCCCCTTCTGATGTGTAGGAGCAATACTGATGGAAGTGTGGTATTTTTGAATTGTGGTATTTCTGCTTCCTCTTGCAGGATTTCTAGTTGGTAGAGAAATGCATATCGTCCCAGCATGTTCTGTCGCCTTGCACTAATCAGACACAAAAAGGAATATTATTTTTGGTGACAACACAAAACAAGTAAATTTTAGATCAGATGTGTAAAGTTACAGAGATCGGAAAAGTAGTTTTGTTAACTAAAGGATGTCTCCTTCCTAATCCTTTCCATTTAACACACTCCACTTGAGACAGCTATTGCAGTTAGCCCCTCTCACGCTCCTCTGCTTTTCAGTTTTCCCCCAGGTGTTGAAAATAACCAAACAAAGGAGAAAGTTGAAGAGTTAGCACACTTAGAGATACTCACTAGAGCACTCTGGCCTTTAGGGATCTACTTTTGGATTTTCTGCATCATACCTCCCAAAAGATATGGGCAAACCCCACTGGTTTCAGTTCAGGCAGCTTTGTAGAATTTGACCACCAGATTTGCCTCTAACATTTTCACCATCCTCTATTTTGCGTATGTTCCGATTTGTCAAAACATCCTTGAAATATGGGTGTCCATCCAGCACATACTGCTTTAAAAAGGTACTTTACAACTTGAGATTACAAGTTGCAGACTATATTTTATTATAAGAAGTCTAAAAATTTGGTTTAAAATGTAGGAAGTGTATCATGTCAAATTTGAGCCAGGAGAGGATACCCTGATTCAGGCAACAGTTTCTAGCAACTTCTGAAAGGAAGGATTAGCTAAAGCACAAGCACCAAACCAATGTTGGTTGTAGTCTTCTTTCTTTCCTGTACTGGCGGTCATAAAAGTGGTGATGCTTGGAGGTTTGTTTGTCATGGTATATTGCATGCCAGGAAAGTTTCTGACAAAAGAAGAAGACCTGTCGTCGTGAGGTCGAGGTGGGTCAAAGGAATGACACATCTTCTTCCAAAAACAGGACCTTTATTGTACCAGAGGCTGCGGTTCTTATAGACCTGAGTATGGACACATGTCCAAGGACCATTGGTTTCTCTATACTTAAATAATTCCTAATTGGACACACAAACCACGCATGTCAGTAAACATGACTCATCACTTTAGAGACCAGATTTCCTTTCTAGGTGCCACAGCCTTTCCTTCCGTGCATATCACCCTGACACGTGCAGAAGGTTCCTAGCATAGTCCAATTATTCCACAGAGACCCCAGACCAGCTGGAGTCTCCCCACACAAAAACCCACTGTTGTGTGCAGTCTTCCTGGGAAATAATAGCTTTGTGGAGTGCCATGTTGTCTTAGTACAGTACAACAGGCTCAGCTACTGAGTAATGCTGGTCACTGCTTCCTGGCACAAAATTCTGTGGTTATAAATGGGTACACAAACAAGTGCTGCTCAAAATGGCAGTTCTGAAGGAAAGACAGCATTGTCAGAAGTTCTTGCTTGTTGCTTTTTATTTATTTCAAAGCGATACGTGTTTCAAAGGGGATAAAAGTCAAATGTCTGTTTGCAAGCCGAATTGTTCCACAGAGGATCTGGCTGTTCTGAGGATGTACTGCAGGGCTTCTAGTCCTGACCTTGCTGGTACAGAAGGCATTTTAGCAGAAGAATTAGCATGATTGCACTGCACAAAAAGTGCACATACCATCACAGACATGCCAAAGACTCAAAGAACTGCTTAATTGTCCCTCCCAGGATGCAAGCTAAAGGAAGAGCCAGGACAGCAATGGGAGATGATCAGATGACCTTCCCTGTGCTGGGAAATGTGGCTGTGCTGGGAGGTGTGGCTGTGCTGGGAAACACCTACTCTGAAGCAGCTGTGTAATTTGTGGTAGGACCATCTCATCTGGTCCTTCACAGTCTGAGCATTGCATTTTCATCACAGCGTCTTATCCTGACCACTACCGAGAAAAATTACCAACTTCCCTTTGGTAGATTGGTTAACTCACCATTTCCTCAGCCCATGAGACTTCACAGCATTATATTCTGACTTAAACAAGCAACTTCCACTGTCTGTCATTTGCTGATACCCAGTAGAGTTGGAGCTTTTAAGGAAAATGGTTCCCTAGGCACTCTTAGATGTGAAGGTGTTGGCAGTGTGATGCCAGTATGTGCAGTTGCATCTGTACTTCTACTCCCAAATTCCTTTGTCAAGAGTGCTGTTGTTCCTGAAAACACTTTTATTTTAAACTTCTTTCTTCTTCTCCTCTCATGGTAGGGAATCAGACAGTAAAGCTGTCCTATTGTCAGCTACCCTAATAAAACATCCTGACACCCTTATAAAGCTGAATTTGCCATGGACACTAGCCTGTGAGAGGCTAAATCAGCAATTTTATCCTGATGAGAACGGACTGTCTTTTAGTTCACCTCTTGACCTGATAGCTGCACCCTGTACTCAGCACTGAGGGTTATTCCACATGTGTGCAGCCCCAGCCCCTCTTGGGCCCAACATGTGATGTTTCAGCAGTGAGACAGGACTCACACCAAGCACAAGGCAGGGTTCAGGCATTATATGGCAGCCCTCTTTGTGTCCCCTGCAATCCACACAGGAGAGTGTGCTGCCAGTGTCAGCTCTGTTTCCAGAGACCAAGCACGCTGAAATAGTTAGGTATTTGCATCCTTGTCTTTGCAGGATTTTCCATTTTCTCCTTGTCCCTAAATCTGTGGGCATATGTACAGTCCTCATCCAATGCATATACTCAGAGGTTTATACCCGTTTCCTTGGTAAGAACACATGGGGTTTGCTGGATTCTATTTCCTGATGCTTTCAGTGGTGGACCCTGGATTAGCAGCTTTAAGAGTGACTAAAAGCAATCAGACTGATCAGACACACAGGTTTGAAACCTCATCTCTGGGGGAAGGGAAAAAGATTAAATGTAATACTGAATACTATGCAAAAGATGTAAAAATCCTTTGTGATTTTTTTTTGAAACCTATTCAAAGACAAATTCTAGTAAGAGATTTCTGGCATAAAAAAACGACTACTTGCGTCTGAAATGCCATCTCTCTTTTCCAGTCACAGCTGATGGCACTGAAGTACTTAACTATTCCTTAGTCCTTCATCATATATCTTTCCTGTATACAGTCTTTGGCATCACTTTTTTTCTCTGACACCTGCAGGCAGGTGAAAAATGGAGTGGGCATGACTATATATAATTGTCATCCAGAGTTATAGAATTTCATTGTAATTTTATTCTGGGAAAGGTGTTTAAAATCATATGTTTCTGGACTGGTTGTACTGCAAAGCAGGATCAGACCTCTGTGTAGAACAGACTCTGCCACATGAGCTTGCTGCATAGAAGAGTCATCTCCACCTGTTGTGCTCCCAGAGCATGTTGGATCCAGGCTGTGTATCTCACATGTAGGCTGTATGGCTCACCTTCCCATGGTGAGCAAGGGGGAGACAGAACTCACCTGGGATGTTCGCATCCTCTCCTCAGGCATCCACAATTATTTGGAGGGCAATGATCACTGAACAAGCCATAGATCCCTTTTCACAATAATTTGTATTCGTTACTTATACTGCTCACTGACAAGAAAGAGTATTCTGGTGAAGCTTCTGAGCTTATCCCCTGGTTTTAAGCATCTCACACACATAAAACAGACAACCTTTTCTTTACACTTTTTTGTGCAGAGGTTTGAAAGCTTGTGTACCATTTCTCTTAACAAAAGGTAGGTCTTCCACATTATCATTAGCAGCTAAAATTCTCTCAGAACATTTTTTTCATTCTTCCTTTGTTTCTTGTTGTATTTTTATTTTTATTTTTTTTGGTCAGATTTCTGGGATTCCTATTTAAACCACAGAAGAAGAGAGGAGTTATCTCACCTTACAAAAGAGCTAGAGAGTTCAAGATCTACCCACTGTTTTGCAAGTAGCACAAACCACTGCTCATGTGAAATTGAGCTGTCAATAGGAAATGACAGGCTGTGGTTTGTGAATCCTATTTTTATAGAAGAGTGCAGTAATCCTTCTCCTCCAGATGTACCTCCTCCTGAAAGCCACGCCGTGTGCATCGATCTCCCTGCTGCCACCATGCTCACTGAAAGAAGGTCGCCTCGTCGGCCCCCTCCACCTCCACCATCTCATGCTCTGGTTCAGAAATCTTCTCTGAAGCTCTCACAGGATCCTATAACTGCCTGTGAAGAAAACAAGCTGTTTCTTAAGCCACTAGGAAAGAGCATAGAGGAAATGAAAATTGAGGGTGGTGACAATAAAGAAGAAGAAAGGAAGGAGAGCTGCTCAGGCAGTGAGCCCTCGGCAGTGAGCCCCAAGAAGGGGACCCAGCCCTCTGTCCCCCCACGGAGGCGGCTGTGTGAGAGGACCTCGCAGGAGAGCTGTGTGGGTAAGCCTGAAAGTTGTGAAACGCTGAAAGGGGAAGGGACAGAAGAAAAACAAGATACAAGTACAGAGAGCAGAGATAAAAGGTTGCCATACAATAAGGCTTTAGAAATGCCTGGGGAGGTTCCCAAAAGGGCTGTATCACAGTTTCAGGAGACAGAGCCTGAACCTGCAGAGGAGAAGGAGGACATGCCTGAGATACAAATCAATGCCTTTGAGAAACGAAAGCCACCTCCTATCCCACCACCGAGAAGGAAGAGGCTTTCCCAGGTACCGAGGATCCAAAGCTCCTGCCAGCTGAAGCAAAGAACAGTGACAGAGTCGGCCACGGCCACAGCGCAGGCTGTGTGCAAGAACAGCCCAGCTACAGTGGCAGGTGGTGCCACTTGCACACATAAGACTGAACGAGGACATGGCCACAAATCTGTCAGCTCATCTGAACTGAAGGGTTCTTGCTTGTCCCTGGAGGACCCAGGAGGCAGCACCACAGCTCAGGCATCAGCGTCTGAACCAGACTCCTACTCCACCAGCAGCACAGAGGATGACATGGAGATGCTGAGTAGTTCATCCGGTAAAAAGACACACTCTGTGATCTTGGCCAAGGCCAAGAACAGGCTGTCCTTTGTGAACCTGTCCAATGTCTTCACAGTATTTTTGTCTAGTGACAGGAAGTTGCAGAAGAAGATAGTGGAACTGGCACAGGACAAGGATTCATACTTCGGCAATCTGGTGCGGGACTACAGAGTGTACAGTTTAGAGATGATGGCAAAGCAGAGCTCCAGCACAGAGATGCTACAAGAAATCCGGTTGATGATGACACAACTGAAGAGTTACTTAGTGCAGAGCACCGAGTTGAAATCTCTGACCGACACCATCTCCTACACGGAGGAACAGTTAGGTAGGTAACTGTGGTTTATTCATCCTTGGGCGTGATATGTGAAGGTGAGGAGGAGGAGGACAGGATTATGCAGACACAGGGTCTGCTTTACAGAATTGTGACAGAGTTCCTAAAAGCTGAGGGGTATCAATTGAAGTCTGCTCTATAGTTGCTAGCACTTGGAGGAACAGCTGTAAAACCTGGAGACTAATGAGGGGGAAAATCCCATTATGAACATTTTAAAGGGAAAAGTTTAAGCAGAAGAGATATGTGTCTGTGTGTGTGAGAGAGACATACATGTATGCATATATGCATGCACACTCATGCAAATATGAGTCCGTATAAGCATGCACACACAGAGATCACTGGAAACACAAAAAGTCAGCTTCCCCTTCTGCAGCTGCGTTCCCCATGGCCTTCCACATCCATTGCTCTGTTGTGAGCATGGAGAACTCTCTGCATGTGGCAGACAGATTAGGGGTCAGTCACAGTCTCACAGCGCGAGGGACAAGACAAGACTATGATGATTTTGAGTGGCAGGCAGGAGGAATCCCTTGTTTCTGCTCTGTAGGATTCAGAGTTCTGAAGTGTGTAAGAGCTGCCTGCTGCAAGGCTACTGCTGCTTCCAAAATGCAGCATTCAGCTCTTTGCCACAGACATAATTTGCCTTTGGGGAGTGAAAATAATGTTTTTAACTGTTTACAGGAGTTTCACTGCATTCATCTGCTGTGAGGGAGTAATGTGCTACTTCCCTCCTTGCTAAGGATTGGACTGGTCTTTTTAATGTACATCCATGAGGGAATATAGAAAGAGCTGTAGGATTTTTTAACACAGTCAAAGCTGTACAGCCAGAAAAAGTGTGCATGCATGGACTCACATGCTCTTGTGAGACTTGAAAGTGTTTCTTGAGCATCTGAGAACCAGTGCAGAGCTGTGTATGGATCCTTAAGCTGGTTTAAAACAAAGTGGGAGCTGGGAGACCCAGAACACAGCCAGCCACAGAAGTGACACGGGATTCTGAGAGATCTTGCAGCTCCAGTATTAGATGGGACCCGGCTAAGTGGTGAGCCAGGACTAAGAGGCAGTCTGCTGCCAGTCTCAGCAGGCCCTGCTGATGTCTTTCTCGTCCAGCAAAGCTTCAGATGATCCTACAGAGTCCCCAGCATAGAGAAGTTTTTCTTGAATGTTGGTTCTTGAAGTTGGAGAGGAGGCAGAAAGAAGTGTCCTTGTGCTTGGTGGAGCTGCATGTGTACAAGGATCCCACCACCCTCCCACAGACATGCCTGGTTGGATCTAGCTCTGCCCACTGACCGTTCCTTAACAGGATGATATGGCCCAGTCAGCCTCAGCCTGAGCCTCCTCTTCTCCAAGCTAAGCAAGCCCAGGTCCCTCAGCCATTCCTCACAGGACTTGTGCTCCAGACCCCTCACCAACCTCGTTGCCCTTCTCTGGAACTGCTCCAGAACCTCCATGTCCTGTTTCTGTGCTGACACTCCTGCCTTGAACAGGTTATTGGGACAAAATTTGCAGGTGTTACATAAGGTGCATAAGAAGTAAAACTGGAGGTCCCCTCTCCTAACTATGGCAAGGTGCTGGCAAAGGGTCTGTTCTGCTGTCTTAAGTGTGAGTAATTTAGAGTCACTGAGCAGTAAAGGTGAGAAACTTCTGACCAGGTGTTTGTGGCTGTCTCTGAGCTGGTGGCTACGGCAGATTTCCAGTCACTGAGAAGAAAGGAGTGCTTTGAGAATGCAATTAATTTCGTTCCAAAGGGAGTATCAAACAAGTCAGAGGGAGAGGGACATGAGATGAATCTCACCTGGGCATCTGTAAGGGCAGGGCTGTGAAAAGAAGCACAGTTATGTGAGGTTCCTCATCTCTCCCCAGAACTGGCTTTCCAGCTGCCTGATTGTGTCATGCTGGTCAGCTGGGAGTCAGGCAGAGAGAGTAGGAACTGCTGGTAGCAGAAGGTCTTCTAGAGCTTTAGTGGCAGAGACCGCACACTGATGTTCATCTCAAGCCCATCTAGGACTTCTGAAGGGTGTTGGTAATGAAATGTTTACTTTCTGGGATGCAGTTTCTCTTCCCTGCTCACAGCTGTGCAGTAGTGCTGCCTTAGGACTTTCACCTGTACTACTGTAGTGAATATTTGTTATGTGCTTTTATGTTCTCCCTTCTCTATGCAGAAGTGATTGCTGAGACGGCTTTGTACAAATGTGTCCTGAAACCTTTGAAGGAAACCATTAATTCTTCATTGAAAGAAATACACAACAAAGATGGATCTTTACAGCAGCTGAAAGATAACCAACTTGTGATACAAAACACAACTACCACTGACCTAGGCATCACGACCAGTGTGCCTGAAACAGTTGTGATGGAAAAGATCCTTCACAAGTTCACAACCATGCACAAGACCTACTCTCCAGAAAAGAAAATTGCCATCTTGCTGAAGACCTGCAAACTCATCTATGACTCCATGGCTCAGGGTAACCCAGGTACAGTGCTCCTGCTGAAATGGACCCTCATGGGTCCTTCTACATATGTCAAAGGAACAGGGTTTATGATACAGCTGGTGTGGTAATATTCACTTTGGAGGTAGCAGTGGTGGTTGATGTGTTTGGTATCGACTACCCACAGATTGCATTCAGAATGATATGGTAAGTGACCATGAAGTTCTCTGCACTAATAACAGGTATAAGGTGTTACCTGGTTAACTTTAAGCTCCATAACTCCAAAAACCAGATAACTGTGAGTATTTTGTGTGTCGTGTCCTTTTTGCACAGGTCTGCGTATATTCTCAGGCAGAATGCTAGTACTGTTTGTTACTATTCCTGATGCTTCAGTAAATTCCAAAAGCCACTGCTTCTTCAGTGTAAGAAAGTATGTGCTCTGAATATAAACATAACTTGGGCCTCAGGCCCACCACTAATGCACGCATTAAACCACTGGCCTGCAGACAGGTTGCATCTTTGCAGATAGACTGGGAAGTCTCTTCCTCCAGCAATCTGCCTTGCCAGTTTAAGAGCTTATTTTGTATACTGGTGGGCTGATGACCAGCCATGCATAAATCTGGAGAGAAGCCAGATTTTAAGGTGCAATAACCTGCTCAAGAACTCACAATCTCCAAAGGTGTTTTTAGCTGTTCTGCTTTATTTTGTACTGGCAACACTTGGAGCACTTGGATACACGTGGATTGTTGTATTCCTGCCGAGTCTTCTCCTCAAGGTCATCCTTTTTATAGTAAGCAGCAAGGTTCAATGACCAGTCTAGACACATTAACAGCAGAGTAAGAAGCCACCACAGGGCTGAGCCTTAGCTGCAGGGGGGACAGGACCTCTCACTGTCTCTAGGTATTATGAGAAGATTTGGACATATGTAGGGGAATTTGCTGTAACTTTGTTAAAACATTGTGCTATGTTTGAAAATAAATTTGGTATAGAACAAGGACTTGCAAGCCTAATTAAAACCCCATAAGAGACATGGTCTCCTTCCGATGCTGGTGGTATGTTATGTATATATCGCACCGTAGCTCAGGGCTGGAATTTCTCTGTTGAAGGAAATGCTGTTGTTTTATTTTACACAACAAAAATGAGGAGTCTGGGAAATAATTCAAAAAACCCTACATGTTTTATAATATTAACATTCATGAAATCAGATGATTTCATTGTGGTTTGCTATGCCAACCAAAGCACTTCATTTCAGCTTGTTTCCTCATGTTGAGCACTATTGCCAGCAGGGCGTAGTTCAGAAGCTGGTTTCAACCCTATGCATCCCGTTCCCTATCCATTATATATGATCAGTGATGCATGTTAGCACCTGGTCAGAAGAAAACCAACCTGGAACTACGGCAATGTACCCCAAAGCATTCAGAACAGAAAAAGAGATTAAGGGGAGGAGAATGCTACAGTCTAACTCCTGGAAAACAGTGGACTTGGAGAGATGTGGAAATGCCCTGTGGACCCACTTAGAAGTGAAATGTGTGAAACCCCTTTCACAGAATGAACTGAGCCCACATCACTTTCATTTTCCATCTGGCAGAGACAAGTATTCAGCAACCTGAAATATTTCTCTGTCAGAGATTTCCAGCTGGTGGCATGCAGAAGAGCACACTATGGGCTGCTCAGACCAGATTTCAGCTGGTAGGAATTCTCCTACTGCTCTCTGCCCATCTCAAGAGCAACAGCAAAGGGCCCCTTTTGCTTTCAGCCAGCCATGAGACAGCACAATGTTCTTCACACAGGAAGAACAGAGACCATGCTCAGCTTCCTGTGCAATAGCCTCTTCTTTTGGCTCCTTTTCCTCGCTGCTGAATTAGAAAGTTCCCTCCTCTTCCAAGAGCAGAGCAGGTGGAACATAAAACCAATCACTCTCTCTGCTGCAGGACCAAAATCAGTCTACCTCTGTCAGAAAAATTATGTTTGATAACATGGTAACTACTTATGTTGTCTGGTTTAACTAGCAATTTGTCAGCTCAGCCCAGGTCTTTATTCACTTTAGGATGACCATAGGATAAGCTGACCTAAGAATACCTCAAAGCAAAGTGCAAATACCACCAAATTAAGTGCCTTTTTTTTTTTTTTTTCCCCAGTCCCATATGAAAATGCAAGGTTTTTAACATTTTGAGACCCATGCACAGCAGTCCAGGTTTGGCCAGGGTACCCCAAGAGGTACCAAGTATTCTTTTAAACTAAGGATAGTCTTACTCAGGAACATCTGTGCCTGTGTGAGTACCCATCTTTGCACTGCTGGAAGAGCCATGAAACTTTGAAGTCCGCCTTGTCTGGCTCTGTGTATATCATGACATTTTAAGAATGGAGGAGATCTTTGGTTTGATTGCAATTCACACTGAATGAAAAAACATGACTGATAAACTGGCTGTGCTTGAACTCCTTGATATCTGTCACTAAGAACTGAATGGGTCAGATCCTCAGCTGGTTTAAACAAGCATTTCTTCCTCAAGCTGAGGGCAATCTACTTGTGGGTCTGATTTGTCACAAGGAATTAGGAAGGAATGTTCACAGTCTTTGTCAATACACCTTTCTCCCAACAGGCTGCTGAGTACAACTACAAGATAGAGTTGAAACAGGTCTAATTTATAGGTACATCTAGCTGTAGGTGGCCACCTACAGATGGGTGTCATACCCAGCTTCTCATTACATACACTGGGGAATCAGTCAGTGGAGTCCAGGCGATTCATGTGGCTACATGTAGGGTTCTCCTTTAGGTTGAGATGCTTCAAGACAAACTTCAGTGCCAATATTGATTAATTCATTACAGGCTACAAAAGGGATTTAGGAGTACTGGTTCAGATGCTCATATGTACTGTGAAGGCAGTGATATTAGTAAATGAACTCTCCCCAAAGGGACAAGTGTGGTAGTATGGAGGTGTCTCACTAAGCTTTTCCAACTTATATGTAAACTTAAATAACAGCAACATACGCCTCCAAGAATGTGACCTACAACTTGAAAATATGTAACCTGCCTGCTAAAAATACTAGGAGTAGCTAGTAGGAATAAAATGCATTAAAATAATAGAAAAAATAGAGTTTGGAAACCCATCTCCCACAAAAAGGCTTGCTTTTTTTTTTTTTTTTTTCCCTTTATTTTGTCTGTGCACTAGAAAAGGCAAGAGGTAGGGTTCATGCTTCTCCTACCTTTGGAAAGTGCTCCACAGTACCCAGAGGGACAGTTGGGCACATAGCTGCTTTAAGCAGAAGCACTGTAATCTCACATGGAAAAATGACACTTATTATGTATCTTTCAGAAATACCTTTACTCAGACAAAATATTAAAGGTATATTGTGTGGTATGAGTAAAATAAGAGTCTCTGCTTTTCATCAAAAACACAAGTGACACTTGCAGAGTGAGGAACAAGATGCAAATCTGCAATATGTGTGGTGTGTACTGGCACCTTCTGCCAGTACAGGCCTTCTGCTGCCTGAGAGCTGTCACTCTGGGGAATAGAACTGATGGAAAAGCAAAAATAGAGCAGCAGTAGGCATTGGTTTATAAAGGAAAACTGTGAGACAATCAGGTCAAATTTGGTCAGTCACTGAGTGAGGAAGATGAGGCATGGAAAAGCTCTAAGTTTAAGTTGGAAGTTTGAAAGATGGGCAGACTGCTTTCTAAGGTAATTTGGGAAGAACAAATAGAAGTACAATTTTCTTATTGCAATATTTTTAACTTGTGAACTACCTAAGATTATGAAGCTTCATGTTTGGATTATCTTTGAACTGCACGGGGATCTGGAATATATAGTTCAAAAGTAGTTCTGTAGTCTGACGGAATTGGCTAGGTGACTGGCCTTAAAACATCATAATTTCTATTGCATAGTTTTTCATGGCCAATGCTTTTGGGAAAAGAGGATAGATAGGACATATATTCCATTGGAATGTTTCTCTCCCTTAGCTTTATCAACCTTTTCGTTTGTCAACCCTTATAGAAATGAGCAGACAGATATTAAGTGCTCTGATGCACTCCTGTACTGCTCTGCAGTTGACAAAGGTATGTGTCTTCAGTGGGATAGCTGAGCTTGTGAAAAGGAAACTGGACTCAAATACATCAGCAGCCAGCATGGAACCCATCCTAGAAGCTCCTAAAATTAAGTCAGAGCAATCCCACCACACTGCTTGTTATCACGTCTCACTTCTGAGAAGGAAAATAAAGCTATACACAACAGTTTTACTTTGATATCTTTGGGAAGAGGTTACTTGATTTAAGTTCCTATTAACAAAGACTGATGGACTGGAGACTTTGGGGTTTTTGCTAGCTAGGACAATTTCTACGTTTGAATCAAAGAGGTAGTGAAAATTTTTTATGGGGAACAAACTCCTCTGATCTCTAAAACCACGTATTTTTGAAGTGGAATCATGCCGTCTGCATCTATTAACTCACTTAATTCAACTATACTATAAGTCAAACCTTGCCAAAGTAGTATGAGATGGAAAAGAGACAGCAAAATGCTAGTTAATGGAATGATAGTCATAATCTTTTTTTATGATCTTGAACAAATATTTGTTAACCTTTCTGTACCTCAGGTTTCCCAGCTATAAGCTGAGGCTAAAATTCATATTTCCTAGAGTTCTGCAGCTAGACATCATGGCAGTGTTTGTAAAATATTGGAGCAAGGTGCAGGGCATCATCACTCTCTGCTGGTTTTCTGAATCTACACAGAGGGAAAAGAAATGCATGAATGTGTTAAAATAGACCGTAATTTCTTTATGGAGGCTTGGGCAGAATTCCAGTTGCTTTAAATCATGTATTTAATTAATACCCATCTATTCTAGTGCTGCATCCCAGCCAGGAGCTGACGTTGTATTTGCTTTGCTATAAACATAATAGGATGAGTTTGTGGCAGAAGAGAAGGCTTATTTTAAGCTTCTTAGAGATATTTATGAAATAAATGTTTCCTGGCCCTTCAGGGAAGAAGGGGAAATAAAGCAAACAAGTCATATCTGGAGTAGGACGCTGCCACCTTGAATAAGCAAGCTCAGTTGCACTGTCACTGAGACCAGTGGCAGGGTCAGAGCCAGATTTAACTCTGTCAGCTGCAAAAACACCCTTCTGTGAGAGATCACAGATGGAGCAAGCCACGCAGGTCTAGGAATTTGGCTCTGGCCCAGAGTGAAAGTAGAGCTGAGGAGGCAGCAGCCTGCAGAGAACATCCCTGCTGCAGATCCCAGATGGACCCTGGTTAGTGCCCTGGTGCCTTTCATGGCACAGAAAGCATGTGTGTTACACAATGCTGAGCAGCACCAACCTTTTGGGTGTCTTGGTTCACAGGCATTATTTCATATATCTTTGTGGCCTCCTGCTCCTTGTCATACTTGAGCTGCTGACAGCACCTGTTACCGCTACAGAGGGACTGAGACACAGAGCATCTCAGGGCCATGCCTAGTGTGATGGCTGTAACATGTCACAGCTAGTTCCTGTGGCTGCTGTGACATCCAGAGTCAGGAGAACAAAGGCAGATTCAGAATCCTGCCCTCTCAGGCACCTGTCCTTGGCTCCATGTGCAGTCAGTGGAGAGAAGTTGTTGCAATGCCTACGAGGAGTAGGTTCAATATACCATATCTGGCCTGCCCTTTGCAGCACTGGATGTTTGTGGCAACACATGGAATCAGAGCTAGATCCTTGATGACTAGTTTTGCTTTCCTCATGTTGACACATTCTGCTCTGGCTGACTTCAGCTTTAGCTGCAGATGGGGGTAGTTAAGAATCAGGCATCCTATACCCACAAGTGAATTAAGGTGATGTCTAGTGATTTATGCAGGTTGTGAGCATACAGCATATGGAGAATGTGTTCTGTTTCCATTATGGCAGTCAGACATCCCTACTTCACATTTATTATTCAAAAAGAAACTGTATATCAGGTTTTGTATTTAAGCCATGTAAACAGCTGGAAGTCTGATAATATCCCTATGAAATCTCTAAGTTCAGAAAAGTTTATAACAAGGACTGGTGGGCAAAGCAGCTAAATTAGCTTGTAGAAATGAGACAGACAGCAATGAAAAATAATTGATTCCATTCCTGCTTGACATACAACCACTTCTCAGCCAACAAAAAAGAAATAGAGAGATTCTGTAGGAATTCTTGAAAATTGTCCTCTAACTTTCACTTCAGGTGACACTAGAATTTGATGAATGGAGACATGGGATTGTTTAGTTCCAAGCTGCTGTTTCCACTCTGCATTAGTTGGTCAGTCCATTGTCTAGTTGGTGATCTCCTTTGGTGATATTTAAAAAACCCCACTCAATAAACAAATTAAAAATCAAACAAACCCCCCATGTTTTTGTTTGTTTGGGGTTTTTTCCCCAGTGGATAGAAATTTATAGTGTGAAGTAGCAACTTTCCTGGATGCCCAAGCAGATACAATTTGAACTGGTCATTAAAGAGAAGAAGTAGGGAAAATTCTGCTATCAGTGTTGCACTGGAAATCCCTTGGCATTCAGGAAATTAGAACCGTTTTATCCATGCCATTGGTCTGTAACTACTATATCATAAAGAAAAAAAATTTTAAAGGAGGAAAAAATAAACCCACCAAATCTTTGGTATTTCATCTTGTTTTACACCAGTTTTATACAGAACTGTCTCTCTTGGCCTCTGGTTCACTTGGTTCAAAAGGGGAATAGGACTTTTCCCTGTATGGTTTTTCATGTCTCAGTTTGTCATCTTTTTTTTTTTTTTTCCTGAAAAATATTAAATAGCTGTAATACTAAACTGCTTGTATTAAGATAATGTATATGACAGTAATGAATTGGACCCTTCACAGAACTAAAGCTTTCACAGAGACATAAGCCAAGGCAACAACAGACAAACAAAGTGTTCTGTCAGATATTAATGGAACAATAAAGTCCACTCCACTTATAGTTTGGTTGAAGACTGAAGGCTGTTTCTTTAAACTAAAGGCAGCCTTAATAAAGCAATCAGAATTGAAAGTGTTAATCCAGCTTTCATTAAATAAATTGTCTATGTTGTAGCATGTGTGGGCTCTGTCAGAAACAGGCTGAATTACAGCCCTGACAATCTCTCATTCTCTAACACTGTTTTAACTGGATCAATGCTCTGTTCACTAGATACATTACTGGGTCAATTTCAAAGCCACATTTTTTTATTTTTTTTTTTTAATCAGGGGCTAAGATCATGTTTATTTGAGGCTTCAGAAGAATATTTTTCTTTGCTAGTGGAGAATCTGTGTCAGCTATGAATGACAGAAAAGGAAACCTGACTCATGGCAAAGGTTTGAAATAAGTCAGTGGGAACATTTGAGAAATAGGAATTTATGCCCTACCATGGAGAACCATGTGTACGATGAGCCAAGAACGGCTAAAATGTTAATTTTACCAAAGTTACGTTGAGGGTACCTTTGATTCTTTGAGTTGAGGCCAGCAGTTCTTAAGAGAGACACACATGGCCCATGAAACCAACACATCCAAATGCACAAGTGAGAAAATCTGCACAGTCTGAGGAAAGACATTCAGAATGAAACCACTCTGGGTTTAGGTTGAGAGGAATGGTCAACTCTGAGGGTTGGGGAGATAGGCCTGTTAAGAAACTTGATATTATGGATTTTCTATGACAAATTTAGGACATGCTGGTGGAAAGTGAAAGTATCTTTCAAATGAGAGAAGTTATACTTGTGTTTATGCAGTGAATTTTAAGTTTGGATTCTATTTTAAGTAGTAATTGTTTATAATGATGTCTTATAATAATGCATTGCTTTTTGTCCTCAGCGATTCCAAAGAACTCTTACAGATTACACATTAGATCACTTTGTTGACTTTGTTGACACATTTTAAGTACTGGAAATCTTCAGCACCTGCTGCACACCAATTTCAAAAGTTAGTCTAAATCCAGTGTGAAAGGCTTTTTGTTTTCTTAGCTAGACACCATGGCTAGAAAGATGATTCCTCTTAGATCCTAGCTCTTGGGAGACTGTTTTGATTAGGAACACATAGTGTGATGTTTTGCCTTCTGAAGTCCTAAAAGCCACTGTCTCAAATTCTATTTTCTGGGTTTTGGTCCCACACATAGAGTAAGCTTTAGAGAACAAATACCACTAATGCATATAGAAAACTTTTCCTGCGACCATTGCCAACCTGAACTGCAGTCTTGATGTCAGTGTCAAATCAGAGTGATAAGATGGAAGCCTTTGCACTCTCCAAAAAATTCCTACGTCTGTTTTTAATGAAGTTGAAGTTTCTCTTTCTCCAGTCACTACAGAATGGCAGAAATGGAGCTCACTAAAATTTTCAAGCTCGTATTTTGGGCTTGAAGCAAGTTTACGTACTTTTTAAATGATCTAACTTTCCCTTTTTCAGCATGTTTTCTTTGCTGATGCTTTTGAATTTTAACTCTTCAAGGAATGCAAACCAAAGTCTGCAGAGGACATGCTGAGTGAGAAGCTGTCATTGTTATATGGGAACATGTTTTTGTGGTGAGTTTATTGTGATCCCTCTGTGTTTCTCTTTATTCAGGGAAGCCATATGGTGCAGATGATTTCCTCCCTGTGCTCATGTATGTGTTGGCCCGCAGCAACTTGACTGAAGTCCTTCTGAATGTGGAGTATATGATGGAGCTCATGGACCCTGCCCTGCAGCTAGGGGAAGGTAAGAGTACAGTGTTTGCTCAAGGGATATTCACTTCGGAAATAATTATTTACCCCACTTCAGTGTTTGTGGAAGTGGGGCAGAAAGGCTCTGGCTAGAGTTTGTGGATAAGCTTTGGGACAGCTTTTAAAATCTGAAGCTCTAAAATTATTGTCCAACATTTTAACTCCCTTTAGCTGAGCAGTGCCTTTAGAAATCAGCTAGAAAAGCAGGGACCCAGCATAAATAAGAACTAAGTTGCTGAATTAGTAACCTAAACAGAGCCAGCTTGTGTTCCCTGGCCCAAAGACTGCAAAGCTGGAAGATCTTTGCCTAAAACTGAACAGCTGCTGCAAACCATTGTGTGGACATTTTTATTTATTCCAATGAGAAAAAAAGTGAAATTCTTACACTGCATTGTATGCCTGAGGCCAGACATCATTCTTATGGTCACTCTACTCTTAAATTCGTGTGAACCCTCTGACAGAGTTCTGTGACTGAGTATTGTAGCAAGGCAGAGAAAGAAAAGTTGAGTAAGAGAGGAATATTGAGTTTGGATGTGAATAAAGCCCCCTGTTATTAGAGTGATAAGTACCTCAGGAAACTGTGGGCCTTTAGTTTCTTAAATATAGCTTGGGGAGCAAATGCTTTCCAAGTGACAATTATGCAATTCTGAATTAGGAACACAGATCATTTATCACCAAGTAGTCACTAAACCAATAAAATGGGGTTTATTTTAGACTTTGATTTGGTAAATACTGAGGTTCTGGAAAGTAGTCCTAGATGAACAACAGCAGACTAATTTTATTTATATTAAATGGAGGTGTAAGTCTGAAACTAAGAGCATGTCATCCCAGCACAGTGCATAGGGGAACAAAAATAAGTACTAACAGAAAGAGTAGTAGCTATACAATGTATTAGTAAGGTGTTTCTACACAGGCTGATTTTTCTTCTGGGAAGAATTGTTAGCAGAAAAAATGTTAGCCAAAGAACAACATTTTGCTGACATAACCAAGTCATTTTTTGTGACTACACTGCCAACAGGTTTTTCATTTCAAAAAAACACACTGCTGGACTGGTTGCTAAAGTCAGCTACATTGGGGAGCTCAGGGTATTGAAAGCAAAGCTGGCTGGAAGTTCTCTTAAAGATGCAAGGACTGTGTGAAAGGTGCACTCTAGTCAAAAGGGCAACATTTTGTGACAGAATTCTAGGTCCAACTGGTTGAATAATCCAGCTGGCGTCAGAAAGAACACTGGGACTAACTGCAGATACAGGGAATGGAGAAGAAAGAATATCTCAGTGAAGACAGCTCTGAGACCTCAAAGTGTGGAACTGGCAAAAGTTAACTTGAGTTAAGCCTTTCAAAGTTGAATGGCAAAAGGTGATTCAGGCACAAAAATTAAAGGAAACAAAAAAGTAAAGCAGATGTAAGAAAACTGAGACATTTTGCGTAGGTCAACACACAAAATTACTTAAATTTGTCCTCCACATAAAAACGATGCTTAGAATTCATTTTATAACAACAGTTATGTTACCTGTTGGGGCAAAGGCAAGGACAGATGATGCGGTATGACTGAGTGGAAAAAAAGATACTTAGAAGTGGGCGAAAACTGAATTTGTAAAAAAGTTGTGATGAATTCCTGTTGGGTGGGACTATGAAATCTTCCTCCCTGGATTCTGAAGGAAAGGATACACCAGGTTGTGGGTCACATCACAGGGGTCTCTGACTCAGCCAGTGCAGGAGAAATAGCGAATGACAGACAAGGGAGGGTAGTAACTATATTTAAGAAGGGAAAAATGGCACTTTCAGGCTTCTTACTCTGTTCTCAGCAGCTCTTTGTGGAGACAGTAAAGAAAAATGACAGCGTTTTGTGTGTGTGCAGACTTACTGCAGGGCATTCCTCATCGATCCACCGAGTATGTAAAGTCAAGTGGCAGTGTCTTGATCCCTCCTCCCCTGCACCAAACTTTAATGGCGCTCTAAAAATGCTGCTCTTAAACGAAGCGCTGTCTCAGCCGCCTTAGGCGACCAGCCTGCGGAGCCGCAGGGACGCGCTGCGAGGTTTGGGTGGTGCGCAAGTGCCATCTAGAGGTTGCTGCAATTAGTGAGACACTCGTTCAGAAGGGTGGTAGCTGGGAAAGAGCACTTCAATCAACCCCGTGCCCTGGCACTGGGTGGCCCTGCAACCCAAGCACTGGCCTCCTCATGTTCACCTCTGTCCTTATCGGGGCCCATCCGCACCTCTGTTGATGGAGCCGGTTCTGTCACGGGAGAGTGGATGGCTTAGACAGAGTTATTAAAAAGCCTTGCCACTGAGTCACGGGATGCAAAAAGGACCCCCTTCTCAGACTAGGGTTTAGGTGCAGCTGAATCCAGCTCGAGCTCTGTCAATGTTTTAGTTATAAGGAATTATAGAGATGTGATTAAATCACTTTGTCCTGCAGGTTTTAATGATTGCAAAACTGATATATTTATATAAAAATTATTATTTATTATGGCAAATTAACAAACAAATGAACAGACGAAAGATCATAATCAGGATTAATTACTACACATTGTAAAAGGTGTAACAAAGGAATATAGTGCACTGTAACAAAGCAATTATATTAAAGCAATTGTATCAAAGCTAGGTAAAGAAACAATCATTAAGTAGAGATCGATATAACTCAGCATACAAGATAGCAAGCAGATCTCTCTCTTCTTCTCAGTCCCTGGAGGGTAACCATGAAGAGGCGTCCCTGTTTCATGGGAGAAGCCCCACCCTTCAAGGAAGTGTGTGGAAGGATCTGCCATGTGAGAGTTGGACTGGGCTTTTAGAGTTATAAAGTGATGAACTGGTAGTTCCGGATTTACGAGCCCGCAGACTAGCTTATCTGTCAAATCCTGCTTCAAAAAGCAGAGTGTGTATTCAAAGTCTGGTGAACCAGGATGGTTTTAGCATAATTTAACACCAAGACAGCACTCTGACGCCAGCAGTTGAACTTGCATAATCATTTGCATGATGGCTTGCATGGTATGCATATCAGGGTAGGACTGTCCTGCCACAGGTTCTTATCATGGTCCAGCTGCTTCCCTGTGGCTGAAGTTGGTTATTTATTGCCTGCTGAAATCACTGCCACAGCAGTTGGGGGTTTCTGAGAGAAAAAGACTTTTGCCACGTTATCCTGTTTTTCTCCTTGACCAAGATTTATCCTGCAACTCCAAACAGTCCAAGAATTACAGGCAAACACCTGGGCTCCCTGTACAGTCATTAGAGAATGGAGGGAGCAGAGAGTGACTTGTTCATTGCAGGTCTGACACATCCCACAACTGTGGTGAGCCCACAGAAGACCTGGGGTCTAAATATTCCAGCAGTGTAGCTGGAGCTGGAGGGGCTGGATCCAGGTGTCGTGATTCTCCTAGAAGTACTTTATGATTGTTCCTATATCCTTACATTATGGGGACTGTTCAGGAGCCCAAGTTACAGACATGTTACATGGGCCCTGCCAAACACAACAAAAAGATGGCCATGCCCCAAAGAATAAACCAACTGTGGCTTGGACTTATGTGAAAGCAGCTTTTGTAGCTGTTTCTCTTCAGCTTGTGTTCCCTCCCGGGACATCTACAACGTCTGCAGGCTGGGCAGTGAGACTGATGTGCAGCGGGAGGGTATGGAGGACACTGGTTGTTAGGTCTCCTTTTGTTAGGTTAACATCAGTCATGACTGCACTCCCTGTCCAAGGGCCAGACAATTCTGCAAGGGCACCAGCAGGCAGGGTGGGAGTGGAAGTGAATGGCTCATGCTGGTGCGATGTTCATACAAGTCTTTTGCCTTTTGCAGGTTCCTATTATTTAACCACCACCTACGGGGTCCTGGAGCACATCAAGAACTACGACAAAATCACTGTCACACGGCAGCTGAGCGTGGAGGTTCAGGACTCCATTCACCGCTGGGAGCGACGGAGGACGCTGAACAAGGCCCGAGCTTCCCGCTCGTCAGTGCAGGTAGCTGGCATTATACTCTAGGGAAAATTATGGAAGATGAACACACTTTCTCCATACTTGCAATTTTTTAATATGGTAATTATTTAAAAACAAAATTAATTCAAATCACTAGTAAAAGAGTACATATGGTGCAAGATTTCCAGATCTTAAAATAGCACACCATGTTTGAAATACATATTACTTACAAAATGCATTTTTGAAGTCTTGAAGTACCCTTGTAATGTTGTAGTTTTAAATAAGACTTTAGAGTGATTTTGTAGCTCATTTTCAAAAGAGCTGTGCTAGGAGCCCCCCCATGTGGAGAGCCATGGTGAGGATCCAGGGAGCCCTTCTTCTCCATCACCCTTAATGCCCAAGGAAACCATGGGTTAAACTGAGGAGATGCGAGCAGGCTATGCAGGGCTCTTGCTAGATGGCATAAAGCTGGAGGAGGATCTGAGACATCCCAAGAGCCAGTCACTCTAAGCATCTTCCAGAGCCTGTCTTCTCCTGTCTAGCAGCAGGAAAGACCCAGCAACATCTGGTTAGCTTTGAAGCCCATGCTGCGTATGGCCAGGCAAAGACCTCTCCATGCACCAGGTGGAGAGGGTCCCAAGAGGGATGGGTGCTCTGGGCCTCCAGCCATGGGGAGGCCGGGATGAGATCCAGGAGGTCAGGATGTCTTGTCAGCCACGTGTCCCGTGATTAAATTGTCACCCACGAGGAGGCAGCAAAGGCCACATCTCGGATTCAGTGGAGCCTTCACAGTGCAGCACTGAAATTTGGGCATGGTAGGGTGTGTGTGTTTGTGCCTGTACTTGCTCATAGCAAGTACCTGGCATGGAGCATAATGGTTGAGTGAAAAAATTCCACAGTTCCCCAGAAGATTCCCACTACTTCCAGCAGCTGAAGGCATTTTCCATCGCTTTGAATGAGGGGTAGTATCAGAGACATGTGAGCCCATCCTGGCAGAGATAAACAGCATGCTGATGTGTTCAGCAGCCCCTCTTCATCCTTCTGTCTGCCTTAATCGTCTGCAGTGATACTCCACAAATGCAGTTTGGAAGCCCATAAATCGGCACATTTGGCAAATTTCACTTCTGCTGAGAAACCTCTGTATTTTCTGACCAAAATGGTTGAAAATTGTTTTGAACTTCACAGATACAAATTAATCATTCAGGCTCCACTGTGACCGAAAGCTCTCTGGATTCTGTTCCTAATGTGTTTGGCAAAAGGAAAGTTGTCCCAACAGTTGTTACTGCCTGAAACAGAACACAAGTAAACCAGCCTCCTCAGCATAACATCTTCTATTTCCTTCCTGATGGAAGTTTGGAATACACCCTCCCAAGGTGCTCTTTGGGTGATTGTGGAGTTACAAGGGTCACCACACTGCCTTTTCCTGTTTCTGGGAAACAGGGAGTTTTCAGGCCAGATCTCCGATATTTGTGATTTGTTATTCTGGTCTGTCATTTCTTTGCTTATTTTTTTTCAGGAACTGTAAAAAAATGGGAGAATGAACTGTTGCAAACTGTTCACTAAGGATATTCACCAAAATCAGGAAAAAAGCTTTCACTTATTTGTCAGAGGGGAGAAATGAGAGAATAACTAGGACAGTGGAGAACAAATGGAGGATGTTTAGGAGCATATAGGAGCTCTAGGCAGCTAGGGCTTTGGGTCTGAATTCTACCTCCTTCAGTCCTAAGTTACTGTGTTAACTGCAAGGTCTATCCTCATGTTTCTCTTCAGGATTTCATCTCTATCTCCCTTCTGGAAATTGGTGGTCAGTCAAGGACACTTGCTTCCCGGAGTGACACCACAGCTGACAAGCTAAGCCAGCAGTGTGCTGAGAAGTTTGAAGTCTCCAATCCCAAGGACTATGGACTCTTTGTTTATGTTGATGACCAGCGGCTGCAGCTGGACAAAGATGCCCTTCCTCACCATATTAAATCCTCCCTGCTGAAGAGTGAAACTAAGAAAGATTTCTATTTTATTTATAAACCAATAGACCCTAAAGACCCACCAGTTCCAATTGTCAAAGAGTCAGACTTTCTCTGAGGGCTGTGCTGCTTTTTTCACTGTGTTTGCTATCTTCCTGGAAGGGCTGGATAGTTTACCTCATGACATCTGCAGTTCTCAAAGGTCTCAGTAATGTGGCCTTCAACATAGGGCAGGTGGGCTAATTGTAGATGCTGTCTGAACAAAGGGTGTTTCTTGGCAGAGTCCATTTGCAGAAGTAAAAGGAGCATTCAGGAGAATATTCATCCTCTGGAAAACTTGAAGTATCAAGCCTCAGAACCCTCCCACTGGCAACCAGCTGACATTGCAGAATGTAAACGGACAGCGGAGAAAATCCAGATATCTTGCAGAAAAGTGGACGTTTACTTCATAATAAATTATGGCAGGTGTGAATCACCTCTGTGCACAAGGCCTGTGAAAGGTCTGCACACACCTCAATCTGTTTGAAGGCTGTGTTTGTGCCTTACAACATCTGTTCACCCAGTTTGAATAAACTGGCTCTTGTCTGATGTATTCAGTGGCATAGGAATGCCACCTGTAGCTGAACCCTGTCTCTATCTTGCTGTCAACAACGTCGTTGTGTTTGAAATCCATGCAATTGCAAACCATGCAAGATGATCCTGTACCTTCACTAAGAATATATGTCCTGCCATCTATTTGTCACTGAAATCAGGTAGCATGGGCATTTTCATCAATGTATTTTTCTTAAAGGTTGGAAGTCTTCACCATCAGTTTTACATGTACAGCAGTTTAAATCACATGGGTTGTATGATAGTGTCTGATTAATTGTATATTTATTTCAATGTGTGATAATGTTGCAATTACTTTGAAGTAAGCCTTTTTAAAGAACTTAATAATTTGCCCAGTGTATCAAACCAGATTAAAATTTTAAAGTCACAAAGAGCTAGAATTAAATACCAGTCCCTTTTTACCTGGCTGTCATTTTCCCTAGTGTTATTCTATCTATAAGCCACACCAGATTATGACTTTAATAAATTCAGGCTGTTGCAGACTTGCTAGTTCTTCTTTCTACCTGTGCTTTCAGTCACTCAGTCATTGCAGACTTAAATTTCCTTGAAAAAACGTAAATTCCCATAGAACACATTGAACCAATGCAAAAATGCATTTCATTAAATTTGAAAACAATTTTTCAGAATTGGATAATGGAAGCAGGAGCCTTAATTGAAATACAGGTCCATGTTTCTGGGTGCCTTTATGCAGGCAGGATTCCCACTGTGAACACAAGATACTGAATCGTCTGCATGTTACACCAGCTTGGAATCAGGCCTAGCAAAGCCCTGATTAGAAAGAGAAAGTGTTTTACTCTGGATTTTGCTCAGAGTTGCTATTGTTTCCTTACATTAGCATTCAAAAAAGATTTGGGACACTTTGGACCATGTTGCCCGAGGTCTCTGCCTTACTCCTGAAGCTCCAAAGGTAAAATGATATCACCTGTAGTTGGCTACTCCCTTTGTCTCTGGGGCTTGAAATAAACACCTGTGTCTGTGTGTCCCAGCTGTAGCATATAGTGGCCGAATCTGCATACAGAGTCTAGGGCAGTGCTGTGCATCTGCCAGTCTGGGCTGCACGCACGTCTTGTCAGGAAGGAACAGCTACCAAGAATGAGGAACAATGAATAAGTGCAATGTTGGTTTCGAGGATATCATGTGCAGAGCTTGCAGTGTAGTGTGTGACAGCAGCTCTGAGCTGACTCCCGATTCATGGTTATTTCTGCTTATGTGCAGCTGCCAGCACCTCCGCCTTGCCTCTGGGCAGCACACCCACAGCGTGCCAGAGCTGAACCCCTCCCTCTTGCAGGGCTCTGTGTTCCTGCTGGGAGCCTGTGCTGCTCTCAGGGTTGCACTCGGGATGCCATGACCAAACCTGAGATACAGGTTTCCAGTACTGATCTGGGCAGTGATGCTGCTCTCAAGGCTCCAAGGGCACTCACAGTGCTGTTGCAGCAGCGCCGGTCTCCAGCTCCCCCCAGTCCTGCCCTGCCTGGCCTCATCCTGTCCCCATCCCCAGGGAGATGCTGGAATGCCCAGGACCGGGGCTGCAGCAGCGGGACAGGACCCCAGAGAGCACTCATGGCCCCGGGAGCTGCTGGCCCCTCTGCTCAAACAGCACCTTCCCTATGCCCATCCTGCAGGCTGTGGCAAGGGCATCAGCTCTCGCCTTTCTGCCACCCTGCCCTGGATGTTCTGTGCCAGCAGCTTGGCTGCAGGCACTCTCCAAGGGGCTGGGCACAGGGTTCCCTGGTTGCTCCAGCCATGAGGCAACATGTCCTCACCCTGCCGGGCTCCTCAGCCTGCCACCAGCCCTGACTGCAGGGCAAGCTCATGGCAGTTTTCCCCTCTGGTTGGAGTGCTGCCAGTAAATCCCTGACTCAGCGCAGAGGGGATGGTTGTCCTGTTTCCACTGCAGGTGCCATCACCCTGTTTCCTGAGACCTGACCTGCTCCATGTTGGCTATACTAAAGATGACCATGACTGTAACCCCTGAGGCTGCAGCAGCAGTATGGTCCAACCTCTGGGCAACATCACTTACAAACCTTTTTATCTCAAACCTGCCACCCCATACACTCTACAAATCCTCTGTTTTGCACCCATTCTCCCAAATGAGACACCTCCTTCCATCTCTCACCTCCCTTCTCACCCCTGTTGATAGGACTCCAAGTCATGCACCTGCCTCACTTCCCACCACCTGTGCACGGGTATCATCCCACTGCATGAGGTCCAGGTATGGCTGGGCTGGGGTTCCCATCACTGGACCAGAATGTGGGAGGTCTGACCAGCAGCTTGGGTCTGCCATGGCTGCTCCAAGTTACTTTAAGCAAAGATGTACATGCCTGCCAAAGTCCTTGGTCTGATCAGGTTATTGTTATACCGTAACGTTCACAGTCAGTGGGCCCAAAAGTAATCTGATGGGTATGAGGTTAAAGTAGGAACATGGAAGGAAAGAAGCTAGGACTGATTTTGTGCTGGTTATTTCTGGAGAGCAACTGGACTTTGCACCAGCCAGGGTCAAGCAACAGGTTCCTGAACTGAAGTGCTCCAGCACCTCACAGTGTCCTGGGATGTCTGAGTCAGCAGCTGGACTTCGGGGCTGAGTGGGTACTACAGGATGTAGAGCTGGTCAGTGGAACCTGTGAAAACTCTGACAGTGCTATAGCATCTGCCAGCAAATGGTCTCAGACTAAAATTTATCAAAGTCTAGATCCAAAATCCAGTTTTCAAAATGCAAGGAGTGCCAGCTGAATTTATGTGGGCATTTACAAAGGCTCTCAAATAGCACATGCAACATTTTCCTCTGGCATAACAACAGCAGAGCTCTGATTTGATTTGCAAAGATTACCATGGCTCTCCTGAACTCAGAGATTATTGATAGTACTGTGAATTACCGTGCCTGGCTGCGAGCTGCCTGGAAGGAGATCCCTGAGCTAGGACTTGGTGCAGAGTGGTCTTGCTCAGAGGCTGTGGTACACCTGGCTTGTTTGGTCCCATTTTATAAACCACCAGCAACAACTTTGCTAAATATACAATTCTGGGGCACAGAAGTGTCCTGGCCCCTCCAGGGCCTGTCCACAGCTGTCCCTTACCGGGGAACAGAAGATGGGAGATGAACCATATGACGGGATCCTGAAGGATCCAGGACAGAGACAACTGCTGCCTCTCCAAACTCACAGCTCAGTGGTGGGACTCAGGTTCTGCTTTTACCAGGGTCACATAGAAACAGCCTGTCTGGAACAAATGTGCTGTTGTTTTGCTGACCCTGGCAAAGCTTGGAGTCCCCAGTGTGGAGATCGCTGGAGCAGTTCAGCACATCTCTTCCTCTGGGCCTTGGTCCAGGGTCCCACATTGCTTTGGCCTGTTATCTGACGCTTCAGGTGGTGAGAGGAAAAGAAAGTCAAATGTGGGAATGAAATGTGCATTTTTGAAAGCTCCATGGGATTTTGTTCATTGTCTTTGCTATGGGGTTTCCTCATGCTGCAGCCCAGGCAAGAAGGAAGCAGCCCAGTCTGATGACCTGCAGCCTCCCCTGGTTAGTCAGGATGGTCACGCTGTGAGTCACGCGCTGACCCTCATGTGAGCCCTCAGCAGATGGGAATGTTTCAGGGGGGTTTGACCAAGTAGGGTTGTGCAAACCAGCCAGGGCCTCCTCAGACACTCATCTTCAGAGAAACCTTGTGCAAAGATCATGCATTTACTCACAAGGAAAGGATCCTAGTGTGAGAGAGAGGAACAAGGAGACCTGCTGAACCCAGGAACTTCTGCAAAGAAACAAACAGCCTGTGTGGCCATGGCATGCACAGAGCTTAATGCCAATTTGCACCCAGCAATGCAATCTGTCAATAATTCACTGAAGTGATTACACTGGCAGGTCATGTATAACCTACAGTAAAAGCCATTGAGATCAAAGGCAGTTTTCCTGCTGAATTCAAGAGCTTTTGTGCCTCCTCATGCTCCAGTCACACCAACTGTGCTTTGAAACCTGGCACAACACATTTTTCTCCATGGGTTTTTGCAGTGATTCAGACTGGCAGGGACCCATGGAGGTCACCAGTCAATCCCTGCTCAGGCAGGGCTGCCTCCCAAGGTTGCTCAGGGCCTCATCTTCAAGTGTTTCAAGTCTCCAGGGCTTGAGGTCTTGTAGACTCCCTCATGCCCTACTCCAGCATTTCAACCCCTTGCACTGTTTCCTCCTAACCAGGTGGTGTGACGACCCTGTTCGTCCCACTGAGTCCCTCCTTGGATGGGTGTTGCTGCTGTGGGATACTGGCCAGCTCTGCCTGTGGCGTGCGAGACTACAGAATTGTACTTCTGTTATCTCCTGCCTCTTTTGGGGTATTGTGCCCCTAGGAAGGAAACGGCCTCTGATTCAGAATTGCTCAAGCTCTTGGCACAAAATGCTGTTTAGTCAGTACTTCAGCTTAAGAATCCTTTCCCCCTGCTGCTCCTCCACTCTTGTTCTCACAAGGCAGAGGCTGAGAACAGGAATGAGACGCCTTCAGCCTTCTGCCCTGAGATGGGCACGGCTGCTCAGCACTTACGTCAAGCTATCCTGATGAGACAAGATGCTACTTGAAGAGAGCTAAAATAATATTGCTCACTGGAATCTCTAAAGAAGTGCATTATCTCCAAGTCACATGAACTGCTTTCTGCTTTGTTGCTGGTAGAGAGGCAAGGGTGGTGCTCTGAACCAAACTGCGTCCATCTAAGTTCACATTCTACAGAAATAGCCAGCACAGTGGCTCCTGTGGAGGCCGATCATGGATCTGCCCTCCAGGTGCTCTCAAGGTCAAGGCTGTGAACTGCTGTGTGCTGAAGGATGTCGGATAGAAACACACAGCAGATTTGACACACAAGTGGGAAAAGGGCCTTGAACTCCACTGTAGCAGTAAAGAGGAGGAGGACAGGAAGCCCTGGCTGGGAAGAATGACACTCTTCCCAGGGGTTACGGATATACACAACTATTCTGCAATTTTTAAAATTACACAGCCTCAACTTTGCCCTGTTCTGTCGGGTGGTGGCAATTTGCTGGAAACCTGAGTGTTTTCCATATTTTGCGTTCTGGCACCTCAATATTCTAGGAAGGGTAGCCTGAGCAGCTGCATTTCTGCAGGAAGAGTGAGAGTGTCTGTACTTGCCCAATACACCACAAAATACTCTGGCGTAAGACTGACCTTGCACAATCCTATTTTCTCATTAGGTTCTATTACCATCCCAAAATAAACAGCCTGCAAGGCCTATGTAATGTTATTTGGAGGCATTAAAATAAATGTATTGATCAGTGCAGGTGAAAGTTATTTTTTTCTTCTGTGGGGCTATTTCCTCAGTGACTCTGGATACAAACTGAAAATTCAGTAGGACAGAAATGCTTTTTGCAAGGCATGGATGAGAACCTGCTGCATGGTGGATGCAGTGACATTTTCAGCAGATTGTCCATCTTTTATTTCAGCACATCCCTGAGGGAAGGGGTAGCAAAGACACCTAAGATGATGAAGTTCTGGAAATCACTCTTGCAAGAGGAAAATGGAACAAAATCCCACTCTCATGTTTCAGATTTGCATCTCAGAGCTACAAGAGTCTGCAGGACAGCCAGGGCACGTGATGGTAACAAGTGCCACCTGGGTGTCACTGTTGTGGGAAAATAAGAACATGTGCTAGCAGCTGATTTTTCATCTAATAGTTACTTTTTGAGGTCTATTTAGTATGGCTGGAGACTCTTCGCTGTAAAGTGACAACATCTATGAGGAACCTGGAGGGCTTATTTTTTACCTCTGCATTCTGGATATAAAAATCCAAAAGAACAAAAGCCTTCTCTGAATGCATCAGAAGTAAACAGGTATTTTAAAAAGGGTGACAAAATTGTTAAACCTATGAGCTGACACTGCTAAGTGCTTGAGGAACAGCCTGGATTTCTAGGGCAGAGAACAACTCTAAAAGCAGAGATAAGTTAAAGAGCAGATTTAATGCATATATTCAAAAAGAGCTTTAAAAGAGTAGTTTCTCCTGTTCTTTCAAAGTGCTTGAGCACTCTTGGTACACTCTTTCATGATAGCAGCCAAGCTGACTAACAGCTGTCCTGTGCGGCCAGCCCTTCCTCCTGCCATCAGGGCACCTGCAACACATTCAGGCAGTCACGAATTTCATACATTTTTTGATTTCTGCTTTACAGCTGAAAAGAAAGAAGCAGCAACTCAAAAGCAGCACACCTGAACTTTCAACAACCCCCGATTTATAGACTTTAATTTTTTAATTCAGTAAAGCCTCGCTCTTGCACTCAGCTGAAAGTGTTCATATTCATGGCTTTATCTGGTTCTTCCTTTACATGAAGGTAATTTCAGTTACACCCCCTATAACCCCTGCTCTGTGTAGCTACACAGAACTCTCTCTGTCCTGGAGACATTGGTTTAGTTTTTGTCAAAACTAATTTTTTTCCCCATGGAGATGAGGTGATTTTGCGTATTTTAACACATTTTTGGAAAGAACTCTGAAGTATTTCTGTTTCCCATCCCTATGTGTAAAAAGGTATGGATAATCTAAAACTTCCGTGAATCACCTCCCAACCTCTAATTTTCCCTCTGCTCGTGCTTCACTAAGTCATCTTTGAGGAGTGGTGCCTTCAAGTGTGATCAGGAGCTTTTGATGCTTTGTTGTTGTTGTTGCTTTTAAGTTGTAGTTTGGGGGTTTGTTTTGGGTTCTGCTGGTTCAGTTGTGGACTTTTTTTTGAGAGGACCTGTCTTATAAAAGTCTTACAGGGACAGATTAACCTTCTAATGCAATGTCATTGAACTAATTGGCTCTCCTTCATTTTCAAGACACAAGATGTTTAACACTGCATTGCCCTATAGGTGGATGAAACTGTCAACTTTATTTTTATTCACAGGCAATTCCTGTACTCTGACTTCCCACAGGTTTGTGTGTATATACAATGAATTAGAGAATACTGGTGCTAAATTTACAGTAGTACATTTTTTTTCCTTTGAGAAACAGTGCTTTCTACCCACAAAGAATTTTACTGTTCACAATTTAACTGTGCTGTTCACATCAGACAGTTCTCTAATGCAACTCATTTCTTTAAACTGTTATGGAGTTAAAGCTTTAAGAACAAGCTTTGGTTTCTTCACTCTTTAACTAATCTGCAAATTAGTCACTGTAATGGAATTCATTAACTTTTTAAAAAAAGCAAATAGTTAGCAATAGTTTAAAAGGAATTCCAGAATTAATGACTCAATGTTTAAATTTAGCATGAATTTAGCAATCCCATAGGTGGCTTATAGTGTTCATCTAGAGATTCTTAAGAGCATTGTGCTTTGAAACAAATCCTCCACCTTGAAAGCTCCAGGAGGTCTGCCAGAATGCCCCTCTCAAGGCAGCAAGTGGGGATGCAGAGGAGAGCACTGGCAAGTGCTGCACTGCTCGTGGTCAGGTGCCTCAGCTCCCAGCACAGTTCCAGTACAGTGGCTGACTCTCTTCAGGTTGCATGCATGTAAAGTCTGGATTATTACAGTTATGAAAGGTTGTCACTTGTAGTAAGAGTTGTATTAGGGACTGTTGTTTCCATCAATACCCAAGGCACACTTGATTCATGGCCAGGCATATTCTACAACAGAGAAAAATAATAATGAGTAATTTTTCAGATGTTCTGCTCTCAAACTATTTCCCAAACTGACTGCAGCAGGCTCCTTTGTTGAGTGGGGGCAGGAGTGGGGGCAGGAGTTCTTCATCTTCTGGTTTGCATGCGCATGCTGTCTGAACCACCAGCCCACTCTGATATTACCCACCCCACTCTGCTTCCTCTCTCCCTTTTCTTCCTCTTGCATGACTCACCAGTTAGGATCCCAACCCCTACCACAAACCCCCAAGACAGAATTTCAACATCATGCTCCCCTTGGCCCTACCACACTGCCATAAGGGTCAGCCTGGCCCATTACTTCCCTGTTTCCTACCACATTCTCACAGATGTGGGCTCTAGCACCATGTTCTCTTTTGCCACCAGAACCCAGCAGAGCTGTGTTGTTCTAAACAAGTAATTGAGGTGGCAGCACAGAAAATACAGCAGCTGCTGACCTCACTTCGGTGTAAGATCCCAGAGGAATGACAGGGCAACACCTTTGCACCAGTCATGTTATGTTGTATGGTGCAGTGGGGTCCTCTGACTGGTAATTTCCCTTGAGGCTCAACAAGGAAATTAAAGGGTTACAGGGGACACGGATCATTATGAGTGGGAGGGGACTAATAATTATACCTTCTCCAAAATTAGCATTTCTAACTTTAGAGTGAGAACTTCACTGACAAAACTGTCAACAGAGCAGTACAAGTGAGAAACTTCCAGGATTAGGTTTCATCTCCCTATTGACTTCTGCTTTTTTAGCCACAGATAAAACCACACCGTGTATCTGGGAAGTTCATTACCTGTCAGTGGGGTATCCTGCTTCACAAAGGTTGACCAAGGCATACAGCTGTCTCAGTGCATACTCATACTGAAATGAACAAACATTGTTAATCATTTCAGTGAGGAAGAGTAGATATAGTTTCTCCAAACTAAATTGTGGAAGTAATTTAGAGATGCTATAAATATTCAAGGCTGTTCAATTGATGGTCTTGTTGATCTATATTACTAGGCTAAATGAATCTTTGTTCTGTGCACTTCAGTTTTTGAACTTCATTAGGTAACTTCAGCTGTGCTGCACCCTTGCCTCTTAGGCAAGGCCACCTATCACATGACATTCTTGAAATCCCACAAAACAAAACACTAAAGAGGATATCTTGCCTGACATCAGGAGACTCTTACTCTAGTCTCAACAGCCTAACAATCATGTCTAACACTAGGATTTGATCCTCCACTGGGATCCAGGCAGAGCAAATGGTAATCAAACCCCTACGCTAAAAGGTGGCTCTCAGGAATTCAACAAGACCATGGAAGTAGCAGCCAGGTTATTGCAAGGAACTATGCAACAAAAAATCATAATACAAAAATCTAAGTGCACCTAGATTATGAATTCACTTTGGTGGTGCTTTTGTTCCTGTTTTGTCAGTAGAGACAGATGCTTTGAACAGAAATACAAAATTACTTATTTAATATAAGGATTTCTGTGACTTCTGATGAAGGGACAGCACTAACTAGTAAAACTTAGGGATTATTTTGGAGTTTGTTTTTCATTATCTTCCTGCTTACCTAGAGGTGTAGTTTCAGTGTTTTCCTGCTTCCAAAAACATGAATTAACCTTTCTCCAAAACTAGGCTGTGTGACTGCCCCAAGCTAGCTTTTTACTAGAGGATGATTCTGGGATGTGCCTATGACTACTGTGCTAGTTTGTCCAGTATGTTTATCAGGTTATATCTAATGACTGACTTACCACAGATAGGTGCCAGTTGAAGCAATGAGCTTTGAAGTGGTTCACTGCTGATTGGTAACAGTCATAATTCCTGATGGTCAATCTGTCTGACAGAATTTGGTTAGTCTGTTCTGTTGATCCTGTTACTACGGTGACTATTTTTCGCATGGATTCTTGGATAAATTCTTTCACCTGTATAAAAAAACCCAAGAACTTAAAAAATGCTTTTTCTAAATGTACTTTGAAGTCTTTGAATAAAATTTCTCTTTCTTTAAACCCCACTCAACTTTTGGGCTCTTTAAGGAACCCAATTTTGCCTTTTATATTTAGCAGTGTCTTGGACTTGTCTTTTAACATACAAATGACAAGTAGGGAGACAGAATTCTGACTCCTGGAACCCAAAATCACTCACTGTCCTTCTAGTTTTCTGTCAAAATAAAGAAAGCACTAATAACACTGACTTCTGTCCTGCAGGAGCTATTTGGTTTTACCTCCAAATATGCTTTCATCTCTGCAGCAATCTTCTTAGCCTCATAAATGTCATTGGTAGCCATCAGCTTTCGTTTCATGATTGCAAAGGGCACATCTGGACTAGGCGTCAGGTCATAGTGCTCTACAGGTGGCAGAGAAACAGGCACAGCTTTCTTTCCCATGCCCTGAAACTGCATCACTTTCATGGAGGAAATACTCTGAAAGATAAAAAGTAAACAGATGGAAACTGTCAATTGCTTCTGGTACATAGACTGTCTTTGTTTTGCTGCGCAAACCTGACTCTCTAAACTTGCTTTATTAGACAAAAAGGAGATCATAGGGTTCTAAGTGTATGTGTGTGTGCACATGTTGGATTTTTAATACAATGAGGTCAAGGCTGCCAAAAATGAGGGAATTTTTATTTTCAAAACTCCCTGTGGGGAAAAAGATTGTCAGGTTAAGTAACCACACATATTTTTTATTTAACAAGTATTTAATCTGTTGAATAATGGGACTATTATAAATGTTGTATCACCTCTTAGTTCTTCCCCTCTGAGGGATCACTGTACTTTTTAACATTTCGTTAATATTCATTATACGCCTGGAAGTGGTAAATACCCTTCTTATACTTGACTGAAGTGTAAAATCACTGGCAGAGATTGGAGGGCAACTCGTATCCTGACTCCTCAGATTAAAGCAAAAGCAAGACTAACTTCCCTAAGCATTGGGACCATCATCTCTTAAATGCTAAGTGGTCTTCTGAGATAAACAGCTTCATTTTTTAAATCAACCCTGCCAGTTTACAGTTGTTTTTGTCTGGGTTTGTTTGTTTTAAGCTATGAAAATACAGGGCATGAAAGGCTGTAAGATATATCTGATCAGAAAGCCCACTCAAATACATACTCTGTTTCCATACTGCATCACATGGCTGGTGTTGGTGCGTTTCTTCACCAGCTGAAACTGCTTGTGGAGTGTTTCTTTTCTCAGATCCTCCTGCATGAAGAAACAAATTCAGCTATTCTAAAAATGCAAGGAAACCCAAAAAGGGCCTTAGCTGCTGTATGCAGAAGGGAGTATAAGGCAATAGCTATAATAACCTTTGAGAGACATAAAAGTAAAAACTGAAAAGATTTGACAGCATAGTTGCATGTTGCTTTCAGTGATCTCCTAATCTCCCAGTAAACGGTCAATAAGGGAATGGGCTAGCATACAAATCCCAGATTTATCTCATTAATACTATTTTCCATTATGCCAAAAAATGAGTTAGCCACAGTTCAGTATTTAAGCATCCCTGAAGCAGACATATAACTTATTGAACTGCCCAGTTTGTTCAACACGTTTGGAGATTTGGTCTTAGAATAGCAAATAAAGATTATGTGAATCTAGAATTAGAAGTTAGAAAGTTTCTATCTTATAAATAACCAAAGAAGACAATATTTGTCAAAGTTAGTTTCAGATATAAATTAAGTGGCCCAAACAAATAAATATTATATATGGTTCTGAGTTGTAGATAAATACTTTTACCAACTCAATTTGTTGATTTCAGTCTCACGTAAAACCCTGTATTTTCAAAAATCCTGTAATAGAGCTATTTTTAAAAAGCCTACTGATTCATTTCATACATGAAGAAAACTTATCTAAGTAAGTTACCATATCTGAATCTTCCATCCAATTCACACTGTACCAGTCTCCAAGATAAGTCTGTCTTTTATCATCATAGTAACATGCATAAGATGACTCTTTGGGATTGGCAGCTGTTGTTGCATAAACTGTAAGATAAATAGAAAGGTTTTTTCCACCTCACTTTTTTTTAACCCCTGCTCCCCTCACATGATTTAATACTTAAAGGCATGTGACATATTTGTCTAAGTATTTTTGCTTTCAATCATTTACTTCTAAATAGCAGGAAGGAAAGAAGCCTGTTAATAATTCTGTTCAGTCAGCCCCGGTGCTGCTATAAGAGCTTCTTTCTTGTTGCCAAATGTGTGGTGTGGGGGTGTTTAAAGAAGAAAATCTGCTTCCGAAGGAAAAATCTAGTATTCTAAGAACTGCCCAAGAACACTGTACACCAACAACTATCTATGCATTTATTGTCTTTATGACAATAATGAGGACTTTTCCCCAAACTTGAAGTGAATCCCCTAAAAATCATCTTTTACTCCAGAAAGTGCCACTTTCTACATATTTTCTAGGTAACACTCTACACAGAGAAAAGCAAAACTAACCTACATGTGCCCCGACCACAGTGTTCCCAGTAAGTAATCTTTAACACATAAGAAATACGGTAAACACATCTTTACAGGTATTAAGACAAAAGCTATTTTGGCTTTTTGCCAAAGTCAACACATAGCATACTTGTGTAGCTGAAGTCCACATTTCAAAATGAAAAAGGGTTACACATGATTTTATAGAGCTACAGTGTTGTTGTTGCTACTGGGCTTAAAGTTCCAAAGTTAAAAAAAAAAAAAAAAGTCTCCAATCTTGTCTGTGTAGTGAAGTGCTCCGCCTATCATCCTTTAAAATGCTCACTAAGTAACAAGTTCAACTTCAAAGCTAACCACTAAGAGCTGACAGAGACAGCTTTGCTGCACTACATAAATTGACAATTTTCCGCCTTCGTAAATGTATGGCTGAGCCGGTCATAAAACCAGAGTCCTCAGACTGGGAATTTCTGATCAAATAAACTTGGAAAAAAGCGGATTTACTGAGCATTTATCTTGAACAATCATCAACATGAAACTTTCTGTAAATCTTTGATCGGGCTTCAAGAAGTCTAGGTGGGTGCCAGGCAGCATACTCCAGGGCCAAAGAACCAGAATGGCACGGGTAGGTACACGGTTGATCTTCCCTGGAATCACAGCTTCAAAACTACTGCTTGGTCTCCCTGCCACAGAACTGGAGTTTCAAAAGACTGTGATTCCTCATCCTAATCAAGGCTGAGCTTCCAGGTCTGCAGCAGAGACCTTAGAAACCCTGAAAAATCTGAGTTCCATATCCTGGGTTATTGTGCAAATGTGCAGCAAAATTGCCTGGCTATGGTGTTTCACAAGCGCCTTTGCTTCTCAAAGAAACTGAGAGCAGGAACTTCACACCTGCTGCTAGCAGAGCTGAGGCTGAGAAATGCCTGTAAAACTTAACTTCTACCACCTAAGGGCAATGGCAGGGTTCCTGAAAAGAAACACTTTTTCAACTTCTCGCTTGCGAGAAACTGAAAGACTTATTAGTCTTTTATAAGACTCCATTAATTCTTTGAAGGGAACTTCCTCTAAATGTGAAGTATGCTCACCTGCTAAAACTATATAAAAAGTGCCTTGAACCTATTCTTGACACAGTCAATACCTGTTTAGGTCTGTGACACGTTGCGACATTTAAGTCCAGTAAGTTATCTGATTGCTCACCATTGATATTATCAGCCAAATGATTCATCATGGACCCAGACTCGCATGCTTCAATGTAGAACACCATCTATAAAATGAAAAAATAGCTCAGAGACTTAAGAAATTCCATGAGGAAATGGAGAAAAGTCCTTCAGCTGCAGCTAGTTGGCCTTACTGCTATTCCTGATTCAAAACCCATTTTTTCATTTTCAGGAACTAAACTATGTGGAAAGGGAAAAGAATCATAATGAAAAGGTGGTATTAATCCTCATAGAATCCACTGGGATCTACTGACAAATGTACAAAGCACAGACCAAATAAACAGTCACTCTTCAGGACAGAAATGTATCATTATTGAATGTGGTATTTCTGGAACTGATGGTTGTCTGTGTGTTCCAGACAGAGCAGACATATTACCACAAAGAGCTGCTTAAAAAACCACTATTAAAATGTTCTAAATACCAATTTTTCTGCTTAACAGTACATGTGATGAAATAAATGCACAGAATTTTCTGACAAGAGGTACAGTCTCTTAAACTGTATTACTAACTGTAAGAAAAACATGAGGTATATACAAACTTCCTGTAGTAACAGTGTGGTCTGAAGTGAACAAAGCACAGGAAGAAATAGTCAGGTACAGATTATGGAGGTGTCGTAGTTACAGATCTTGTTTTTCTAGTCAGAATATAGCATTAGTAAGTGGCAGTACACTACACCTCAACACTGACTGCACAAATACAGAAAGCTAAAGAAAAGAAAGAAAATTTGGAGCAGATCAACCCTTTTATGTGCAAAATCCTAATGTGAATTTCACTGCATGTAACAGATTCCTCCTGCTTTGAACAACTCTCAAAATGAAGACATATCTCTCTTCCATGCCAGTTGCTCTTAATTTCACAACTTCTGATATGCTTGTTTACCTTCTGGTATTTCTTGTGATGATACATGTACCAAATAGTCTTATTCAAGTCCTTCACATGAAGCTGTAAAATAAGAAGGCTTATTTTGAAACAACTTATGTTCAACAGACACACAATTGACTTAATAAGAATAAATACTAACTGCTATGAATATGTACACTATTTTCCCTACAAATGTATCCAGTGCTTTGCCTTTCTGAAATACAATATTCCAGCATTTACCACTGTGGAAAAGATGAGTAATGGTCCCAGACTGTAAGTATAGTGCACCAGAAAGCCAAGTTATACCTGTGTGAAACAGTCTGCTTGAACCACCAAAGTCCAATGAAATATGAAATGACATAACTTAGTTTCAACTGAATGCTTCAGATTCTAACGGGAAAAAATCCAGAACGCAGTGATGAGAAGAATATTGCTTTTTCTGCCTTTCCCCTCAATATAGCAATGCATTAGATATTTTCATGTTTTACATTTATTACTTACTATTTTAGTATGTCACTAAAAGGATGATTTTTTTAATGTTATCCCTGAAATGCTTACATCATCATCAGGAAAAGCCAGAAGTCCTGGAGCTCCATGATCAGTGAAGTAAACAAACACATGATCCTTGGGACCACTGTATTGAAAAAATTGCAAACAAATTATTTTTAACTACTACAATCTAATCTTCATTACAACACCAATCATCTGCTTCTCAGTGTCAAGACATGTCAATATCTGAAAATAATAGAGCTGAAGCACCTCCTCCTCTTGGTAACATTTTTTTTCTCTCAAGCGTACTACTTTGAGTGCTTAGGAGAGGAGATGAGTGCCTGCGAAAGGAATGAAAACAAGGATATAGGCTACTCCCTCAAGCACAGCGAATATGGCAATTACACTTCACATTTCAAACCATGAACTAAATTGTGAGGCAGAGGCTGATATGTAGGGTATAGCTGAAGCACAGTTGTTTCTTAATGGCTATCTGAAGAATTTCTTATACTGCGGGCATTCGTAGCAGTTTGGTAAAAAATGAATGCTTTTATAACTAAGTTATATTGAGGCACCAATAACACAGGGACAAATCATAAAAACTTCTTCGCTAAGATCCTTAAGTGTGCGCATGTGTCATCTTGTTGCAGTCTGTATGGTCATAATTAGCCAAATCAGTGTCAGCCTACAACTCCACAAAGAACTAGTGCAGGTCCACACTCACCCCTAAGGCCAGACTGGCATTTGCATCAAGCGGCCCTGCAGTTGGTCGAGCACTGAATGCTCTTCAGCTTTGATTCCCTCCCATCTGAGTGGTACACTGTTTGCTGTATAGTCTTATATAGTGATAGCAAGGTCTTGCCCTAACAGCCAGATCAGCAAAGGGATTTTGCTTTTAAACTGTACTCAGTGACAATTAAACATAAAATGCGTGAACAGACTGGGAGGAGTCCCCAGGCCACTCTCTGTTCCTCTGTACCAGGGTCCAGCAAAGAGATGCAACTGCAGCAGCTCAGAGGACACTCTTCAGCCTCCTCCCTGGCCAACAACTTGCTAACTGGGGGGACAACCTGGAATTCCATCTGGAAGCCTCCTGGGCAGAGGATAATGGAGTGGTTGTCCCACCTAATAGAAAAAGTCAGGCCACTTGAAAAGTCACAAAACAGAGCCTAATAAAGAAGGGCTGGGCGTTACTTTTCTGGCTCTGGCTTTTGATTGTAAGTGCAAAAAATATGGTGAAATGGAAATAACTAGGACTTTTATGTGTGGGTTCAAGTTGTCTTCCTGAACACATAAGAGTCTTTGGCTCTCTGCAGAGCTACTCCTTTATTTGAATTGCAACATCAAGCTTTCACAAGTGAGGTATGTTCAAAAGTACTTTCTTCTAAACAAAAAATGCTTTATAGTCACCTCTTGACTCATTCTAGATACTAGAAGCACAGTCTAGTAATGTGAAGCAATTTATTAACTTTTTGCCCATATCCATTGCATGTATCATTTTCTACCTCAGCTTTTCAGGACGAAGTTTAAACAATTGAGAAAAATAGCTTATTTGACCACTGTCCTTCTCCTTTTTTATTATTATTCTCCTCAGTGCCAGGGAGGGATTCTGTTCTGTTTCACTGCTTTGCCTCTAAAATTAAACTGTCAGATGAAGACAGACGCTTCACCATTTTTCTTTAACTAGGTTAGTCTTTCCAAATGGTCAAAGTTAAATTCTTAAAGGTTTTAGAGCAATTGCTGTACATAGAAAAATATAACTCTTTACCAGCCATAAGAAATATAACACTCCTTAGTAAGTAGGCATCATACTTTCACAACTCAGACTCTTTAGAAGGAAGAGGAATAGCTGACACCAGGAATTGAAGTAAGTGGACTTCTAACTAGGCTTTCAAATATATTGCTTCTATTCTTGAATCACTGCTCATATATGTTGCCAAACTTAAAATCATTTGTGTAACTTGGTTTATAAATAACTTATGCATAATACATCACGTACAAGATTAATTGCTTACGTTACTTTTTCAATCACAGAGATTTATTTTTTTCTTGCATCAAGTATAAATCATAATTTCATTTCATTAGGAATGGAATTATGGTTTATGTTCAGCCTAAATAACTGGACATGTGCCACCAAGACTGGGATTAGACACGCAATTGTTTCAGCTGATGAGCTGTTTAAGCTCTCTCTGCCCCTCTGCCACTGACAGCTAAGTCTCACCATTTCAGGTGATTAATACCACTGTTCATGTACATTAAACCAAGCCTCAGAAAACCTTTTCTGGAGGTCTCCAAACCTTAATAACACTCTCTTTGAACACTCACTCTTGCAAAAGACAACAATCTAAACAACAAATACCTTAATACAACTGATACTATGCTCTAATTTTTATAACCTGAACCTATACTGGATTTGATACTAGTCAAATAATCAACAGTTGCTTCTTTGAAATGGATAGCTTAAGAAATCAGAATAATTGTATTTCTAATGCGAATTACCTGGAATGGCAATCAATAACCTTGCTGGACTCCAAAGTTGCTCTAATTTGCCCTTTTCTTTTCTTGAAATCAGTCTAAATGTACAACTACACATGCAAATATTTTCTAAATTAAACTTGTCTTACCTTTTCAATACTTTTCCTGATCCCACCCCCTTCACTGCTTCCGCATCTCCTCTGAGAACTGCAAGGAAATTCTTTGGAGTAACATCCTAAGGATTGGAGAGGATTAAAGGTAAATCTGATCATAAAAGCAACAACAAAATCTTCATTTAGAAAGATGGCTTCCTGAAAGTCAGAATCCATGCATAGATGGCAAGTTTAACTGGCCATTCTTTTCAATCCATCATTATCTGATGCATTAGCCACTGATGACTCATTTGGCTACTGCATCACGAAATCTCTGAGTGAATGGATTACTGCTCTGTTTTAATGAAACAATTAGTCTTACACAGCTGTTCTTCAGACTGAGACACAACATTTACGAATGCAAGACCTTTCTTCCTTTATTTCATGTGACAGCAAAGAAACCGAGTAAAGGTTCATTTTTATGACCGCTGCTTCGGTTCAAAGCATCTACTGTTTACATTCACTTCATTAACATCTTCATAGCAAACTAAGCAGGTAAAAAAGCTGGACACTTTATAGTATGTGCATTTTGGAGTGTAAGCTACAGGGTGAAAGGATTTATTCAGAACATTGGTTAATGCTGAACCTTCCCTAGAGAATGGGGTTTCATTCCTACCTCCTTTGTATAGTCCTTGGGCACTCCAGCATACACATCTGAGCCATTAGGTCTATTGATGACAACGCCTTTCGTTGGATTTCTGAAAAGTAAATGGATAAATATGAATAATTACCCAAATGCCATACAATGACCATAGAACAACTAGGAAACCATTTAAACTATCCTGACTAGCCAGCTCACCTCAGAGGAATATGAGAATTTGCACCATGTGTCATTAAGTGATCTCAGAATATAAGGGCCTTTTTACTTCAGTCAGTTACATATGCTTATCTTGGTGTCCTTACCCTCACAGTATATTCAAGTATCCCACCTCAGATCATGTCAATTAATCTGAAGATTTAGGTGGGCGGTCTCTTATACTATCATCTCTCTCCTTGCAGCCATGCCTTTATTCCCCTTAACTCTTTGCTCCCAGTGCTAAGGGCATGTGATGTTTGCTGATTTTGACAGAAGTTGTCTCAGAATTAGAGGCTGTATAACTGAACTGTTTCATATAGAAAGCAACTAGACAGTCACCAAGAATGGGACCTGCACCCTTCTTTGTTGAATGTACATGCTAGGAATTAATTTCATAATGCCCTTTCAAAAAAGGTCTGCAAGTTATACACAGAGCTTCCCTGTGCTTTAGGGTTTAGGCTATTTATCTGCTGAACATAGTTATGCCTGGGAGTTAAGGTCCCTTCCTCTCATAACAACTGGGCTCTGCAGTCCTCAGTGCCACAACTGATGCTGAGCTGCGGAGTTAGACTCAGAAAGTTCATGAGCACATTTCAAAGAAGAATTATTGTGCTGATGGATAAAATGTTTCTACCCATATCACAGGTGCCTTTAAAGGATCTTCTTGCAAAACTACTACAAACTCAAAACATACCGGTGACTACAGCATGCTTGTAGCAACCACAGTTTGCATTCATCACTTACTCCTCATTATCAGCAATGTCATCATACATCATGACAATGATCTGCTCATCTGGAATTCCATTTCGGTGTACAATCTGGTATGCGTGGCACACATCTGCCTGAAATTAAGCAGATTTTCATTACTACCTTTAAAAGAAATGTTACACTTGTCACAGTTTAGGAATGGTATTCTCCAATTTAGTAATCCCACTAAAAAGCCCCAACACTGTCACTCACTTCCACTCCAGCTGGAAGTAAAAAGGCAGAGATTATCTCAAAGGGTTGTGATAAGAAGAATTTACTGGAAAGAACAATGAGATAAGAAAATGAACAGCAACAGCAACAATATTAAAAACAAAAGGTGTAAGACAAAGAAGTGAGTGATTTACACCGAAAGCCCGCAACAAATACCAACAGTCTCTTCCCCACCACACCACACATTTTCCTGATCGGAAAAGAACACCCTTCTTCTTAGAAGTGAGAATCCCTTTCCCCCATCCCTGGCAATGACCTGAGATGGTCTTAAATAAAATTAGGGTCTTGGCCACACCAATACAGCTCCAAACTCCATCCCTTCATGGCTACTGCAAAAAGTTAACCCTGTCCTTGGCCAAAATCAGGACACCTTTGAATACAGAAGAAAAATAGCTTCGCAGACCTAAGAGCAGGCTATTGTCCACAAAAAACTGCATTCCAGTGTAAGAGATTGAGGATTGCTAGAGGTTATACCAAAACCCAAGACCTTTTTCTAATTAGGAGCAGTTACATTAATAATAGAGACTATAAATAAACTTTGATTTCTCACGTAAACAGAAACCAGAAGATACTTCAGCCTTGGTACTTAACAAAATTTAACAAAAGGTTGCCAGCAATGCTCTACATTCTGTGAGAAAAATCAAAATGAAAACCTTGTGCACTGACAAATTCAAAATGTGCCAAGCAGAAAAGAGATGTATTTCCACCAATTACAATTAGTTCTGCACCAAGCCTGCATGATTAGGGACTGAAGACTGTCCTTAAGCAAGCATGGTTCACCAATGTCATCACTGGAAAGAATTTATTAAATTTTGTTGTCAGAATTTTGGTTAAGGAAAATTTTCTTTTTAACTATGCATTGCCTACTCTACAGAATAACAACTTCAGGGCAAGAAAACAGATTTCAGTGGAAAACAGAGTCACAGAGTTTCTACTCAGGCCCTTTTCCTGACTTGTACAGGATATGAATAAGCAGATTTTATTTACAGAACCGTCTTCCTGTGATGCAGAAGTAACAGTGATATTACAGTAACTACAAACCTCTATCAGAATGCTAAATTCTTAGCAACCTCAGCTCAAATGATTATCTCCTTTTAACCTTGCAGTCCATGAGTGACCTAATGGGACATCAAAAATTATTCCTAAACTCGAGAGCTACAACCCACTACACACTAGAAAAAGCTGTGCAGGTTCAATGGAAGAGATCTCCATTAACCCTCCATCTCATCTAAAAAATGCACATTCAAATGCAGGCAAGAAGCAAGCTTTAAAGCTTACTTTGTTGAACTAATATAATTTGATAGTGTGGAAACCAAACGGAAATGGTTTAAGTGGACAACATACATTCAGATGACCTCAAAATACTAGTTTAACAGAAAGAACACTCTAAAATCCTGTAAGTTTATAATTCTTGGTTTTCTAAGTGCAGATGAAGCTGAAAAGACAAGACAGTAGTACAAGATTCTGGGAAGGGCGAGGCACATTCAATGCTAATGAACACTCCCACAGTAAAATCCCTCAGGTGACTGAAGGTGAATGTTAAATTGTTCTTACTACAGCAGTGCCACTTCCTACTACAGGTATCCACCTATCCCAGACAATTCCCATTGTTTAGTTTTGCATTTCTCTGTATGTTTTTATCCCAAATGCTGCCTCAGCAAGTCAAAAGGTATAGAGGTTAAACAGAGTCATAAATGTATAGCATATAATATAAAACAGAAGAGTGCAGGTTTGAGTAAGCATGTATTTGATTTTCAGAAGCAAACAAAGCAGAAGTAGAAAAAAACATTAACAAGGGCTTCTCTACACTGATTGATGAGTAGATCATAGATCCCCTCTCCCTCTCAAAAAATAATAAACCTTTATTATGCTGACAGAAACAGTCATAGGCTGGCAACACAGGGAAATGCTTAAGGCATACCAGAGTGATAAAGTATCACCATATTCAACCAGCATATGTCTGTGCTCCCACAGACATGGCTGGACAGCAGGGATGTCAGAGGTGTTTGCAATTAATATCAAGTACACAAAACTAGTTAAGCTTTGTAAATCCATATTATCAGATTTTTGGTACTTCTCTCCTTCCTTCTGCTTAATTGTTTGCTCAGTGTGTCCTGTTTTAGTGAACAGTAAGGTAGACATTAGCAGTGAATATTATTGGGCTAAATTCCCTACTGTGAGGGGAGACAGATCAACATAATCAATTCCCCTCAACCTTATTTTATGCCTGTTTGTGGGGCTGTCCCAGCCTTTTAAGGCTAAGGGAACTGTACCTGCTGGTAGCATAATGTTATTACTAAGCAAGGCTACAGTAGCAAAAATATGTTTTGTTGCTAAAACTCCATAGGCTAAAGTAGGACAGTTCTGAGTAAACAGTTAGGGTTTACTGCATAGAATTAGCTGACCTGATTAGTCACCTTTGATTTTGGTCACATGCTCCTCCTTGTTCCCTTCACACACAAAAACCCCATAAATGTCTATAAAAGCAGAATAGAAAAGTCTGCTGTAGAGTAGGGAAGCGTATGTGAAGTTAGAGCATTTCCTGTTGATGTGTAACTGCCTCTCAAATACAGCTATTTGGGCCTGTTTCTCTCAGAAATATTTCGGGCATATTTGTACCTCCAAACTACCCTAAAAGAGACAGCTGTTCAGTTTTTCCAGATCTCTTATTGGTATTTCCAGATCTCTTATTGGTATTATTGTTTAGTAAGTGAAACAAATCCTACAAATATTTACTGAATAAATTGTCACTAAATACAAATCCCATTTTTGTAACCATAATTTGGTGTAGGCAGCACCTGCCCTGCACAGAATAGGAGAAGGTGTAGCTGTACAGCTCCTACTGCAAAACTGACCTTAGGCCAGCTCCATTTAACAGCATAATTCAGACCTTTCATCCCCTGGTTAGTCTAAACCTGTTGCTACATCAGCAAATTTCTATGGAAGATCTACTTAATTCACTCCTAGATTTTGAAAGCATGGGGATCAGATTGTGAATTACCCTATTTTCCTGGGATGGACATTTTGTTTCCCAAAGTGTACATTTGGGGGAAATTCTAAAAGGAAAAAAAAACCAAACCAAACCAAACCAAACCAAACCAAACCAAAAAACAAACCCCAAACATCTGTTTTCCTCTGCCAGAGAGCTATTTATACATTAGAATGACACAGCTTTTAAGTAGACCACTTGGGTGGATTTTTGGAAAAAGCACATTGTTTATGACACAAGCATGCATAAATAGTTCCTAAAGGGAAAAGTTTGGACTTCTGTGAAATTGGTTACTTCTTGTCTTAAGGTTGCTAGGTTCATGGCTAAAAAGCATGTGTAATGTCAGCTTCATTGCAACGTGGTATGATTCCCACTACAGGTACACTGAAACGTCACAGCCTAAAAAAATGAATGAACTCTAATATATAAGCATGGTAGAGGAATATGTCTAAAATGCCAGCCATGTCTCATTCTTTTGCTTAAACTGCCAAAAGCTATAGGTCTATCAAGGACTTAGGAAAGGTTTCCTATAAGTTCAGTTTCAATGCTGTAAGTACAGTGAGGAAATGTTAATTGAAGCCCAGCAGGCGAGACATCCTTAGTGTCTGTAACTTGCAAGACTGGAGAATTTAAGACTGTCCTGGAATAAGATACTGCTCTGACTGACAGTGACTAGAAACCTGAATAAATACAGTCCCTGACTCACAAAGCTCAGTAAATATAAGACTAAAAACAAAACTGAGATTAGACCCATGCATGCAAATTCAAATTCTATTTTATTTTTAATTTTGCCAGACTTTTTCCATCTGTCATTTTTCTCCTTGAGTATGTCCTTCATCTTTGGTAAGACTGTTTCACATCAGGCTTTTCCATGGACTGTGAGTTTTGGAGTATCCAGAAAGTACTGGTCTGTCTCTGATCTGATGTGAAGCCAGCTTTAGTTTTCAGTTAGCTGGTACAATCATCTCCCCAAAGAGGCAGATTATTTCTCTTAAAGTAAACTAGTTTTTTTGACTCATCTCTAAATCTATCAGGAGCATTTAGTGCTGTATTTGTTCACGTATGCCACTAAGCTTTCCAGAGGTATTTTATCCAGCTCTTTGTGCGGTTGAGAGCTGATCCATTATCCCAAGGAATGGGAGGAATACTCTTGAATAGTAACCACTCTGGTAATCAAAATCCTGCTACAGAAAAGTCAGGGTAACTGCTGAGGAGCAGAAAGAAGTATAACTATAGTGCTTCCACAGCCCAATCAACTCTAATCAAAACCACTAAGATAAGGATAAAAACATCAAAGAACTGAGAAGCCACGAGTATGAAGTAATATGCATGCTAGCTTTGCAATGACACTAAGCCTATCACATTGGACTCCATACTATTCAAAACACTTAAAATTTATTTTAGACACTCGATAAGATAAATGCATTGAGAAAAGTTTAGATCACCCTGATTAGGAAACAGCCCCAAAAACAACTGCCTGGAAGGTGTGAATCTCACTCATATATAAGTGGAAACAGTGGGTTTTTCCTTATCTTGTCTATACTTGGTTTGCACCACTGATTGTGGATCCTGACCACTGGCAGCTAAATAACCAGCCTCAGATGGAGTTTTAGATTCTTTGAGATTATAGGTGCGAATTCAGTGTTTCCAGGGTCTGCAAAGCCTTTACAAACTTACTGTTCCTGGGGACTGTACAGCGTACAATGACGGACTATTTTCCCCAAAACTTTTCATGTATGAAACAAGACATTTTTGAAGGTTTCATTTATTTCTTCTGCTTTTCTTGTTGTTTAGTTAGATGAACACACACTACCACTAGGTAACTATTGTGGCAGGCAACAGAGCATGTTTTGACTGTGTTGTGTGCAGGCAATGTGCAAAACAACTGGAGTTTACAAAACATAAATGTAATACAAACATGCAACATCATGTATTAACTGTACCCTGAACAGCTGAATGGAGCCACTGAAACCCAGAGATATGTCTGCTGAGGTCTCAGATTACGAAAGCATATTATGAGTGCTTAGTCACATGTACAGCATAGCAACCAGACCGGTAATAAAAAAGCCAGATTGAGTAACTACTTACAGGAACATTCACATCTACAAATCCACTTATACACAGGCTAGGTCAGAGAAGTTCTAAGGAAGAAAGGTGATGGCAGGAGGAAAGCAAATTAGACTAAAACATATTTTCTTCTATTGTTTCTCCCTTGAAAAGCGAAGAATTACACAAATCTGCAATCCTGAAGCACTGCTTTGCTGTCTGACAGTACAGGTATTATACTAAACAATAACTTGTTTCTGCATGTGTTTACTACAGAATCACTTTCATGATGGATGAAGTACAGGAGAGAAAGACCAAGTCCTATTCCTGGTTCCACTGCAATTGAGTTGAACAAATAATTTAATTACTTCCAATGCTTTTGCTCCCACCACTGGAAGGTAAAGAACACTAATGCACAAAGACAGTGATCAGTCTGCATAATGTTTCCAAAAACCTGTTATTACTCCTCAGATTTCTGTGGTATCTTTCCTCCTACATATAACTCTCCTAAAAGTCTACTGTTCTGCTTATTTTGCTGGGAAAAAATTTCTCCAGTTTTCTGATACCTAAGGCACCCTTGTCTGAATGACACTTCATGGCACACACAAGTGGATTTCCCAGGACTAACTGCTGCATCGGGCTCGCTGTATGCCACTCTCCCACTATGGGTGCTCACTCCCACCAGGCCCTTAATATGGGCCACCAAAGGTCCCTAGGCAAAAGAGTACAGGCTGCTAACGTGCTGCATCTAGTGGGAATTGATTCTTTTCATGACAAGTTAGAGACACAGTATTTCGCCCAGGACAAGCAAGTAGGAGCTCAGCCATATTCTGAAGGATCCTTCACACAGACTCTCTTATTTTACGATGCTGATTTCGTGACTTTGATAGGATTGTTGAACATGTTTCAATTTTCCTTTTTTTTTTTTTTAATGTTAACACTGTGCCTGAAACAAGTGGTAGTTTAAAATAGAGACTTCTAGTATTTCAATTCAGAACAATCTGATACGGCAGATATTTTGCATTGTTAGTTGACAATTATCCTCAAAATCCAGGTATTTAAAGAAATCTTGCTTTCATTTTTCTTGCCTTGAAAAGGAATTACTCAACTGTGTGGAAAGCATGACCACACTTAAAAGTTAATACGCTTCTGCGAAACTGGTATGTTCAAAAGACTTACTGTTGAACAGAAATATGTAAATGTGGATCTTGTGTTCTTCATAACTCCATTACACCTGGCAGATATACTTGAAGGCTCACTGAGAAAAGGAATTCTCATGACCCACAGCTTCAAAAATGTAGTTTTGTTTAAAGAATGAATGTTGTGGTATTAACTCCTTCTGGAGTGGAAGGGAGCCAGCTATACTGGTTATACAACAATAGCAACAACCAGAGGACAACTCAGTAATTATGCTTAGACACCCCAAGACAGGCAGTAATCAAGTACAGAATTAGTATTTTCATAATTGTTTTCCAGTTTCAACTTTAAAACTCCCTTCTTTAAGATTTAATTTGAAATACGATTAGTTTATATTAAGGCTGTAATATTCCAATTGTGATTATCAGGTGATAGCTACAGTGTAAGGAGCTGGCAAAATCCCTAAAACCTGCTGGTCAAAGTGTTGAGCTGCACTTGCCAGTAACAAATTCTTCTTCAGATGCAACAAGATTGTCAGTCTGGTTCATTTAGTTTTAAACTTACCACTACACTGAAAGTTACAAACTGATTATGAACTGAGGGGGAGGAGAAACATACACAAAACCCAAGCTGCCCAACACATAGAAGGTTAATTTCCTCCTCAATCAACACAAATAAAAAGGGTGAAACCTCTCTAGATTTCAAAGGCAGTTACATTAAAAATAATAAATACTTTAAAAGTAACTGTGTTCAGGAAATCAGATGGAGAGAGTTCAGTCAATACAGTTCAGTTTTTTAAATGTTGGTTTTGTACGCTAGTGTTTAAGTCTCCATTTGAGTTCAGCTTCACAAACAATAGTCTAGCAAACTATTTTTCTAACACTTAAAAATATACAAATAAATACATAAATCAGAATTAAACTGACCCTGTTCTCCAGGGAAGCAAAGGTAGTTTTAAGCTTCAAGCCAAGACTGCATTTAAGCATAGATTAATCTGTTTAAAGGATTGCCTGAGAATTCTCCAAGGGGAAAATGCTGCACAAGTCTCCTGACTGCTGATTATAAGTCTTGAACTTAATCAGAATTAAGTCACTTGGATTTAATCCTACACTCAGACCACAATTCCACAACACACTGGCTTTCACAACAGTGTCAAACTCAGAAGTTCCTGTTCCCTTTTCTCCTCTTTCTGCCACTCACTTTGATCCCTGCACCTTGGTGCACCATATCCTTATTGTGACAACACAGCTCTGAGGTCATGATGTTGAACAGTCAGTAAACTGATTCATGTTAAAAAGAAACCTCTTTTACATGTTCTCCACCCCTCAAAACATCTGGTGCATTTGCAGCCTTCATAGATTTTTCTCCGGAGAGAAGAAAGGGAACTTTCCATAACATAATGAAAACAGGAAAACAAATGGAAAATAAAAACGGAAACCAAGCAAAATTAGGTTTAACTCTAGACATCATTTGTATACCTGCATGTTGAGGTTAGAGTCTCTAACCTAAAAATGGAATATTTATCCTAAAAATGACACAAGTCTCCCATGATGCAAAAGTGTGTTTCTCCTGCTAATGACAATTTTTTCAGGAGATAAAAGACTGGACAAAGTTGTAGGCCAAAAAAAAAAAAAATCCCATTTTAAAGGAGCAGTGGAAGTGAATTCTTGGGGTGGTAACAAGAACAAAGAAGCAAATCTTGTTGCTGTTTATTTTGGAAACTTCACAAACACCTGGGAATCTAGTAGCAGAGGCAGTTGCCCAAATAACAGAAGGTCTGATGAAAGGCAGCCATCATCTTCCTGTGAGTCTGGGAGCAGGTATTTCCTGGAGCACAGACAGCATCAGGATGCAGAACCAGTGGTGCTTACCTGGTGCCGATAGTTGTACCAGCCATTCGAACCCGCAACAATCACCACCCAGTGCTTGCCTCCATCTTCAGGTTCTTCCATGGGGAACATGCTGATGCCCAGAGCACAGCCCAGCAGCACAGCTGCCTTCAGTATCATCTCTCTCCTTTATTTACTCCACAAATGGGAGAAAAGCTAGTTTCCTAATGAAGAATTTGGAGAGAAGTAGATGAGAGGACATCAGTTAATAAAAACATGCAAAGCAAACATCAGTAGTATCACACTAGAAGGTTTTCTTGCTTGTGGAGGTTCGTTTGTTTTACAGACTACTTAACTCACAGCACAATTTCTAGTCATATTTTCCTTTAGCACCAAGATGCTACTAGTTACAATAGTTTTCTGTCAGCTTTCAAATCTGACTGAAACCAATTCCCAATAGGACAACCAAGTCATTCAGCTCCCTCTGGTTGTTTTGTTCTATAATAGTTGGCAAAGAATAAGCCTCAAATAGGGAGCAAGTCTCACTATCAAGTATTTCACAGATTAAATTTTTTCAGATTAATACTATTCTCTTGGTCTCTGCTTATGTGGTTTCCTGGCAATTAGTCCATTATTACTGAGTCAAACCCCAGACGATGTAGGTACAAGGACACAGACATGGAGAACTGCTGGAGAGTTGGAAGGTCAGAGGGGCACAAAGGCTCTCTGTGCCAGAGAGGGTGGAAAGAGGTCATGCCACTGTTCTGCATGAGATAGGGCCCTAACTGCTGGGGCTGGGTGGAAGTGCAGGCTGTGAGAGCCTCGTGCTATTTGTGCAGCCTGTTATGCTAGGGGAGAGCAAATGTGAACCAGTACCACATGAAAGGGCAGCATTTTCGCCTCTTTTACACAGTGGTTAAGTGTTTGCACAAGGCAAGAGAATTGGGTCTGAGGCTGTGAATGTCAAACTCAGAAAAGCAGAGCCAGAAGAGAGGTTTGTGTCCTTGCAGAAATGGTTCTTTCTACTTTCTTGAGAGGACTAGAAGTAAGGTCCTCACCAGTGAGCTTTCTGAGCACCTTGATTGTCTGAAAAAACATTTGCATTAAAAGGAAACAATCTGGCTATATCAAATCACAGGTTTAAATGTTTGCTCTTTGGGGTGGGGGGAAGGGGGAAAAGGCAGGCAGGTTAAATACAGTGGTCACAGTCTCAAGTCTGCTGCATCCAATAGGTAAACACATAAAGCAAACTCACCTGAAGAATTGCATGCTTTTAGCACAGGCACAAAATTTACATACTTCTCATGCACTGACATCTGGGATTTTACAGCAGTCCACTCACAGAAAAGAGATCCCAGAATTTAATCATTGTTGCTATGTATTGAAGAGGTGTTGTAGTAAGAGGGAGTCTACTTTAGCACGGTTTTCTCTGGAATAAAAGCTGGAAACTCCCAAGCCAGCCAATACAATATGGTCAAAAATGTCAGAACTACCACTAAACCAACTAAACAGTACCCAAGTCAGCCTTAGTTCCCCAGTCAAAGCCACCCACCTGCAGCCAGTCAAAAGAGGTTGAAAGAGAGAAGCAGCCAGCTCACCTTCAAAGCAGCTGTGTACAGTGAAGACTGCTAACCTAACACATGGAAAGGGTCTTTTTCCAAGATTGGATCTTCTGGTCACTAAGATTCAGTCTCGCAGGCAGTAGTATGAAAAATGTATTTTATACATATGTACGTATATATGGAAGTTGGGGTGCTCTTTTTATCCTTTGTTAATGGAGCGAACACAAAGTAAGAAATCATGTTAGCAAATCAGCTCCCACAGGAAGGGTTGTCACCACAATGAAAAACTCCAGAACATAAAAAACAGAACCAAACATATCGCAAAACCTGCCTACAAACATAAGGTAAGAAAAATCAGTATTTTTTTAGACAATATGCTTAGAAATCTTAACTGAGTTTGGCTTACTGGAATATGCCACTGAATTTCATGATAACAGATCCCTCAGGGCTCAGTATCTATATCAGAAGAAGAAACTTTTTTCCATGTTTATTAAAGTATAACTTTTCCTTTCTCTAGACATAACATTAATTGTATTTAAATGGGGAAAAAAAAAGAGACAATAAATGGTTCAAATGATTGCTGGAGATCCTTTCACATGAGGCTTAGCTCTTTGAGACATCATTCACTGGAATCCAGGACAAATCAATAGAAACTGTGTTGCTGCCAGCTGTTCACTGGGCCACATAACATGATGGCTATTTTCTAGGCAGGTCCTAGCACACAGGCATCCGTCACATGGAAATAGTCACTTCACTGTCACTTACTGATACACCATGCAATGGAGACTGAAGCGGCTTCAGAAAAAACACACTATGCAATGCCAAGTCCTGGACTGGAGAAAGTTTGATGGGACTGTCTTTCCTGATGAGTTCACACTCCTAACTATACTATCACAGATCTATAGTTCTCAGGACCCCAGTCAGTACCTCAGCATGGGCCTGTACTGTGCAGGCACAGAGGTACCACATACCAGCCCCTCATTCTGCCTGCAAACAGGCCCACAACAAAAAAACCCAGGGCCAGATCAGGAACAGAGACTTAAGCTATCAAGCACATCAGGCAGTCCCTCCATGAGGGATTCAACAGTCTCCCATGTGGTATGTGGGTATCTAGACCCTCATGTTTATCATTCCTGCTGAGACTAAAGTTGTGAATGATGCAGAACATCCAGGGGAAAAAAAAAGCAAACTACAAACACCAAGAAACATTTACACTGTAATAGCAAATCATACATATTTTGTATGGATTATTTAGAATAGAAAAGAATCTCCACTTTGGCACTAATTAATGACATATCATCTCACTTACCTGTCTTTTCCTATACTGTAATTAAATCAAATTAACAATAGAAAGCAGGGGAAGAAAACCAAAGCCAGACATATTATAATGCACTAATTCATAACTATCAATAAATGCTCAGCTTCCCAAGGTTCTCCAAGCAGCATTTAACCATTAAACATGTGTGGTGGGAATAGGTCTTCATTGCTTGTTTCTGACTACTACTTAAAAAAAACACAACCCAAACCAAACCAAAATAAACAAAAATACCCCATCCAACCAAAAAGACAACCATGCCCCCCATATTTCTACGTGTTTTAAAGTCTCTGAGTGCAAGTGGGCAATCTAAAAGACTGTGTTCTGGGTTGTGCTGAAGCATTCTTGACCTCCAGTTGAGAAGAGAAAGTTTCCCATCACATGCTTTATGTTCAAGTAAAGAGAAAGCAGCTCAGCTGACCAGCTTACCACAGGTACATAAAAAGCCCTTCTCTGCAGATCTCTCACATGCAATCTTAAACGCATGCAGAGAATGAGACTCTGTGGAAAAACTGAAAATTCACTAAGAGATCATCTTAGAGCTTTGGTTGACCCACAAAATATGAGAAAATTTGATCAGCCCAGCCTGCTCTTTCTGGCAGAAGAGTTAATTAAGTTTGCTCCAAGGCCATGTCAGGAAAAAGGCACATCTTGGACGCTGTGGGTCGAGCATCAGACCTATATAGACAGAACCACAGCATATACACACACAGGTAGGCTGCTGTGCAGTTTGCAGAGTCCATGGAAGAAGCATGTCCTGAACTGGGTGGCTCTTGCCAGAACAATTCACTCTTAAAACCTGTCTTTCCTGACAGAGGTACTTTGACCACTTCCCACTAGATAATTAGCATACAGCTGGGCATATGTTTGCGATATGTTTGGTTCTGTCACAAGAACAGAGGGATGCTTAAGAAAGATCACATCTGGAAATGGTTGGGTGCTGCTCAAACAATTTTTCTGGCCAACTGCCTATCCCCCCAAGTTCCCAACTTTCCTTTGGGTAACAGTCCTCTAACACCAAAACTCTTAGAACAACAGGATACCACCCTAAAGAAGGGGGGTTGAGTTGATAAAAGTATTTTCCACTAGTGTTTAGAATATGTAGACATTTCAGTAGCTTAAACTCCAAATATCTCAAGCAGTACCTCCAAGAGCCATATAAACAGAAACCATAGCTCTATTTTCCTTTCATGTGAAGCAAGTAAACCAACAGTAATCTTCCTGAAAAATAACAGCCTTAAGCTAATCAGATGATCATTCCAGCTTTTCTAGGAAATCTCTCTTTTTCAGCTTACTTCCTATAACCTCTTAGTTTCCAGAAGCAAGGCACAACTCCTTTTTCCACACAGTGCTTGCATATTGCCTTTCATTCTAATACTTAGATACTGATTTCCACAAAATATCTGACTCATGGTAGTCCTTCTTCTGAGAAACTGATGTCCACAGTTCTGTCAGCAATGTCCTGCTTACATGCTGTGCTGGCTGCTACATAAACAGAAGCACCTAAACCCTGTAGAATTAGTCAGATTATCTTTCTGCGCTTGTATGGTAGAAAGAAAAAATCTTTCCCACTGTAAATTTGATAAGGTATATTTTCATGGAAATTATGGTCTCTGTTGCAAAGCATTTCTTTACAAAGTCTACCAACAGCTACTTTATGAAAAACTTGTAGTAAAATGGTTTTTATAATTACTGAAAACGTGTAAGTCACTTTTACTGTAAAAAGAACAATTTGTAGTTACGCTAATTCAGAATGTTTTTAATGCAAAATAAATATATTTTAAAGTAATTATAAGGAAAGTTAATTCTACTGTTTGCAGATTTACCTTTCTCAGCAGCAGAAAGATGGCACAATTCACCTGAGGAGAATTAAAAAAAAAAAAAAATCATTCCTAGAATGGTGATAATCTAATATACCTGAATTAGAGGATTTTTTTTTCTCTACACACTTCAAAAACCCCGAATTCAAATTTGGCAGATCTTAGGGCTTCAGTAAAACTGCTTCTGCTATTTACTTTCGTATCTGTCCACAAATTTACAGTCTGCCATCACATTCTCATAGCAGGAAAAGACAGGTACTGAAGCACTGCAGGAATAACTTTGTTACACGGCGTGATTTGGGAGGTGAAGTCAGACAAGGGAAAGCATTCCTGATCAGCAAACATGGAAATGTTTGGAGCACGGACAGAATGAAATTCTGGAGAAGTGATTAAGCAGAAAATCCCGGGGGAGGTTACAGGAGATTCCTTCGCTCCACACGTCTTTTACTATCGTTTTATCTTGGCGTTTCTGATCTTCGCTACAGCATTTATTTTAACCCCCAAACATAGACAGCCAACAGAGGCGGTGCTGCCCCATCCTCACCAGGGCCCGGCGGTGCCACTGCCTCCGAGCAGACCCTCGCCCTAAGGCTGTCCCCAGCCGTAAGCACCCAGCCACACCGCAGCACCCCTCGGGCATCGCCAGTACTTCGCAGAAACCCCGCAAACTGATATTCCATTCTTTCCCCCCGTTAAAATCGCATTACCGGGGACTAAACCTGAGCTGCTGCCGCCGCCTTCCCCTCGATCTCCCTCCTGTCTCCTCTGCCAGCGCTGGGCAACGGCCCTCGCAAGGAGACGCTCGAGCCCATTGGCTTCCAGCAGGGAGGGATCAAACGCATCTCCTGGGCCAGGCGGGCCCGTGTCAGGGGCGGACAGCGAAGCCCAAACCCCTCCGGTTACGGGCAGCACTCACGGGCAGCAGCAGTGCCCACAGCGACGGCCGAACCGACTCCCGGAGAGCACGACGGAGCGCCGCCCCGTGACAGCCCAGCGCCCACCGACGGTCAGGCCCGACCAGCTCCCAGCAGCCGGGGCCGGGGGGGCGCCGGGCGGAGCGGCGAGAGCTCGGCAGCCCTCGGAGCACGGAGAGAACCCAGCCCCGTGGTCGCTCCCCTAGACCCGCGCGTCCCTGCCCCTGCCTCCTGGAGAGGAGCCGGTCGGCCCCCGCTGCCGGCTGCGGCTCGCTCGGGCAGGTGGACGGTCCCCCCTCGCCCATCGCGGCCCCGCTGCCACCCTCACCCCGCTGCGCTGCCGCTGCCGTCGCCGCCGCGGCCGCTGTGATTGCGGCCCCCGCCGCGCGGGACAGGCCACCGCAACCCGCGGGGGCGGGGTCAGCCCGCGGCCAATGGCGAACGGGCGGGGGCGGGCCTGGACACCGGCCCCGCCGCACTACGAGCCCCAACAAGCCCGGCGCGCCCCGCTCTCGGCGGGCCGCGGGTCCTGCGCGCAAGGCACGGTGGGAGTTGTAGTTTCATGGCGGCGGGGGGAGTGGGGAGGTCCCGGGTGTCCCTGCGGAGCTCGTCTCGCGTGGCTCGGGAGCCGCCGGGAGGATCCTGGGAGCGTCCCGGGCCGTGGCGTTTGCGCAAGTTGTGCGCGGGACGCGAACAGGTCGGCGCGGGCTGCGCCTTCCCGTCGGAGTTGCGCTGTTCCGTCGGGGCAGGATGGAGGCAGGAGGCCCAGAACGGGAAGGCAGAGGGATGTGCCAAAGGAAAATATGATGGAAGAACACGGCCGGCCGCACACGGTCCGTGTGTGTCTCAGCAGGGACGGGCGGCAGTCCTGGCTGCTCGCTGCGGCCCTGCCCACTGCCTGCTCCAGCTGCACCTGCACGCATCCCCAGGGGCTGGGGCGTTTGGTCGTGACCCTACACCGCTGTAAAGGCTTCTCCGTTCGTAAAGAGAGAAGGAGAAGTAAAGATGCCTTTTGAGAAGTAGAGACACATGCTTTTTTGCCTAATAAACCACATGAAAGCACACCAGCTTCCTCATTGCTGACTGAAAAACACTTGCATATCAGCAAAAGAACCCCAACAATCAACTTTTGTGTTTTGTGACCGACCGTTTCTGAATGTCTGCACAAAGTCACAGTTTTGCTCTGACTGCCATTTGCATTAGTTTTGCTTATGGTCATAAAACTAAAAGGTCACTACTGGTAAATCATCAGTACTTTTCTGGAAGTTGCATGCCCAGTAACCTGACATGCCTCCTGTGATAAACGAAACTAGTGATTCGTGCCAAAATGAGGATGAAGGAGGTCAGTGCGACCTCGGGAAGTGAGAAAAAGATTCTAAAACTTAATTGCCCCTTATAGAACTTAAAACAAACAGAGTGTCTCACCTTATCTTGGACATGAATTACAGCTAAACTAAGCTTAGCCAACAGGATGTTCACACTTTCTTGTCGAGAAATACGAGAATTTATAGTCTGTTGTATAGATAACAGATTAGTCTAAGTAAACATCTGTTGAATTCTTGAAATAACGATGTAAAATGTATATTCATATGATGTAATGAATATGTATGAACTAACTCTATAAACACCTAACATACCCTGCATCTGTGTGCGGTTTTGGCGGAGCAGAGGCCCCCCTGCACCCAGCGCTGTTTTGCTTTTACCATATAATAAACTCTTATTCAAAACCCCATTTGGGCTTGGGACTCTGTTTCTCACACCTCCTAACACAATCAAGTTATTAGAATTCGGGTCAGTTCAGAAATTACCTTTCTGAACTGACCAAGACCATCATGCTGGTTATCTATCAGGAGAAAAACAAGCCCTAAATCTTCCTGACACTTAAATTGAGTTTAGCAGCCTAGTGGGTTATGCTTGTTTAATTACCTTACTGCCCTAAAAGATATCTAATATCACTTAAAAGCGTTGATAACTCATCATCCAAGTCCAAAGGTGTTTTTCATACCATTTCTTGTTAATGGGCTACATGAGGTAAGTACACCTTGTGTCAGCTGTCACTTCTAAGAAGTCTAATACTATCATTGCCAAATACCTCTCTATAAATTCTACACTAATTAAACATCAGCAGGATGTTCCTTTTTGTGAGAAATAGTAGATAGAAAGACTGCTACAGTAATCCTACATCTCTGTCAAAATGTATCAGGCGGGTACAAAAGACTCTTGAGTAATGCTCAGATTTTTGCTACTGAATTCAGTTATTTCTTTGATGGTGTTAGAAAGTTAGGAAGCATTCCTGAATCGAGGGGGAAGTCTACCTAAGGGAAAGATATGAGTGGCGTTGCTGGATACATGGACTGAAGTAAGCAGAGATTACAAAGGCACAGTTGTGGGGCTCAGACAGAAGCAACTAATGTCCTGCAGGAGGAATCCAGTATGATCCTTGTGACTGCTGCTATCATGGGAGAGAAGAAATGAAAGAATTTTTTGCCCATCACACAAATACACATTTTATGACTATGTAAACATACATACAATATTTTTTAAAAGAGAAGAACCCATAAGTAGGTAAGACCATGAGGAATATATGAAATTGAAATGAAATGAAACGTTGTTCAGCCTGTAGAAGAGAAGGCTCTGTGGAGACTTCATATTAGCTTTCCAGTACCTAAAGGGGGCCAGAAGAGAGCAGGGAAACAAACTTTTTATGTGGACAAGAATTGATAGGACAAGGGGTAGTGGCTTTAAACTGAAAAAGGGCAGGTTTACATTAGGTATTAGGAAGAAACTCTTTACTGTGAGGGTGATGAGGCATTGGAACAGGTTGCCCAGAGAAGTTGTGACTGCCCCATCCCAAGGCCCGGATGGATGAGGCTTTGAGCAACCTGGTCTCGTGAAGGTATCTCTGCTCATGGCAGGGGGACTGCGACTAGATGATCTTTAAGGTCCCTGCCAACACCAGTCATTCTATGATTCTATGAAACATTTTGCTCTTTCTCTGACAGTGCTAAAAAGCATAAGTAGCAACCGCCCCTATGTCTCATAATAAAACTTCAACAGTGGAAAGATTTCCACCAACCCACCAAAGCCACACACTACAAATGATAACTAAGATGCCAATAAACTCTGAAAGTGTTGACCAAATGACAACCAAAACCACCCACCTCAGATGTGAAACTTCAAAACTGCAGATAAGGCAGGTTCGTTCTTAATAGAGAGCTTATACCAAACAGGGATGGGAAGTCCTACAGACCAGAAGGCTGCTGTACAGTAAGGGTGGGTAGTTTAACTCTGATCCTGTTTTGCTAAGAGTGCACTGAGAGGATTCTAACTCTTACATCTGACATTGCTGACACCAGGCTGGCTTAGTAGTGCTGGCATGGTGGTAGTAGTTCTGGTAACACACAGGTTTCCCCAAAAGAAGTTTTTGAGATTTTTGGCACAACTCTGGAGAACTGAAAAGTAATTGGTTCTTCTTTTAAAGTGGCAGAAAATATACTAAAAATATACAGGAAGCCGTTCTGTACTGCACCTACACTTTCCTTTAAGAGCAGTTGAATTGACTCATTTTTTTTTAAAGAGTCAAAGACATTTTTTATCTGGAAGAAAATTGACTGAATCATGAATCGAGCTTAATTAGGGTATGCTAATTCTTTGTAGTTGCACTAACTTGATAACTAATAACAAAACAAAACAACAAAAAAAAAGAAATTCTGGGGAGAAAAAGCTAATGTTTAAGGTAAAGAGTGGGAGAGATTTAGAGTAAATCAAACAATGTGCTGAGCCTGGTCTTTCCACACCTTCACTGGCAATGAGATTAGATTTGTCAGACTAGTAATGATGCATGACTAGCTGCCTTGTAAAGGATTATCCCATAGATTTGAAATGAAGGAAGGTTTAATTCTCATTTTAGCAAAATTAATAGATTAACAACAGAGTGATCATAGCTATCACATAATTAAAAGAAAAAAATATTTATTTTGGGAGGAAAATCAGAAAATACTTACATAAAGTGACCCTGAAAGAAAGATAGTTAATGTCAGGCATATTATGGAGATAAACTGAAATTAAGCAAGTCTGGGAGGAAGAGGGATTCAGATGTTTAATTCACTTAGATCGCTTAGGGAATAAATACACATACATTTTGAGAGAGAGTGAGGGAAAATCTTAGACCTGCAGCTTTGTATATACTTTCTTCAACAGTTCTGACAGATTTAACTACATTTGACAGTGTTCAATATAGCAGGTTCCTATATTTTTCTTGAAAATAGGTAGGCAAGTAGAAAGGAAAGGCTTAAGACAGCACCAGAGAAAAATAGTGAACACAACGACCCTTTTTAGAGGAAGAGAGAGAAAGGTAAGAGAGTAAGAACAAATGATCAATTTGTTTCCTTTCTATGCTCCAGTTTGGAGGGAACATTTGCAGATCAGAGCCTTGTTTACATGCAGAGCTCCTCAGCATGTAGCAGTTCCTAGTTAATTTTTTGTGTATATCTTGTCAATAAATGACTGAATGAACTGTAGTGTAGAAAAAACCAGTTACAGGCTGCAGAAAGATCCATTATGAGAAAATATTGAAAAACCTGGATTGATTTAGTACAGACAAGCAAAGATCCAGGAGAGACATTTTAATCTGATAGATTGTTGCAAGAGGAAGGTAAAAATATTTTCACATCTCCAGAAAGCAGAACAAGAAATGATGCAACAGGTACTCAAAGATTAGAGAGTAGAAAACATTTTTAATGATAAGGTACTACAGCACTGGCCTAGGAAGGGTCCTTCATACTGAAGCCTAAAAACAAGGCCACACAAACACAGTTTCTTGCAAGACTAAAAGAAGTTAGGTATTTTTATTGTTCCTTTCTCCTATGGGCTTTATAGGGAAAGACTACAATCTCCCAGGAAATACAATATTTCCAGCAGGTTGATGAGCTGGAGAAGGAGGAACTGAAGGTTACTCTATGAGATTTTGTGTTCATTTCTGGTCCAATAAATGAATGACTAAACAAGAGTATGAAAGCATACCAGGGGAATTGAGTCACATATCTGAAAAGGAGCATGTGCAGTGCTGATGCTCAGTGGAAGAGTAAAGTTAAGACTGAAATGCACCTGGTAATTTTCTTCGTGGTGGAAGCAGATTTGGTGCAAAGAATTTGGGGTATATACTTCTACCCTGGTCTGTGTCAAAAGCAGGGGAATAGGAACATATACAGATACAGATCTAGTATCTGTCTGCATGTAACTGTTTTATATTTGCATCTGGGGAAGTCTGAATAAATATGCCATAAAGTCTAAGCGCAAGACTTCCTGGTCACTGCACACACATACACAATAGCATTAGTTGCAAACCCAGGAACGCTTCCTTGAATATACACCTGCATGGAGAGCTGAGAAAGGGCTCATCAGAAAAGCTAGATGCATTCAGGTTGAGTTTCGATTTTCATCCTACAGAAAGTATACAACTACTTTGATTCCTTTGTGCATCTCTTCTGCAGATGACACCTTTCTACCTTTGTAGTCAGGCAGTCAAGTAGTTGTCAAGTGCAGTCGGGTGAGTTGTACAGAAAAAAAAAAAGGGTTGGTGTAGAATAAAGTAGGTGTGAGGTGATAGCCTCAGATATCCGTATGATCAGGAAGTTCAAGGGAATGACAACGTGTACCAGAGAAAACAAGCAAGGAGGAGAGAAAAGAGGAAGAAGTCTAAAGGTTAAAAGACTACAAACACATCCTTATGGGCAGTGGCTTCCAAATAACTGTGTGACTATGCAATGGAGAATGTATTTTAAAAATTGTGAAATAAGGTACTGGCCAGCAGTAGGCTTACTGGTGTTATTTACTGCAAATCTAGTTTATCAGCATTTTCATACCTTAGAATATCCACTGAAAATTGGGGGGGCTAAAGCCAATTATAAGGTATATATAGCCAGAGTAGTATTCTCTGAACTTATCTACTGTTGTCTTTTTAGTTAGTTAGTTGTGGGAACCCTCATATCTGACTGACATATTTCCTAAACCTCACTGCATGCATCCCTTTGAGAATGCACCCCCTTGACAGCAATTTTTTCCCTGCACACAATTCACGTCTAAATATGTGGTATGTTTGCAGTATCACTGTGAATACCTGCACTCAGCTTCCAAATAGTTGAATTACCCTTCGTCACTGTCAGGAAGAATGCTCTTTACTCTCCCTATTGGTTAAAATACACTGCACTGCATATGAGATTCAGGCTTGCCCAGGCAATCCATACATGTACAGCTCCAAGATTAATCCATGTAATTCACATTTAAGCCAGGAAGTTGCCAAACTGGCCCAGGGAAGGCCTTTCACACAGTACTCACATTATTCTTTGCATCCAATTGCATCCTTTTGTTTCAGGTAAACTTCTACCTCTTTAGAAAATTATTCTGAGTACCTTGAGGTCATGAAAATGCATGAAGAAAGGTATATGGCTGAATGCAAATAACCCCCCAAATCCTCAAATGGCATTTTACTCCCCAGACTTTCTATTCTCCAGGTTATTATTTTTTTAAATGTCACTAGACCCTTTTGATCTCCTAACTTTGATAATTCTGGCAGTGTCTAGGAGGGCTGGCTTTGTTTCTTGTTGGAAAAATAATATGCTAATTCTGTCATTTGTGTATGGAGAAAGGAAATAAGGTAGTGGGGACATTGCAGAAAATGTTTCACTGTAATTTATTACAGGAAGAGAAAGAAGTAGGAATAACAAAAGAAAAGCACTAACAACAGAAAGATTGAAAGAATGTGTGCATATAATACAGTTGAGTGTACTGTAGGAAAAAGAATACAAGCACAACCAAACCATAATTTCATGTTAAAATGTAGCTCTTTTAAAAGTCCCCCTCAGGCTCCTGTCAGTTTATTCTAACATTTTCCATGCTAGATGTTTATGGAAGATTTGCTTTCTATTAATTTTCACTTTATAAATCATTCTGTGATAATGAGGAAAACAAAAGAGGGGTGTGTATTCCAGCAAAAGGAAACAGAATTGTGCCTCTGTTTACAAATTCTCTAGCTGACATGCTCTTGCACCTCTATGCTTTGAAATGTTCTATTATTAAGGAAATAAAAAGAAAAAAAATCTTTGAAGGCCTTTTAAATGTTGATGCCACCTCTGACTTTGGAAGTCCCTGAGTCAAAACCCTAGTGAGAATGTAGCTGAGAAGTATCTTGTGTCCTGTTATTACACCTTCCGTCATCACCTGCAGTTGGCCACTTTCAGAGAGGGGTTTGTGCTTGGACTGGCACAGCTGCACTGAGCTAACTGAGAGGAATTACTGTGTTCAAATCATGGCTGTGACTTTTTGCCATGTTTGTGGGAGGCCAGTCACATCTGGGACAAGGTACACACCTTCAGACCCCGAAAGTGTGTTGAAGGCTGGTGATTAAAATTCTCTTAAAAGTTCATTAGCACTGAACATGATCCATCCTCCAAGTCTGTACATTTTGACCGGACCAAACCTGCTTTACTCTGTTCAGGCACGCAAGAGGATTTCCTCTTTAGTTCCTTCTCAGCAGTTCAGTTCCCCACCTGGAATGCACCAGTCGTACAGAGGCTGCGGGTGTGTGAACTGCATATCACGGCCAACGTGACTGCTTGAAGTTGGGCTTGCTTGGGAGCGTAGGGGAGGTCTTGCAAGGCAGCTAAAGGAGGAGGCTGTGTACCCTCATTTACCATGGAGTACATGTGGGAACATGAGCAAATAGCACAGAGCTCTTTCACCTTTGGTTTCCCTGCAGTAACCGTCTTCTCTGCCCATGCAGAGTCAGGCAAAGACATGGACAAACAGTCTTAAAAATGTATGGGGCAAGTTCATACCATTTTATTCAGTGATGCATTTAAGTGATGAGTGGCATGAGGCCACATACTGAATGTGAGAATGATATAAAAGTTTAAGTGGCAACTCATCCAGTGACCATCACATTGTTTTCCAATCCTTGATATTTGGTAAATTTTCAATATACTGCATGAAGCAAAGACCTTAGTCCAGATATGTAGTGTATAGAAGTTACCATGACACATGAAAAAGAAGGTTGAATTATGATTACATGACCAATCTTTACTTTTTGTTGCTATATTTTGCGATTTAGCATATTTTTTTATAGAAACTAACAGCCAAATCCCTATTTCAATGTATTTAGAGAACAGATTAATTAACTTTCTAAGTACAAGTAATGTGACTATGTATCTCTTTTGCCTCTGCTACCTAACATCCCTTTATAAACAACGAAAAACCTGTGAATCACCTCAAAGTGGGAAATGGTAATTTTTAAAAAGAAATAATTTTGTCAACTGCAAAACCTGCCTCTTTTTTTAATTAAAAGGAAAACAAAAAACCACCCAAATCTAAAGCCCCAATTGTTTTCTTGCAATGAGTTTTGAGGAATTGGTTTAATCTTGCTATGATTTAGTTATTCTGGCAGATATTTTCCAGTTTTGTTATTTAAATCTCCTTACGATGGCAGCTATGATAGGAAAAATTAATGTGTGTAAATGATAGCTAAAAATTACTTCTACTTTGAAAATGAATAGGAATCTAAGGGCTTTGTTCAGCAAGTCTAATTTTTCATCTACAGCTAGATATGACTCTCTCCCTTTTAGAGCTTGCAGACAGACAAGTGCAGCCAGAGCCTGTCAAACTATGCAGCAGCATGTGTAGCATCTCAGATCAGGGCCTGGCCTCTGGGGAGGGCACCTGTAAACTGCAAGAGCACCTGTGAAGGTTTCAGTGATAGTTATTGAAGCTGTATGTCCCTTGTGACAGAATTAAATATCTCACCACTCAGCCTAGCAGTTACAGGCACCTTGGAAGTAGCTGTTGATACAGCAGACATAAGTGATGTTATTAATGGGTCAGAGAAACAAGCAGCGCGTTGTTTTTCCTTCCTCTATCTTCCTCACCACAATGTAAATCCTTGCCACCTGAGAACATCAGTGACTGGAATAAAAATACAGATGTCAAAGAATCCCCAAGCAAAGACAAATCCCTACTCTGAATTTCTCGGTACTAGTCAGAGTCTAAGATATTAAACTTTTGGCTTAATTTTTTTTTCTAATTTTGTAAATGGAAACAATATTTTTTGAAACTATTAGTACTTGTGAAAATACAAATGGAACAAACTTTCATAGTGTTGCTGTAATCTTTATGACTTCTCAAAGATGATGCAATTGCAAAGTTTACACACTATACTAGGAGACACTAACTAGGGGTAAAAAATGGCAGTGGAGTTACCGCACTTTATCGGAGCACTCAGAGGGAATAAGTGTATTTTCCAGGTTACACCTAAAGCATGATTTATTTTAATTGAGTGATTCTATAACCCAACAACGCAATATAAAATCTACACAGCATTTGAAGGATGTGGTTTTCTCCACTCTTAGCCAATCCCTTTATCAGTATGGGGGATCCCAGTTTTAAAGACTTTGCGTGAACAAGGAAAGAGGGTTGCCATGGAATTGGCTTCAAGGTAAGTAACGATGTCATCTCAAGAACCAGAAATTCTTGGGCTGTGGGCAGTTCAGTTGTGGTCCTTGGAGTCTGCCCGTGTAATTCCGCATAAAAATCACTTCTGTCAAACCATTTACTCATCCAAACCAGTTTAGAACAGTAAGATGATTCCAACAAATGAGCACCATGCGATGGCAGCGGAGTGGAACAGGACGTATTAAAACGTGTGTTGAATTCCACTCGCTGGTTAAAAACACCTCGACCGCGGGTATATTTCCTTAAAAAGGTTCCCACCAGAGTTGTAAAGCAGCAAGATGCTTGTTAGATGCAGCGATGCAATTCGGTGTTTTCTGGATTGAAATACGCTTTGTCTGGGAAAAGGCAGAGATAATCTGGGCCATTGGCTTCGCCGGATCTGGGGGGGTCACTTCGGTTCCCGGGAACAGGCGGGAGAAGCGCGCGCATCAAGCCCCCCCCGGCACCGCCCGCAGGAAAGGCGGCCACGTCTGCCGGAACAAGATGGGACCGTCGGCACCTCACGGTTCCCCCTCAAGCCCCCCGCGCTCGGAGGAGGTGAGGCCGTGCCGTACTGGAGACCTCGCCGGGCCTGGGGAGGGCTGGGGGCAGGCGGTGCTGAGCTGCCTACGGAATGGAGTCGCGGGGTGGAGGAGGCCCTTCCCTGGAGCTGCGGTGGAGGAACGCGGTGTTTCATCACCCTCGTCAAAAAAATCTATTCCTTGTATCTAGTCTGAATCAACCCTCTTTCACTTTGCAGCCATTCTACTACAGGTTTACTACTAGG